>CM055907.1:47967311-48241119 GCA_029582155.1 Panopea generosa
TCTGTCATTTATCGAGGCCATGTGTTAACTGATGTGTAATAAATAGTCTCCAGTGAGATGGTGCTAGAGTTATACCATTTTCTTTGACGCATATGTCGATTTCTATAGTAAACGCCATATTTCACACCAGCGTGACATATTTTCATCAGCTCTTTTCGGGAAGTATATTAAAAATACGCTTATAAAAACAATATTTCAGTTTTCTAATAGATATATATCTACTTATAATTTGTATTTTAATCAAGTGAATTTGCGATATCAACGTATTCACACCTTTCATTTCGACGCTTTCGACACGCCTCTCTAATCCTGTGCTGTTTACACAGCATTGTAACGAAAACTCGCAACACAAACTAAACTATCAGAAATTACCCCATGTTGCGATACGCATCGATAGTCGCGTGATTGCAAGTTGCTGTCATTAATTAAAACACATGTTCTTTCAAAGTTTCATGTATGGTTTTAAATTTGTACACACTAGCTGGGTACCTAATTTAGAGACGTAAAACATTTAATTATATCAATTAACAATTCAACTATTTATCTTGCCCAATATTTTTATTGTTTCAATATATATTTTTTATATGTACACGTATGTTAATTATACCGTTAAATGGAATTGAAAATATACACATACAGAAAAAATTCTGAAATTAGCAAACATTGTCATGATGGAATTGCTATTAACAGGAGAATGTAAAGTTTTCGATATACCTCGATTTCAAAATAGAAAAGTACCAATTGAATGATAACCGAAAACTACTAATCATAAACTCAGCTGGTATTCATTACACAAAATTGTATAATAATTAAGCGTAATTCGAAACACACATTAACATTTTGATCAAGTGAAACTGAAAAACGCTACGCATGCCCATAACACAAACTGAAACAGTAAAACGCTTCGCATGCGAAGAATAGAAACGGATAAACGGTGCGCATGTGCATAAGCACCCTAAACCGTTAGTTTCCAAACGATCAACGAACCAACGAACTAACGCATCACAAACGTGGTCGAAACGGCGTTGAAACGTAAAAACTCGGTAATAAAACGGTTCCCGTACTGTACGTCATGGATTCTGGAATAGACATCAAGGGCAAGATAACACACTTCTCAAAATAAAACATTCATGATGTTTATATACAATATATTGTGATGGTCATACGTCATGTTATCTGAATTGCAAGATAACACTCTTCTCAAAGTAAAAAAAACTTTCATGATATTACTTGAAAAGAAATGATGAATCCAATAATTTTGTATTTCACGATGCGTGTATATTTTATGATGTACCGGATGTTCTTGGCTGAACATGGCTAATTCCATATCCTGTAAAGCACTCTAACGAATTTTGATTTTCCGTTGTTTCCGTTGTTTTCATAGGAGCTTGGGACTCACAACTTGGTGATATCCATATTATCATGTTCTATGTGGAGTGTGTTGGCATAATCGTTTAAAACATAACAACACATGAATTCTGAAAACTGGGTGGTATATGTTATCAATAGGAGTTAAAGTGTTTAAAAAAAAGCCAACAAGGAAATCTTTCTTTGAAAAAAATACATAAATTTTAGTCAGTGTAATCGGGCTGAACTTCAGCCAAAAAAAAAGAGAAAAAAGATAGTAACGAGTTTGTTCTGTAGCCATGGGTGTTTTTCTTTTCCACTTCATTGGTGGTCCACTCTGTAGAAGCGCATACATACGTGTCAACTTAGTCACGATTTTGTCAAATGTGAATTGAGACATTTGCATTATATTCAGGCTATAGTTTTCTAACTTAAGTTATTGTACTAAGTTCGATGGCTATGAAATCTTGTGTGCAGTTTTAAACAATACATTGAATGGTTGTTGAAATATGGACTTGATGGTACTTGCACACAAAATTTTAAACAGAAAATCAAACAAGGGCAATAAGTTGCATTATATTTAGGCAACAGTTGCCTAATTTAGTTATTGTAGTAGGTTTGATGACTTTAAAGTCTTGAGTGAAGTTTCTAGTATATACAATGGTCATACTGAGAAAGTAGCTTGCACGTAAAACTGTAAACAAGGTTGCCCAGGCGAGTAGAATAGCTATCCCCTATTCTTCAAATAGTCCAGCTAAAAATGGGTGGCCGCGTTTAGAGTGGGTTTGTAGGAGCATGACAAACACGTTATTTTTGAGTGTTTCATGATGACCTTAAATGCATATATATACATATTTAACTAAATATTGCGTAGAACTGACCAACATGAAATATATGATCTAAACGACTCCGGGCCGAAATAACTTCTGTGCCGAAAAGACTCGAGGCCGAAACGATCCGGATTCTGCTAATTCTTATGTAACACAAACAGAAGGGGTGGCAACAAGTTTATTGTAACTAAGCGTCTTTTTAAACATTAAACCATCAACAAAAAACACCGTATTGAGCAAACCTTTCGTTTTGTGAGCTTGACAGGGAATTATTTCTTGTTGACAGCTATTTCACGTTTTGATTTGGCGCGGAATTTGTTGTTGGATGACAATAAAATGCGGCATATTGAGATCGAACCGGATTTGCCTATGTTCGGGAAGGGGATTACAACGCGCATCGGATATTGTTTTAAAAATCTAAATTGGAAGAAATTATCGAAACTTAGGAAGCATGTTTTGATCCACACGGTAGGATGAAACGGACACATGCATTCATAGATCCACCTACATCAGACATATATTTATATTTATTATTATTTATTTTAAGTGACAGCGACTTTCATACAGAGACCAACAACCACAGGTGCTTCTCGCAGTAGCACGTGAACACCTATTGTTTTTAATCATGTACATGTAATTAAGTCACTGGCAAAAAAAATCGGGTCCTAAAGCAAGCTGAAGTTATTGTATTGAAAAGAAATCGTATTTAATAAAGAGACTTTGATCCAATTCAAGGAAGGAACTTAAAGAAAAATAACAATGAGCTTTAGGTACAATTATATATTTACAACATTAGCAAAAAACGTTAAATATATTAAGAAATACTCAACCACTGTTTTAACAGACATATAAACAGAGATAGGTTTAATTGTTTAAATTCCTGGTTGCACATTTGGCATTTTCCAAGGACTTGTACATATAATTCCTTGTGATTTTCCAAATTTAACAAACACAGCTTCTCCTCAATCAACCAACAGATTTTTGTTAATTTTTGGTTTCGAACAGTTTACAATTTTATCAACTTATATGTTGTTACCAAAAGTATTAAATTCGGACAAAGGTTCAAATAATTAATAAAGAAATACTGAAGGTGCCACCTGACGTTTCAGCCGTGTATGTTGGATTGATACTAGCCACCCGGCAGTCTCTGTAATTAAGGTCTCACTTACCAATAAATTCCCCTTGGTGATGGTAGCAAGATTATTGCGCCCAAGAAATTAGAGCTGTGTAAATCGGTTAGTCATTATTATTGTGGACAATGCTTAAAATGGTCATATTTCTTTGTACATATAGGAACATTGGGACAATTTAATGAGTTCTGCCACGTTTAAATGACTTTGAGAAATGTTAGATGAATATATAACAGTTTAAAGATGTGTAGTGATATACTGCAACAAATAGGCAGACATCTAAAAAATGAAGGGGTGTCATCAAACCATCGAAATTGAGAAAGAGCAATCTGGCCAACCCCATGTTTTCCTGCATATTTGAACTAACACTTTTAGAATCATTAGTAATGTGTTAAGTGTTCCAGAAGTGTCTTTCTCTATATGTTAAACATGTACAATTAATCGGTGTGCAAGAGACATAAAGTGCCTGTCGTTATCTTTCTGCCAGCCTACCTACCTCTCTTTCTTTCGATACGGCCTGAGATCAATTCAAATCATAACGACAGATGACCTGTATACAGTCCGAAGTTTTATATATATTAAAAATAATGTACGGTGTCTAAAAGTGTAATAATATAAATGAATCAAAGAACTCAGAGTACTGAAACGTGGCAAACAACAATGGTCAAATTGAAATGAAATAACATAGTTTGTGTTAAATGTAGCCTTGAACATTAGATTTAGCATACTGATGGAAAGTGATTTTATAAAGGTTACCATTTACAAACCACTGTTTGTTGTATGGGTACAACAAAATACATAAGGCAGGATAATGTTTTAATTTTAACAAAACTTTATTAAGAATATTTAACCGTAAAGTGATATTTCACAGCTCAGTCTCTAAGATAACAGATATTTTGTATATATTTCAAAGAAAGTATTAATGAAAGGTTATATTTCAAAGACAGTCCAATCTTCCAGATGATTTACACAGAAATCAATACCCAAGTTTACATTACTTTGTATATTTAAAACTATCTCTAAGGGGATCTTAATGTGTATATTTAAAACTATCTCTATGGGGATCTAAATGTGTATATTTAAAAAGAAAAAGTTCAGTCTTTGAATTAAATTACATATATATTTTTTTTAAAAATATACTTTATATGAAGATCTTTTTAAAAAAGGATTTCAATCTCCTTATACCAATGCTATAAATTATAAGCAAGAACGGTTGTTAGATATGTGTAAAGATGTAATTGCATATATGGACAAATCATCATCGGCAAGGCGACAACCTGCGGCTGTATCCACTGCACCACGGATTCTATTTCATGAATGAAGGTATGTTAATAAATTCTAACTCTAATAACTTAATCTCTACCAGGCTAATTAGATAAATAAATACAGAAAGAATAAGAAGTAATCAAAGATGCAATAAAAAAAGAAAGTACCGAAAATAGTTCCAAAACAACTGGAATGTACCTCCGAACTTAATTAGAATATTCGGCGATTTGGAACTCAACTGTTAAACTACCTTTTCAGCGGTACAATTTTATGGATGTCCTTAGGTTTTTAAAAATCGTTACATTATGTATAACATCTGTTCTACGAAGCTTCGAAACGCGACCATTAAACCTAAGCAAATGTGCCCAGATAAAAATGACAACTGTAATTAATTACAAGTATGATTATGACTCTTGGGAAGAACGAAAACTTTTAACGGTCAGTTGAGGCAGTTAGTCAATAGTTTTGTTGTGAGTGGCTTCTGCAAACAAAGTGAAACTGTAGGCAGGGAGAGCTGTACCAAGTACATGTTTACATTTCCACTGAACCTCTGTTAACAAAGTGAAACTGTATACAGGTAGAGCTGTACCAAGTACATCTGTCCATTTTCACTGAACCTCCGTAAAATAAAGTGAAACTGTAAGAAGGGAGAGCTGTACCAAGTTCATGTTTACATTTTCAATGAAGTTCTGTAAACAAAGTGAAACTGTAAGCAGGGAGAGCTGTACCAAGCACATGTTTACATTTCCACTGAACTTCTGTAAACAAAGTGAAACTGTAAGCAGGGAGAGTTGTATCAAGTGCATGTTTACATTTCCACTGACTTCTGTAAACAAAGTGAAACTGTAAGCAGGGAGAGTTGTACCAAGTTCACGTTTACATTTCCGATAAACATCTGTAAAATAAAGTGAAACTGTAAGCAGGAAGAGTTGTACCAAGTATTTATTTATATTTCCACTGAACTTCTGCAAACAAAGTGAAACTGTAGGCAGGGAGAGCTGTACCAAGTATATGTTTACATTTCCACTGAACCTCTGTAAAATAAAGTGAAACTGTAAGCAGGGAGATCTGTAACAAGTACATGTTTACATTTCCACTGAACTTCTGTAAACAAAGTGAAACTGTAGGCAGGGCGATCTGTACCAAGTACATGTTTACTTTTCCACTGAACTTCTGTAAACAAAGTAAAAATGTAAGCAGGGAGAGCTTTACCAAGTACATGTTTACATTTCTACTGAACTTCTGTAAAATAAGTGAAACTGTTGGCACGGAGAGCTGTACCGAGTACATGTTTACATTTCCACTAAAATTCTGTAAAATAACTAAAACTGTAGGCAGGGAGAGCTGTTTCAAGTACATGTTTACATTTCCACTGAACTTCTGTAAAATAAGTGAACTGTCGACAGAGAGCGCTGTATCATGTGTCTGTTAATATTTCCACTGAAATTTTGTAAAATATGTGATACTGTAAGCAGGGAGGTCTGTACAAAATTCATGTTTACATTTCAACAGAATTTCTGTAAAATAGGTGATACTACAGACAGAGTGAGCTTGTCCAAGTGTATTATAACATTGCCACCGAACATCTGTAAAATAACTAAAACTGTAGGCAGAGAGAGCTATACCAAGTGCATGTTTACATTTCCACTAAACTTCTGTAAAATAAGTTAAACTGTATGCAGGGAGAACTGTACCCAGTACACAGTGTCTGGTAATATTTCCACTGAACTTATGTAAAATAAGTGAAACTGTAGACAGAGAGAACTGTACCAAATACCCAGTGTCTCGTAATATTTCCACTGAAAATTTGTAAAATAAGTGAAACTGTAGACAGAGAGAACTATACCCAGTACACAGTGTCTGGTTATATTTCCACTTAACTTATGTAAAATAGGTGAAACTGTAGACAGAGAGAAATGTACCAAGTACATGTTTACATACGCATTGAACCCCTGTAAAATAGGTGAAAGAGTAGGCAAAGAGAGCTGTACCAAGTACATATTTACATTTCCACTGAACTTCTGTAAAATAGGTGAAACAGTAGGCAAAGAAAGCTGTACCAATTAAATGTTTACATTTCCACTGAACTTCTGTAAAATAAGTGAAAATGAAGACAAACAGATCTGTACCTAGTTTATATTAACATATCTACTGACCTTCTTTAAAACAAGAAAAAATATTGACAGAGAGAGAGCTGCACCAAATACCGGTTTACATTTCCGCTGCACGTCTGTAATGCTGCACAAAGCTCATGTTAGGGAGGGTTTTACCATGTATCTGTTAATAGCATCACATTCCACGTATGTTCTATCAGTGCAACTGTAGACAGTGGCAGCTGTTATATGTGCATTTGTAGATGTCCACTGAACTTCGTTTTGTTTTTGTGATTAAAAAAATTATTTCATAAAGTTATTCACAACATAAAGATAGTCATATAACAATACATTTTTTGCATGCTTATACATAGGTTGATTAATGTGTGAAAAGTATATAATTCCTAGTTGTATACGTTACAGTTGAACTGTATATACAACTAAGTATATTGAGAAAGAGCAAATCAATCAGAAACAAAGTTAATGACATTTTTATATTGTGAATTTACCAACAAGATAACTATATTTTTTTTGTATGAAATAACATATTTGGATAGATATAAGGACTCAGAATAAGGGTAGAATAAAACATAAAAAGAACAAAAGGAGATGAAAGATGATGAGGGGAAATAAGGATCAGCAGGATTTTTTATATATTTTAAGGGAATTATAATAAAAGGAGAGAAGTTGGAGGTGATATAGTATCAGTATTCATTTAGTTCAAGAATGTATATTGTTTTGGAGAAATAATCTTCATTTTTGTTCGTGTTTGTCAAATTTATTGTGTTTAGGTGCTATTTCTCCTTCTATTTCAATTTGGACTTTTTAAATAGCATTTGAATAATGTAAAAGTAGAAATGTCACCTTGACATTTTTTGTAAATATGATTTATTTTGCACAATAAATTATATAGTTTTTAATACATTCATACACATTTAATTTTTTCCGAAGGTACTATTTCTAGATCAAAAGATATTTTAAAATTTAAGCTATTTAAATTTGTTTCAAGCTCATTCCAAAAACTTTACAAGTGAATGCACTCCCAGAATTAATGATTTAGTGTTTGCAAAAATCACAGAGATTCGTAGCGACAAGATTGTATTTCATAAATGAATTTTGTGTTGGTATTATTCGTATGATGTATTTGTATTGAAAGTTTCTTATTTTTTTAATCTATTGTAGATTTAAAAGGAGATATGTAGATTTTCTTCAAATTAATTCGGTTTTACCAAACAAAATCTTCCATTTTTCTTGCTGTATTGTTTTGTATTGTATTTCTGTATTTATTAGAGTCTGACTATCAATCCAGGGGTCGTGAGGTCGAATCCCCAGCCCGGCAACAGTCTCCGTGATAACTGATTCACGACATTGTGTCTCATTATCATTCGTCTCTCACCTCTGATTCAAGTGTGAAAGTTATCAGTTACCTGCGAAGACGGGGTATGCTCGAGTACTGGTTAATCCCAGGAAGCAGTGGTTAGGTTAACTGATCGTTTGTTAGCCCTCAATGGCATAAAATGATCAGATTGAATAACTACAGAATTCTATAAAAATATTTTGGTCCAACATAAAACAATATATAGAATTCTGTGGTTATTCCATCTGAACCAGGACATTTTTGGTTTTGCATTTGTTTCAACGCTATACCACATTCGTACTCTCTTAAAATACCCTCGCATGTTGTTTTATCTGTTTCATTTAGCTTGTTTATGTTTTCATGGAAGAAATTGTAATTTGTATTTTGACTGCTTTCCTTTTCGTAAAGTTTGGCATAGAATTCTTTTTGAGCATTTAAAATTTATTTTTGATTTTCAATTATAATACCATTTATATTTAAACGTGATATTATTTTTGATTCCGCAATTTTGTTCTCTAAATTAGCGAAACATTATGAGTTTTTTTCGTTATATTCTATTTTATCTACCTTTGATCGAGTTAAAATGCCATGTATTTTGTTTTCAATTATACCATTTCAGTCAGCTTTCCTTAAGTCTAGTTCTATTTTGATTTCATCTGTTAAATGCTGGTTTGATGGATTTTGAAATTTATTTTCTAACTGTTCTATATTTTTGTAGAGCCCATTTTCTCTTTTGGATTCAGGTTTTTTTTTTTTTTTGCGCTTGCATATTTAATAGTTTCAAGTCTAACGTTGCCTTTGATAATTTCACATAGAGTATTTGGTTTGTTTCACTATTGTTGTTAACAGTAGCCTGTCTAGTGTATTTAATAATATCTTGTAATTATTTTTTGTATAATAAGGCTGTTATTTATTTTAAAGAAACCGGATCCTCTAATAAGATTTATAATATGTATATTGACTGTAACAACAGAATGAGCAGATTTGAAGCCTGCTTTAATGTAACTAGATTTAGTAGCATTTGCGAGATTTTCTGACATAAGAAAGTAATCTAATCTTGAAAATATTACTGGTTTTGTGTTTAAATGCCATATAAAATGTTTTTATCAGGATGCTGTACTCGCCATATGTTTACTAAACGAATTGTATCGATAATGGATCTCAATGTTTTTCTTATGTTTTTATTTGTATCACAACTACCGTTTCGTTTATCAATATAAATATCAATATCAATATTTAAAACGGCATTACAATCACCTCCTATCTCCATATATGTATCATTGCGAATGAGCATCTGAAAAGATCCCAAAAATCGTAAATTCCGTTGATGTGAATTTAATTATCTCCCTTTATATATATATATATTATCTCCCTTTATATATAAACCAAACCACCGATAAACTTGTTGTCGACCATGACTCATATACTATGGAACTACATGCAACAAATCTGGACAGGGTGAACAAATTTACATACATGAACTGAAAGCTTTATATGAGTAGGAGTCAGCTAAGGGATCATGACTTCTCAATTGCTATATAAAGAACAGATTTATAAACCCGTTGGATCATATAGATTCAGTGAATTCATATATATATATATATATATATATATATATATATGTGTGTATGTATGGTGATAATTATTTGTGAATAACCAAAACATAAATGTACATACCAGACTACGGCGAGTGCGCCTAGCTACAATGCAAACCATAGAAACAATACCAAGACCTCTGCCAAACCAAAAAAAATTGGTGTCGACCATGACTTACATACTATGGATTCACATGCAACACATCTGGACTGGACGGACAGATTTACATACATGAAGTGATAGCTTTATATGAGTAGGATCCAGTTAAGGATTCATAACTACTCACATGCTTTATAAAGGACAGATTCATAAACTCGTTGGATCATAGAGATACTGTGAATTTATATATATCTAATTTCATAAAGGGAGGTAATTAAATTCACAACAACGGAATTTACGAGTTTTGGAATCTTTTATGATGCTCATTCACAATGCATATATATATATATATATATATAGACACACACACACATACAAATACATACATATACATACATATATACATATATAAACATACATACACATATAGACACACACACACACACACACACACACATATATATATATATACATATATATATATATACAGTAGAGAGAATGACCATTTTCAGTGCTAAAACTTATAACGAGATATCCTTAGTAAGCGTTCGGCTTTACGCCTTCATCAAAGGACAAAAATAAAAAACAACAAAAACAAAAACAACAACACAAAACAAACAATGTTCTATATATAAAATACTGCAGACAGACTGAGAAAACTACTGTAAACTTTTACAAACTAAAACTTTTAACTATATACACTACAAAACCTTCTACACGCAATTGTTTGCGATTCTATTTTTAACCGCTCTGCGATTCTGTAACAAGATTCATTCCTGTAAACGCAACCTCTGTGTTATGTAGGTCACAATAAATTTAACAACTTGTTGCTTATATATGCTTCTTCCTTTTCTAAAAAACAACAAATTCATGGGATACTACCGTCATATGGGTTATGGGCGCGTGGTCGCGCGCATTTGAAGTGTATTTGATTAAAAGTTTTAGTTTGTAATATTCAGATGCATTTGTAATATAAGTCAGTTAAAAATGCAATTAAGCAATCTGAGTTATCTATCGTGCATATTATTCAACATTGAAAATCTATGTGATACGTAATCGTAAGTTGTAGCATATTTGTGTTTGAAACACTGTCATATTAATTATTCTACAATACTTAAAATGAATAGTCTGGCAGCAGTACATTTTCAAGTCAGGATACTGTTATATTTTGTTATGTTACTGTACCACCATATCAATAGTATACTTATAAGGAAATATGACACGACTAGTTATTACAAAAAATATCAGATAAAAGCAAAGCCCAAGTGATTGGGCGGTGGAATTAATTCAGTATGATAAAGATGAAAAGATTTTTATTCTATTTTAGAGATAACATCGGTCGACGAGATTAACGCACTGTCGAAAATGACAAACCTGGTGACCCTCACTATTAGATATGTGAACTTGAAAAATAGCAAGGCAGTGATTCCAATCATGAATAAAATGCGGACCCTTACATTGGACGTCATTACAGCTGAAAATGAAACAATGGCAACATTTATCTCATCACTGACCAATATGACAAACCTTGTGAACCTCACTATGATACATGTGGACTTGAAAGATGGCAAGGCACTGATTCCCGTCATGCATAAAATGCAGACCCTCACATTGGACTATATTACAGCTGAAATGGCAACATTTATCTCATCACTGTCCAATATGACAAATCTGGTGCCCATCACTATGAAACATGTGGACTTGAATGATAGCAAGGCAGTGATTCCCTTCATGGATAAAATGCAGACCCTTACGTTGAACAGAATTACAGCTGCAAATGAAACAATGGCAACATTTATCTCATCACTGTCCAATATGACAAACCTGGTGGCCCTCACTATGACCTATGTGGACCTGAAAGATAGCAAGGCAGTGATTCCCGTCATGGATAAAATGCAGACTCTTACATTGTACTTGTCAAGAGTTGGAAATGAAACAATGGTAACATTTATCTCATCACTGTCCAATATGATAAACCTGGTGGCCCTCACTATGAAACAAGTGGACTTGAAATATAGCAAGGCAGTGATTCCCGTCATGGATAAAATGCAGACCCTTACATTGTACTTGTTAAGAGCTGAAAATGAAACAATGGCAACATTTATCTCATCACTGTCCAATATGACAAACCTGGTGACCCTCACTATGAAACATGTGGACTTGAGTTATAGCAAGGCAGTGATTCCCGTCATGGATAAAATGCAAACACTTACATTGGACAAAATTTCAGCTGAAAATGAAACAATGGCAACATTTATCTCATCACTATACAATATGACAAACCTGGTGACCTTCACTATGACATTTGTGGACTTGAAAGATAGCAAGGCAGTGATTCCCGTCATGGATAAAATGCAGACCCTTACATTGTATTTGTTTACAGCTGAAAATGAAACAATGGCAACATTTATCTCATCACTTTCCAATATGATGAACCTGGTGACCCTCACTATGAAACTTGTGAACTTGAAAAATAGCAAGGTAGTGATTCCCGTCATAGATCAAATGCAGACTCCTACATTGGACTTGTTTACAGCTGAAAATGAAACAATGGCAACATTTATCTCATCACTGTCCAATATGACAAACCTGGTGACCCTCACTATGAAACATGTGGACTTTAATGATAGCAAGGCAGTGATTCTCGTCATAGATAAAATGCAAACACTTACATTGTACTTGTTTACTGCTAAAAATGAAACAATGGCAACATTTATCTCATCACTGTCCAATATGACAAACCTGATGACCCTCACTATGAAATATGTGGACTTGAATGATAGCAAGGCAGCGATTCCCGTCATGGATAAAATGCAAATCCTTACATTGCATGTTATTTCAGCTGAAAATGAAACAATGGCAACATTTATCTCATCACTGTCCAATATAACAAACCTGGTAACCCTCACTATGACATATGTGGACTTGAATGATAGCAAGGCAGTGATTCCCGTCATGGATAAAATGCAAACCCCTATTACATTGTACTTGTTTACAGCTGAAAATGAAACAATGGCAAAATTTATCTCATCACTGTCCAATATGACAAACCTGGTGACCCTCACTTTGAAATATGTGGACTTGAATGATAGCAAGGCAGTGATTCCCGTCATGGATAAAATGCAAACCCTTACATTGGACGAAATTTCAGCTGAAAATGAAACAATGGCAACATTTATCTCATCACTGTCTAATATGACAAACCTGGTGGCCCTCACTATGAAACATGTGGACTTGAATGATAGCAAGGCAGTGATTCCCGTCATGGATAAAATGCAAACCCTTACATTGTACTTGTTTACAGCTAAAAATGAAACAATGGCAACATTTATCTCATCATTGTCCTATATGACAAACCTGGTGACCCTCACTATGAAACATGTGGACTTGAATGATAGCAAGGCAGTGATTCCCGTCATGGATAAAATGCAGACCCTTACATTGTACTTGTTTAAAGCTGAAAATGAAACAATGGCAACATTTATTTCATCACTGTCCAATATGACAAACCTGGTGACACTCACTATGAAACATGTGGACTTGAATGATAGTAAGACAGTGATTCCCGTCATGGATAAAATGCAAACCCTTACATTGTACTTGTTTACAGCTAAAAATGAAACAATGGCAACATTTATCTCATCACTGTCCTATATGACAAACCAGGTGACCCTCACTATGAAACATGTGGACTTGAATGATAGCAAGGCAGCGATTCCCGTCATGGATAAAATGCAAATCCTTACATTGGAAGTTATTTCAGCTGAAAATGAAACAATGGCAACATTTATCTCATCACTGTCCAATATACGTACCTGGTAACCCTCACTATGACATATGTGGACTTGAATGATAGCAAGGCAGTGATTCCCGTCATGGATAAAATGCAAACCCCTATTACATTGTACTTGTTTACAGCTGAAAATGAAACAATGGCAAAATTTATCTCATCACTGTCCAATATGAAAAACCTAGTGACCCTCACTATGAAATATGTGGACTTGAATGATAGCAAGGCAGTGATTCCCGTCATGGATAAAATGCAAACACTTACATTGGACGAAATTTCAGCTGAAAATGAAACAATGGCAACATTTATCTCATCACTGTCCAATATGACAAACCTGGTGGCCCCCACTATGAAACACGTGGACTTGAATGATAGCAAGGCAGTGATTCCCGTCATGGATAAAATGCAAACCCTTACATTGGACTTGTTTACAGCTCAAAAAATGAAACAATGGCAACATTTATCTCATCACTGTCCTATATGACAAACCTGGTGACCCTCACTATGAAACATGTGGACTTGAATGATAGCAAGGCTGTGATTCCCGTCATGGATAAAATGCAGACCCTTACATTGGACTTGTTTACAGCTGAAAATGAAACAATGGCAACATTTATTTCATCACTGTCCAATATGACAAACCTGGTGACACTCACTATGAAACATGTGGACTTGAATGATAGCAAGACAGTGATTCCCGTCATGGATGAAATGCAAACCCTTACATTGTACTTGTTAAGAGCTGGAAATGAAACAATGTCAACATTTATCGAATCATTGTCCAATATGACAAACCTGGTGTCCCTCACTATTACACAGGTGAACTTGAATGATAGCAAGGCAGTGACTCCCGTCATGGATAAAACGCAAACCCTTACATTGTACTTGTTAAGAGCTGGAAATGAAACAATGGCAACATTTATCTCATCACTGTCCAATATGACAAACCTGGTGACCCTCACTATGAAACATGTGGAATTGAAAGATAGCAAGGCAGTGATTCCCGTCATGGATAAAATGCTGACCCTTACATTGGACTATATTACAGCTGAAATGGCAGCATTTATCTCATCACTGTCCAATATGACAAACCTGGTGACCCTCACTATGAAACATGTGGACTTGAATGATAGCAAGGCAGTGATTCCCGTCATGGATAAAATGCAAACCCTTACATTGTACTTGTTAAGAGCTGGAAATGAAACAATGGCAACATTTATCGCATCACTGTCCAATATGACAAACCTAGTGGCCCTCACTATTACACAGGTGAAATTGAATGATAGCAAGGCAGTGACTCCCGTCATGGATAAAATGCAGACCCTTACATTGTACTTGTTAAGAGCTGGAAATGAAACAATGGCAACATTTATCTCATCACTGTCCAATATGACAAACCTGGTGACCCTCACCTTGACATATGTGGACTTGAAAGATAGCAAGGCAGTGATTCCCGTCATGGATAAAATGCAGACCCTTACATTGGACTATATTACAGCTGAAATGGCAACATTTATCTCATCACTGTCCAATATGACAAACCTGGTGACCCTCACTATGAAACATGTGGACTTGAGTGATAGCAAGGCAGTGATTCCCGTCATGGATAAAATGCAAACACTTACATTGGACGAAATTTCAGCTGAAATGAAACAATGGCAATATTTATCTCATCACTGTCCAATATGACAAACCTGGTGGCCCTCACTATGAAACATGTGGACTTGAATGATAGCAAGGCAGTGATTCCCGTCATGGATAAAATGCAAACCATTACAATGGATGTTATTTCAGCTGAAAATGAAACAAAGGCAACATTAATCTCATCACTATACAATATGACAAACCTGGTGTCCCTCACTATGACATATGTGGACTTGAATGATAGCAAGGCAGTGATTCCCGTCATGGATAAAATGCAAACCCTTACATTGGACGAAATTTCAGCTGAAAATGAAACAAAGGCAACATTTATCTCATCACTGTCCAATATGACAAACCTGGTGGCCCTCACTATGAAACATGTGGATTGAATGATAGGAAGGCAGTGATTCCCGTCATGGATAAAATGCAAACCCTTACATTGTACTTGTTTACAGCTGAAAATGAAACAATGGCAACATTTATCTCATCATTGTCCAATATGACAAACCTGGTGACCCTCACTATGAAACATGTGGACTTGAATGATAGCAAGGCAGTGATTCCCGTCATGGATAAAATGCAAACCCATACATTGTACTTGTTAAGAGCTGGAAATGAAACACCGGCAATATTTATCTCATCACTGTCCAATATGATAAACCTGGTGGCCCTCACTATGAAACATGTGGACTTGAAAGATAGCAAGGCAGTGATTCCCGTCATGGATAAAATGCAGACCCTTACATTGTACTTGTTAAAACTGAAAATGAAAAAATGGCAACATTTATCTCATCACTGTCAAATATGACAGACCTGGTGACCCTCATGAAACATGTGGACTGGAGTGATAGCAAGGCAGTGATTCCAGTCATGGATAAAATGCAAACACTTACATTGGACAAAGTTTCAGCTGAAATTGAAACAATGGCAACATTTATCTCATCACTATCCAATATGACAAACCTGGTGACCCTCACTATGACATTTGTGGACTTGAAAAATAACAAGGCAGTGATTCCCGTCATGGATAAAATGCAGACCCCCTACATTGGACGTTATTTCAGCTGAAAATGAAATAATGGCAACATTTATCTCATCACTGTCCAATATGACAAATCTGGTGACACTCACTTTGACAGATGTAAAATAAAAAAATAGCAAGGCAGTGATTCCCTTCATGGTTAAAATGCAGACCCTTACATTGTACTTGTTAAGAGCTGGAAATGAAACAATGGCAACATTTATCTCATCACTGTCCAATATGACAAACCTGGTGACCCTCATGAAACATGTGGACTGGAGTGATAGCAAGGCAGTGATTCCCGTCATGGATAAAATGCAAACACTTACATTGGACGGCATTACAACTGAAAATGAAACAATGGCAACATTTATCTCATCACTGTCCAATATGATAAACCTGGTGACCCTCATTATGAAACATGTGCACTTGAAAGATAGCAAGGCAGTGATTCCCGTCATGGATAAAATGCAGACCCTTACATTGGAAGGCATTACAACTGAAAATGAAACAATGGCAACATTTATCTCATCACTGTCCAATATGATAAACCTGGTGGCCCTCACTATGACATATGTGGACTTGAAAGATAGCAAGGTAGTGATTCCCGCCATGGATAAAATGCAGACCCTTACATTGCACACCATCACAGCTGAAAATGAAACAATGGCAATATTTATCTCATCACTGTCCAATATGACAAACCTGGTGACCCTCACTATGACAGATGTAATCTTGAAAAATAGCAAGGCAGTGATTCCCTTCATGGATAAAATGTGGACACTTACATTGAACAGAATTACAGCTGAAAATGACACGATGGCAACATTTATCTCATCACTGTCCTATATGACAAACCTGGTGATCCTCACTATGAATTATGTAAACTTGAAAGATAGCAAGGCAGTGATTCCCGTCATGGATAAAATGCAGACCCTTACATTGGACTTGTTTACAACTAAAAATGAAACAATGGCCACATTTATCTCATCACTGTCCAGAATGACAAACCTGGTGACCCCCACTGTGAAACATGTGAACTTGAAAGATAGCAAGGCCGTGATTCCCTTCTTGGATAAAATGCAGACCCTTACATTGGACTTGTTTACAGCTAAAAATGAAACAATGGCAACATTTATCTCATCACAGTCCAATATGACAAACCTTGTGGCCCTCACTATGAAACATGTGGACTTGAAAGATAGCAAGGCAGTGATTCCCGTCATGGATAAAATGCAGACCCCCTACATTGGACGTTATTTCAGCTGAAATGAAATAATGGCAACATTTATCTCATCACTGTCCAATATGACAAATCTGGTGACCCTCACTATGACAGATGTAAAATAAAAAAATAGCAAGGCAGTGATTCCCTTCATGGTTAAAATGCAGACCCTTACATTGTACTTGTTAAGAGCTGGAAATGAAACAATGGCAACATTTATCTCATCACTGTCCAATATGATAAACCTGGTGACCCTCATTATGAAACATGTGGACTTGAAAGATAGCAAGGCAGTGATTCCCGTCATGGATAAAATGCAGACCCTTACATTGGACGGCATTACAACTGAAAATGAAACAATGGCAACATTTGTCTCATCACTGTCCAATATGACAAACCTGGTGGCCCTCACTATGACATATGTGGACTTGAAAGATAGCAAGGCAGTGATTCCCGCCATGGATAAAATGCAGACCCTTACATTGCACACCATCACAGCTGAAAATGAAACAATGGCAATATTTATCTCATCACTGTCCAATATGACAAACCTGGTGACCCTCACTATGACAGATGTAATCTTGAAAAATAGCAAGGCAGTGATTCCCTTCATGGATAAAAGGTGGACCCTTACATTGAACAGAATTACAGCTGAAAATGACACGACGGCAACATTTATCTCATCACTGTCCTATATGACAAACCTGGTGACCCTCACTATGAATTATGTAAACTTGAAAGATAGCAAGGCAGTGATTCCCGTCATGGATAAAATGCAGACGCTTACATTGGACTTGTTTACAACTAAAAATGAAACAATGGCAACATTTATCTCATCACTGTCCAGAATGACAAACCTGGTGACCCCCACTGTGAAACATGTGAACTTGAAAGATAGCAAGGCAGTGATTCCCGTCTTGGATAAAATGCAGACCCTTACATTGGACTTGTTTACAGCTAAAAATGAAACAATGGCAACATTTATCTCATCACTGTCCAATATGAAAAACCTTGTGGCCCTCACTATGAAACATGTGGACTTGAAAGATAGCAAGGCAGTGATTCCCGTCATGGATAAAATGCAGACCCCCTACATTGGACGTTATTTCAGCTGAAAATGAAATAATGGCAACATTTATCTCATCACTGTCCAATATGACAAATCTGGTGACCCTCACTATGACAGATGTAAAATAAAAAAATAGCAAGGCAGTGATTCCCTTCATGGTTAAAATGCAGACCCTTACATTGTACTTGTTAAGAGCTGGAAATGAAACAATGGCAACATTTATCTCATCACTGTCCAATATAATAAACCTGGTGACCCTCATTATGAAACATGTGGACTTGAAAGATAGCAAGGCAGTGATTCCCGTCATGGATAAAATGCAGACCCTTACATTGGACGGCATTACAACTGAAAATGAAACAATGGCAACATTTATCTCATCACTGTCCAATATGACAAACCTGGTGACCCTCATTATGACAGATGTAATCTTGAAAAATAGCAAGGCAGTGATTCCCTTCATGGATAAAATGTGGACCCTTACATTGAACAGAATTACAGCTGAAAATGTCACGATGGCAACATTTATCTCATCACTGTCCAATATGACAAACCTGGTGACCCTCACTATGAATTATGTAAACTTGAAAGATAGCAAGGCAGTGATTCCCGTCATGGATAAAATGCAGACCCTTACATTGCACGCCATCACAGCTGAAAATGAAACAATGGCAACATTTATCTGATCACTGTCCAATATGACAAATCTGGTGACCCTCACTATGACAGATGTTAACTTGAAAGATAGCAAGGCAGTGATTCCCGTTATGGATAAAATGTAGACCCTTACATTGAACAGAAATACAGCTGAAAGTGACACGATGGCAACATTTATCTCATCATTGTCCAATATGACAAACCTAGTGACCCTTACTATGGATTATGTAAACTTGAAAGATAGCAAGGCAGTGATTCCCGTCATGGATAAATGCAGACCCTTACATTGTACTTAATTTCAGCTGAAAATGAAACAATGGCAACATTTATCTCATCACTGTCTAGTATGACAAATCTAGTGAACCTCACTGTAAAATATGTAGACATGAAAGAAACGAAAATTCCCGTCATAAACAGTCTGTAAACGTTTATTTCACTGAGCGGTAGATTGCTGTCAACTTGTGTTTACTAATATGGTTGGTTCTTTGTTGATGTTGGTGTAGCTGTCTCGTACGTTTGTTAGACACGTATTCTTATATCAACTGATGCAAATGTATGTCCCACAACGGTCGTATTCACCAACCATTCTGGAGAATATTTTTGGACTTGAGCTTGAAAATCCAAATTTCAACCTTAAATATCTACCATGACAGATACATTAATTGTGAGAGTTTATTTGACTATGTATTAGGTGTCCACACAGACATGCTTGCAAATTTTAATTTAAAAATATTGACTCTTAGCATGTTTTTCAAAATATATACTAGAGTTCAAATCCAAGAATATTTTTAGGAATGGTTGGTCAATAAGTTGAGTCTGAAATATAGACTCAAACTCAAATTGTCAAAATATTAAGGTTTACACAAGTATTTATTTGCAGAAACAACAGATTTAATGATTATTAAACAGTAGATGTAGCATAAGCCCATTTACATGTATTACTCATACTTGTATGTTTACAGGGTTTTACAAAATGTAAGATTTTGAGTCTGAGTCAAATTATCAGACTCTAATTATTGATGAATTTATGTCCAGGGGTATAATAAGTACAATACAAACATATAGAAGAAGAGCTAACAAAGTGACCAACTTGTAAATGTCAGTAGCACAACTGACACAGGGGAGTCTAGACCTGGGTCAAAATTCATCAATAATTTTACATTTTTGTAAAACCCTGTAAACATACAAATATGAGTAATAAATGAGACTCTGTAACATTTTTCAACCTCGCTCTTTCCCAAATTGTCTAATGGTATCTTTATCATATTACCATAAAGCATGTTTACCATTTTTCAACAATGCAAGTATTCATTTTTATTAAAGAATCGATACTCTACAAAAAATCGCGGAAATGATTTATCTTGCTTTAAATGGTATATAAAAGTTATGTGTACCCATCAACAAAATATATTGACCCTGGTGTCCGTTTCACTAACGTTTGTAAGTTTAAGAACGTCTTTGCGTCAACTTTGAATTGATAAAAAAAGTCAGGAAATTCATTCAGTGTGTCGCTTACTTATTTCACGATCTTTTGTAAACCTTATAAAAGGTAGTCATTCTCAAATTTGCAAAACATACTACACAAATGAAACGTTTGTAGATGTCACAATTTGTTCGTACAAAAATCTTAAAACTTACGAAGGTTAGTGAAATGGGCCTCATATGAACTTTCAGAGAGTAATAAAGTCAGCAGTAGACAATTTTGTTAAATAACATTATTTTGAGTTTGCCGATTTTAGGGACAAAAACTTTTATGAAAAATTATTGTTTAACAAATTATTGAAATTTGATTTAGATATCTGCATCTGCCATTTTATTATGCTCAGCGAATGCCGAGCATATACCTGCCACTTTATCCGTCTGTCCGCCTAAGCTTCCGTTCCATTCTTTGTACAGAAAGAAATTAAACAACGCTTTGAAACATCGCTAGGGAATAATGTGTGGAAGAATCATAACTATGTTGTGAATAATTACAGAGTTATCTAACATTTTGTACTTTATTGTTTGGTTACTTTGAAATGTCCGGATAATATCTTCAAAAATATGGAACGGAATCCGACGTGACTTAGAACATATTTAGTGAACAATGAAGTGCAGAGTGAAATAACCATAACTCTATCTTGAATAATAACATTATTATCTCCCGTTTGTATTTTTTTCTTGTCTGCAGCTTTTTTAAGTATGTAAGGAAATCAAACGCGACTTAGAACATGGATAGAGAACAATATATGGAAGCATAGAGTGAAAGAGCCATAACTCTTTCTTGAAGAATTGCAGAATTATCTCCCGTTTTTAATTTATTTATGGGTTATTTTTGCTTGTCCGCTGCATACCGGTATTTTTTGAAGTATGTAAAGAAATCCAACGCGACTTAGAACATGAATAGAGAACAATATATGGAAGTACAGTGTAAAAAAACCATAACTCTATCTTGAAGAATGGCAGAACTTTCTCCCGTTTTATTTTATTGATGGGTTATTTTTGCTTGTCCGCTGCATACCGGTATCTTTTGAAGTATGTAAGAAAATCTAATTCGACTTAGAACATGGATAGCAATTTGTGAAAGTGCAGACTGATATATTTATAACTATATCTTGATTATTGGCAGAATAATCTTCCTTTTTGAACTTATTTAAACAGTCGTGGGTTTATTTCCAGAAAAAAAATTAACTGTTGGAAAGTTCAAAGCCATCTCTGTATATTAGTTTCGTATGTATTATGATTTTGATTATTCTCTGTAGTTATTGCGATGTGTGCTGCTATATAGCACATACTATTATAAGTATCTTTTTTTTTATTTTTTGTTCTCTCAAATGTAGGTAATTCTTCACGGACGTGAAGATCCTTTGGGATAAAGTGTTTCCCAAATTCTATAATTCTGAAATTTGAGACCGCAGCGTGGTCTAGTGGAAGAGTGGTAAAATGGTACTTGAACCTTCCTCGCTTGACGCTCAATATTTAAAGGAAAATTCTAGGTCTGGTCGGCCCGGTGTCATTATAATGTGACTGGGTGGGGTATCATACCATGTGTCTGTGGCATGATACTCCAGTGTGGTAGCGCTTAGAATACTGTCTCAAGCATACACGTCGCGATATGACTGAAAAATTGTTGAAAGCGACGCTTAACAACATACAACAACTGAAATTTGATTTTATTTAATGAAAGTGATAGGTATACCATTTATCATTAATCCTGGAAGGTATAACCGTTAGTGTACTAGCTGTACTATGTTTTAATGTACATTATATTCATGTCATAATAAGATCAATACCTTCGCTAGCTGTTTACATTAATTGTTCATTTTATATATTTATAATTTAGTCATTTTGTGCACTCATTTGATTATCATCCACCTTATATTTTTACTTATATTTTATTGTTATTGTACCCTTCAAAACGGATTTTTCTCGAAAATTTTATTTTTTTTCTATTATTTCGTACAATTGTCCCAAAAATCAACATTCGGTTCATTTTAAACGAACAGTGTTGTTCCGATAACTCCGTTTTAAGGAGCTGTCGTTTATAAAACACTATGTGGTAACTAAATGTTGTTTTTGATGAATCATTGTGAACGAACAGTGTTGTGTGGATAACTCCGTGTTAGCGAACTTTTGTTCGCATAACTGTGTTTACGAGTAAAGTGTTGTTCATAAAACTTCAAGCTGTTCGAATAACTCATAGTTTACTTCGTACAAACTAACCCTCAGTGTTATCGGATTATATGTGGTTTACTGTAAATACAATTAATACTACATTTATACAACTGTATGTATGTTTTTGTTGGATATATTTAACTCGTATTCCATACATGGCATCGGCTATTTTCAGACTATGTAATTAATGCATTGGTTGGACTATAAATGTCGGAATATGTATTGTGTCAAACAATGATAACATTGAGATTTACAAAACTGGTTAATGGTTCGAGGAATCAACCAGTTTATTGAATATGTTGATACGATCACATTTATGATTATTTGCCTTAATGAATTATATATATTTATGCTAAAATTGAATATATGTATTAACAAATAAAGGTATCATACAAACCAATTAGTTTGCCTAATTACTTAGTTAACCACGTTTTCTTTTCGGACAAATGTTAGGATAGGCCAAACTGCCTTTTCGAAGGTTTATTTTATACAAAGGACATTATTTAAAATTCATAAAAGGTCTCAAAATATGTTGACCACAGTATTTTTTGTATTGCCATTAATAGTATGTATAATTTTGCTTATATGTTTATGCTTGAGCTGCTTTACTAAATTATGTTCAATTCAAACTACTTTTAGCTCGATTGCGAAGTAATCTCAGAGCTTATATTTATATCGCTCTGGAGTCGTCATGCCGGGTAGAACCAGTAGTGATTGTTTTGAGAGGTCATCGCACCGAGCCTCCGTTATATCGAACCCTTGACCTCTGGAGTGTGAGCAGCCAACTCTTCATTCATTGCACTACCACCGTTTAGCTTTAATAATTATGAATCATGAATCAAAATTCTATGAAATTATTGTATCTGCTGTTGTAATCACGCTGTCATTCAAATGATATTTCTTTTGTTGAATATGTGTTTTTTTAAGAATTACGTGGAACACATTAAATTAATTCACATACTAAAACAATGTTTAATTTGTAAAATATTAAATGTTTATAAGTTGGACATGGCGGCAATATGTTTTTTACGATGGATTATTTTTAAAGTGATACGCTTTGGAATATGGGCAATTACCTCGTTTCTACACTATATTGTCCAAATTTAGAGTATGAACATCACTTTATCTTTGTGGGAGGTTGTCTTTTTGTTTTTATTTTGTTTTGTTTTCGTGACAGCAGGCTTGCTCCGAAATATATAGCTGCCGTTCTGAAAAGACAAATTGACGAAAACTGAAATTGCTCATATACATACATGTAGGAGGTAAACTATATAAATTAGCAACTGCAATTATTTTATATAAAACCGTGTTGTTGCAATGCATGTATTTGAAAATATGAAATTTTCTTAATTAAATCTACAAGGAAATACTTGTGTAAAAAGAAATTTTAAATATTCTTCAGCTTTACTTTATTAAGTTATGCCCACAAAACTATTAACACTTTAAATCAATAGCCTTCACACAGGCATGATTTTATTATGCTGTTTTCGTACATGTTGATTGTCAGTTAAAAAGGACAATACTATAATAATTATATTTCAATATATAATTGGGGTAAAAAACACGAATTGCGTGGAATTCAAAATACACAGTCAGCATAAATACAAACAACGCATAGATTAGTCACACCAGGGCAAATGTTTTTGTTTGTTTGGTGTTTAAAGCGTTTATTAACAGTAGTTCAGCCAGTTATTTAACGGCCGTCATCACACCTATTCGTCGTATCTAGGATCCACCGTGTTTTTATCTTCTCTATACTGATAAATCGTTATAACATTTGTGGAATATTGGATTTTTTTTAAATAATCATGATAAACAAAACCACCAGGCCTTAAAATTGTAAGTCTTGAGTCTATGCTCAACTGAGATCAGTTATAACCAACCAATGAATGCATAGGTTTTATTTTAACATGAATTTTGATTGGTAAATAGAGCCGAACTCTGTTGAGCTTTTAACTTTGGAACCTGTTTTCAAACTGGAATACAATCAAGATGTTTATTTATGGCCCGGAAACTGATGAACACTGTTCGAGTTTGAAAAAACAGCAGTAAACAATGAACCTAGAAATGCATGATCACAATACGTATTTGGAAAGTATCTTCACAAATAAAGTTAATTAAACAATAACAAAAACAAAACAGATTTATAATAAGGTCAGTTGTTTCAGCAGCGAAACTGCGTAATAGCAACATGTGTGTAGTTTTACTACGTTAACTTGAACACAACGAAATGGCCAAAACCTACTTATTGGTGATACTTGGACTACAACACAACATGATATACTTGTTTGTATTCAATATATGACACACCGATGTTCATTCAGGTAGTACGGAGATTCTTATATAGATGAGATTATGACAGAAGCGCAGGACAATCAATGTTGTTTTGTTTAAAGGGAATATATCATTGCGAAGATACCACTTACATGGTTATGCACTTTACTGGAAGAAGAAGATATCAGAATAAAACGCTATCAATGTTTTAAAATAAATCAATTATTAACATGGATATAAAGCATCTCATTATATCATTAATATGGTCGAATAGTTTTGTATGTCACATCCACCAAAACGTGACAAAATCGATATTTGAATTGGGAGTGGTAAACTTGAAACGAAATCCCCATTCTAGAAATAGACAGCACGTAATGCTGCTTTGTTGCAGTTGTTATGCGTGTACATTGGGAGATAGTTGACCTGATGCAAGAGCGACTTTCACTCCACCTACTGGCCTTGTGGCGTTATGTAAGGAGGTAAATACCATGTAATACAATGAAGTGTTTACTTAGAGACCGTTTGCTTGTCTAACAAAAATGACAGAAGTGGAAACAATATCGATCGCTGATTGGATTATCGACTTGTTTCATTGACAGCCAGCGTCACGTCAATTGACAATCTAGAAATTTGACAGACAAAATATTTTTTTCATCCAAAATACATTAGTCATCAATTTCAGATATCACACTACATTTCTTTATTGTCTCTTATAAGTCCCATACCAATGTCACTGAAGGAGAATTTAGGTGTACCCTCTATCCATGTATCTTTCTTGTCAATCCGATATCCATCCACAAACTCTAGATCCTGCTATAAGTTAACAAGTATGTAAGATGGAGCCATGGCACTCGATATGGTGATACAGGACTGTGAGGATGCTATACACATTATTTAATTTTTCCTGTTTGGACCAATATTTTGGTTACATTTTATTCATCCAAAATGCTGGCATTTGTCTGATTCATATGAAACTTAACAATTATTTTATCTTATTTATTTGGAAGCTGACAAGCTGTCTTTCTTATACGTTCAAAAAGCTTTTTTGCTCATCATGTCGTCTTTCTTTAATTAATTGTCAGAGTATGATATACGGATTTACCAAGGAACTAATCACTACGGATCGAATAACAGATAGAAAAAAATGTATACAGTTTTGTTTCTTCTTTTACTGTATGCCTTTTTGATATCATAAACCAACACCATGATTACCCATCGAACACATGATCACAGTTGCTATGTTAGTTGCAACACACATCTTTCATATGTAGTTACGACCATCAAATGATATATCAAAGGCCTAAACTGCCTGAGGGAAGGCTCACTCGTTCAGTTTTGCCTATCATGTCTTTTTTTTCTTTATTTTTTTTCTCTCAATCAGGCCTGGCTTTAGTAATAGAAGTCAAGCTTGATGAAATGACACTGATTTTGTATGACGGATATCGGATATAACTAAAATATTGTCACTAGATAGCTTGTGGAGTCGGCTATCTTGATAATGGAAGTCTTTGACCCAGTTCTGATTCAACACAAAATGTGTGCAAGGGTTGTAGTTCTTTGCCGAAACGAACACTTATAGGATGCAGTGTTTCGATCTCTGAAAGAACAAAAATCGCAATAAAATAAAATTTTAATCTCTACGTTCTCTGCTATTGCAATTGCGTTTTTAAACTTTTGGAACTATTTTGTCAGTCGTAGGAAATCGCCGTATAACAAAGTTATAGAACAAATTGAATTTACGTTTTGCGATCACTATAGAAGGCATTCGCAATGCTCGCATTCCAAGAACAAAATGTTTAACTGACATTTATTTTATAATAAATCAAACAACATGTGGTTAAAAGATAGAATAAAAAAAACAAAAACAAACAACATAGTATAACACGGGTTGCCTCACTTATACTTTCGAGACGACCACCATATAATGTGTTTCTGACCTAATCTCGTGAACACCGCAAAAAACAAAACAACGAACAAGTGGTATAAAAAAAATCTAGTATTTTATGTTTATCGTCATTATAGATATTACTTTAAAAGTGACAGGCATACTAGAAGTTCTGATTTAAAAACACGTGTATAAAAATTAACAAAAAAAAAAATAAATCGTATAATAGCGTAAACGTCAAATATAAAGAAAGTTACTGATTTTCACGGATGACGAAAGAGAACAGCACAAATATCGGCATTTGCGCCAGTTCAAATCGACATTTTGAATAACCAAACAAGTATACTACCTTTTTAAAGTATTCGAGCCTTTCTTTTATTAATATAAATAACTCCGAACGTCAATCTGAAATTGTGTTATTGAGACCACAATTTCAAATTTCCCCTCCATTTTATCTAAAAAATGGCGGCTACATTAATTGTCGATTGGGACGCTGAAGGGGACTTTTTACCATTGCTATACCTATGCACAGTAGTCGTCTGAAATGTCGTTTTAGTGGAAAGTGTATGCTTTGACTACCGCATATTTGAAGTGTTTTGCTCTCCGTTTAATAGAACAAAAATCGCTGTAAAATTAAATTTGTATTTCTACGAACTCTGCTATGGCAATTGCATTTTGAAATTTTTGGAACTATTTTATCGGTTGGAGAAAATGAAATCGTGGTCAACAGAATAACAAAGGTTATAGAACAAAATGGTAATATAGGCAGCACGACCCCTATAGAAGGCTTCGCATTCAAAAAAGCTGACATTCAAGTTTATACATTCAAAAAACTAACAATGATATTTCTTACATGTCTTTGCTTAAATATAATATGAGTTTAAACGTAATACCGTAGCTTCATGAAGTTGCAATATAAGGGGTACATCAATAAACATATATTATATACATCCGTTATTCTCCTTTTATAACGCCTATAGAGTTGCTATATTGAAATATCCCAAAACTAGCAGTGGTCTGGTTGCAGAGCTCGCAACTTTTATACAGACGGGTATGGCTTTAATCCCGGACAGTGCCTACCCAGATAATCAATATTAAGATTTTAACCCCACTGAATTTATTCCAGCTACAAAATTGTTTTCAATTATATAATATATATATATATATATATATATATATATATATATATGTATGGTAAAATTAATTCAGTGTTTACACTGATGGAACTGACGATTTATTTAGGCCAGGTACTTTACATCTGCTGTAGTTCATGCTTTATTAGACCGTTCCATCCATGACGTTTTTATACAGTCTCTGGTGCTCGTACATCTGTAAGAACACCTTGTACTTCATCCCCTGGTTTCTTGAATAGACATCAAGGGCAAGATAACACACTTCTCAAAATGAAACATTCATGATGTTTTTATACGATATATTGTGATGGTCATACGTCATGTTATCTGAATGGCAAGATAACACACTTCTCAAAATGAAACATTCATGATGTTATACGATATATTATGATGGTCATACGTCATGGTTTCTTGAATAGACATCGTTGCCGAAACGATCCGGATTCTCTTAATTCTCATGTAAAATCAACGTGTCTTTTTAAACATTAAACCATCAACAAAAAAACACAGTATTGAGCCAACCTTCTGTTTTGTGAACTTGACAAGGGATTTATTTTCTTGTTGACAGCAGTTTCACGTTTGA
The DNA here is from genome assembly GCA_029582155.1 of Panopea generosa. NCBI lineage: Eukaryota > Metazoa > Mollusca > Bivalvia > Adapedonta > Hiatellidae > Panopea > Panopea generosa. The sequence continues at coordinate 47,995,965 of CM055907.1, forward strand.
TTTGGCGTGGAATTCGTTGTTCGATGACGATAAAATGCGGCATATTGTGATTGAACCGGATTTGCCTGTGTTTGGGAAGGGGAATACAACGAGCATCGGATATTGTTCTAAAATGGGATTTTTTTTTCGAAAATTGGTAATCATGTTTTGATCGACACATTAAGTTAAAACGGACATATGCATACATAGATCCATCTATATCAGACATACATTTATATTTATTATCATTTATTTTAAGTGACATTGACTTTAATACAGAGACCAACAACCGCAAGAGCTTCTCGCAATAGCACGTGGACACCTATTGTTCTCAATCGCGTAATTAAATCACTGGCAAAATCGGGTCTTAAAACAAACTAAAGTTATTAAAAATAAATCATTTTTAATAAAGAGACATTGATCCAATTCAAAGAAAATTAACAATTAGCTTGAGCAAGGAACTATAGAATGATTCTTTGATTTGAGGTTCAATTATATATTTACAACATTAACAAAAAAACGCTAAATATATTCAGAAATACTCAGCCTAATGAGGCTTATCAGTCACTATTTTAACATACATATAAACAGAGATTGATATAATTGTTTAAATTTCTGATGGCACATTTGGTATTTTCCAAATTTTGCAAAGACAACTTCCCCAAAACCAACCAACAATTTTTTGTTATTTTTGTCTTCAGTTTACATTTTTATCGGCTTAAATAATGGTACCAAAATAATTAAATTTAGACAAAGGATCTAATAGCTAATAAAGAAATACCATTGACTTAATAGCACCTGATGCTTCAGACGTGTATGGTAGATTGATATTAGCTGCCAGTCTCTGTAATTAAGGTCTCATCGACCAATTACCTCCTCTTGGTAACGGTAGCAAGATTATTACGCCCACAAAATTAGAGCTGTGTAAATCGGTTATTCATCATTATTGTAGAAAATGCTTAAAATGGTCATATTTCTTTGTACATATGAGAACATTGGAACATTTTCGTGAGTTCTGACAAGTTTAGATGACATTGGGTAATGTTGGATGAAGACATAACAGTTTAAAGATGCGAATTGATACACTGCAACCAATGGGCTGGCATCAAACCATTAAAATTGAGAAAAAGCAATTTGGTCAAACCAATATTTTTCCAGCATATATTTGAACCAACAGCGGACTATTTATGGAAACAATACACTTTTAGAACCATTGATAATGTGTTCAGTGTTCCAGAAGTGCCTTTCTCTATATGAAGAACAGTGCTAAATAAATTGTGTAAGAGAAGTTAAGAAACTGTCGTTATATATCTACCAGCCTACCTACCTTTATTTCTTCCGATACAGCCAGCGATCAATTCGAATCATAACGACAGATTACATGTATACAATAAGAAGTTTTATATATAATAAAAGTTAAGAACAGTGCCTTAAAGTACTAAAACCTGTGCAAACAATGGTCAAATTGAAATGAAATAATACACATGTAGTTTGTGTTATATGTAACCTGGAAAATTATATTAAGCATACTGATGGAAAGTGATTTAGTAGAGGTTCCTATTTACAAATTGCTGTTTGATGTATAGGTACAATAAAATACATAAGCTAGGATAAGCTAGATATTTTGTATACACATATGTATTTCAAATAAAGTTCCATCTTCCAGATGATCTACATAGACATCAATAACCAAGTTTACATTAATATGTGTATTTAAAACTTTCTCCATGGGGATCTAAATGTGTATATATTAAAAAGAAAAAGTCCAGTCTTTAAATTGAATTATATATATACATGTATTTTCATATCTACCAATCGTGTTCTTGTTTAAAGTTAATTTATGCAAATACTATAAAATATAAGCAATGACGGCTGTAAGATATGTAATTGTATATGGACAAATTATCGCCAAGGCGACAATCCGCGGCTGTATGGATCACTGTGCCACCGATTGAAAGTATATTTATGAATTAAACTCTAATAACATAACTCCCGTCAGGTTTATTAGATTAATGGATAAGTAATCAAAGATGCAATAAAAAGAAAAAGTACAGAAAATATTTCCTAAATAGATGGTAACAATATCTCCGAAGTTAATTCAAATATTCGATGATTTGAAACTCAACTGTTGGACTATTTTTTTAGCGGTACAATTTTATCGATGTTCTTAGTTGTTTTTTTTTAATCGTTTCTATTTGTAGAGCATCAACCCTTAGTATATCTTAATAAACTGTGACTTAAAGATATCTAATTAGCCATGGAAAAGTTAAAATATGCAAGAGCATTCCGTGGTGGTCCATGTATAACGCTTGGATAAAAACGAAAACTTCGAACAGTCAGTTGAGTCAGTCGTTTTGTTGTGAGTGAGAAGTTATATTACAGTATCTAGTTTTAAACTTATTTATTTTACTTCGATTGTGAAACAAGTTCTTTCAATTTAGACAAATCACGCTCGAATCCTCCTGGGTAGTACCAGTAGAAAGCATATGCGGAAAAAGTGCCTTGCAAAAGGACACCACACATAGCCGTAGCGGAGGATCGAACCCACGACCCTCCAATCATGGGTTCGGTGCTCTACCACTGGACCACGCGCTCCACAGTATCTAGTCGCTTTGTGAGTCGTAAGGTGCCAGTCAATGTCAACCAGTCTATTGTTTATTTGGTAGAAAAACGTCAAACTGGCTTTGATACGTCTTTACTCCAAGGCGAAAGGCTAATATGTATGGCTTGGACGTCCATATTTTTTATTCAGTCTATTAGCAGTCCGAGCTCAAAATCAGTAGCTGACCATATGAATGTATCAAACTCAAAGCATTATGCTAATTATTTCTAGGGATCTGGGGAACATTGACCATTTTTTTAGGGATCCAGGGATCAAAGGCATTATGTTTGAGATCTAGGGAACCGTGTCCTAAATGAAAAAAAAATGAAAAAAGTACCTAATTTGATCAATTTAATGTTTTATTTGTATTGGATAATTCTGGCGACTTGTACTCTTAATCACTAAGACACTCTAATTCCAAAGTTCTTTGAATTTGATAAGGAGGGGTACATACATATTCAAACAGCCCTAGTCAAGACGTTTGGCGTTCTCATAAAAACAGAGGCAAGAGATATAGAGGGTGAGCCTAATCTGCCTGCAAGTGGAGAAAGTACCAGGAAAAGAAGGCAGCTCAAGGATTTTGTTTATTATGCTGATTTATAAAATGTAATAGTGAAGACTGTAGTAGGTATTTTACTTAAGGGAACAATATTTGGTTCTTTAAGGGAACTGTGTTAAAAACGTTTTGGGATCTAGGGAACAGGGAAAATATTTTAAGGAATCTAGGGAACATGGGCAAAATACTTTTGGGGAACTTCGGCAAATACATTTTGGGATCTGGGGAACCATGGCCATTACATTCAGAGATTATTGGAACAGGGATCCCCCGGGAGGGCCTCAGTAAGCGGCGCTTACGCATTGATAGGTGTCTCAGCAAATGACTGTTTATACTATCAAACTGTTGCCATAACTAGTGGCAGTTCCGCCATAGACAAATATTGTCAATTTGCTTTGTTTTAAAGGGTCTGGTAAATCCAAAGACATTATACAATACTAATGGCTGCCGTTATCTGTTTTTGACACTAAAACAATTGAGGACGGAGTTTGTTATGTTTGTTAAAATTTATCAACATAATAACTTTTCTGTAACTATATATTTATTATATGAAATAATCAAGTTTTGTTTCAAAGAAATGTGAGTTATTTGTATAATTCAATTGACAATAGGGGATTCTCTCTACACAGACTAGAAGTAAATTAATGCAAAGGCGGAAGACAATCGTATCACTGGGCAGGGAACAGTAAAAGGTTGACAGAGCCTGTCAATCATATTGAATAAAAGGGACCCAGTTTGCCCTAGAATTTGTGCTTAAATTCGCGTTACGAAGTTGTAAAGAATTGACCACGTTATGTCTACGCTAATGTCACATAGAATAAAAATCTAGGCAGAAACAATAACGTATCAGTCGTAATGTATTCACAAACTAAAAGGCAATATTTGATATCGATGACGTAACCAATACCAAATAATAACAAACAATTAATTACGGTAATATTTGTTCTAACAAATTAACATAATTGCATTTAAATGTTAGGCATTAGGCATTTGTATCAAATTCACATAGTGACAACCTATAATATCAGTACATTGTAATTAATAAGATATAATGACAATTTCTTAAAAGTAAAACTGTACGAAGGACACATTCACCATATATAATTATAAGTAGTTTTATCACATGGCACATAGATGCTTACATGTAAATGTTACATTCGGACCACTTCGCCGATTATCCCTATACCGAAGGATGACGGAATTGGCCGAGAATGTACGATTGGTCACTGTTTCTTAAACATCGTTCCATAATATCTACGTATACAACTTTTCTGTAAAGATAAAATGGGGAATGTCGTCTTGTATCTTGTACCCAGCAATCAGATCGGTGAATTGAAACTTTCAAATCACGATATAATCGAGATTTGCAGCATTTTAGGTTATTACTTTATTGGAAATTATAAAAATATACCATTTTGTATCTAAAATTTCCATTTGAATTGCCATAAAATCATTATGTGTAGCAAATGTTGAAGTTACAAAATTTCACTTAACAGGTGTTAAGCTAACAGAGCTTTCAGCAACTAAGTACAGGGTTTTTATTTTACTTACCACTTCAGTTGTGCACAGCCGCCTAGCCGCGTTATATAGTTAAAGTAACTCATTGAGGTGGTCTACATAAGCACACAAGAACAAAAGAAGGTGATAGTGCAGTGGATATATATAAAGCGTTGGCCGTTTACTCTAGATGTTCGGGTAAGGTTATCAGCTCGACCCGATGACCTCGCAAACAACACCATTCAACTCGGGTTGAACCAATGAAGCAGACTCGATAGCGGTCCACATACATGTTTAGCTTTCTTTGCAATCAAGCTAAATTAAAATATAAAGTTATTTCGGTTCCCCTGTATCGGTCGGTCGTCACAAAAAAAACACTCTACCACAAAATAATTTATTCTCTAACGACAAGCTCAGTCGGTAACACGTCGAATCACGACCCGACAAAAGTCTATGGTTTGATTTATATCCGACATTGCGTCTCATTTTCATTCGTCTCTCACACCTTATTCCGTTGGAAAGTTATAAGTGCGGTGAAATGCGTTTGCTCGAGTACTTTCAGGATCCCGGGAAAGAGTGATTAGGTTAACGGATCGTCTGTTGGCTCTCTATATTATAAAATGAAGCTAAATATTCAAACAAACAAACAAAGAAAGTCATGTGGCAGTAGATATTGGTTCATTTGGTCATATTTTACGCCGTCAGGAAGTCATCTTTTGCATGGCCTTGTATTTTATTTCTTCTGAGCATACTTGTGTTTTACATCACAATCATCTGACTGCTTTCCCGTTTCTAAAAGGATAGTCTTGTAAGGTTAAATCGATCGGTTTCCAGTGATAGTTTTCCACTACGCTTCTTAATCATCATACAATTTACACTATTTTAAAATATGGAAGAGATATCGAAATGTTCAACCGATTCTTCTGGTCAGTATTATTCAACAGATCTTTCAAATGCTTTATCCAATGTTAGCATTTCTTCTGTATATGTGAAGCGTTGGTTGTAAATGTGTTATTGTGTCATTTTAAATACTTCGAGACAAAGATTTTTTATTGGATGTTTTTTTTTTATTTTTAATATTACAGCAGAATACCTGAAATCCATTTGTTATAAACTTATATCACCTTTGTCATTCGTACAAAATAATATTGACAGGAAGCGTAGCATTCAAAGGACAGAGCAACAAAAGCCGATTGAGCAAGAGGAAGTCACAACATTCGTCACCGCCTTGGAACGGTCAGTAGTAAAGGAAGCCATTGGGGAGCTTAAACTTAGTTCACGGGTGCACGCAATCTCGCTCTTTCCCCGCACAACGAGATAGTATCAATAATAATATACTTTTCAGATTTAGTCTGTACAACGGACCCAGCTCCCCTGATTGGGTCCGTTAAATAGCAGTGGTGGGAAAGCCCCATTTCAGCACGTTGATTTGTCAGTTGCGTCAACTAATAGTTGGAATGACGTCACAGTTTATTAACCGTTCAATTGCTGGGACTGCCATAGAATTTCTTGCTTTTTCATTGGTGGTTAATATACCTGATTCGGGAGATACATGTATCAGGTTCTGAAATAGACTACTGACAGATTATTATCTTACTATATATTCACATTTCTGCTGTAATTGGTCTAAATGAACTATATAGAATAACTATGATTCATTTCTCAATGAAAAACAATTTCAGCTGGGTAAAGCTAAAGAAGACCAGTTTGCATGGCATTGATAACACGATCTTATTTTACTGGTGCGAGGTCACGTTTTCATGAGTTTCACATGGAGTTTACCATTGGTTATCATAAAATTGCGTTTTGACAACGTCGCTGTTCCAATCATAACATTGGCTTTATATTACGGTTTAATGCGTATGATCTGCTTTTTTAATAACAAAATTACAAAATAACGTTATTGTTTTACCTAAAAAAGTTGGAAAATATAATGTAAATATAAGTATCAAAGCACAGTTTTTAGTTTTCTTCGGGTGATGAAAAATATGAGTCTAGTGTAATGTTGCCGAGAAACCTTTCAAGAACACCAAACTAGCCGAATGTTTTGCATCACTCGATGAAAACTCAAATTTATACTTTTAATATTAAAATATATGCGACTATGTATTATTCTTTGGCTGTGGTTGTCATACAATTTCATAAGTAACCTTTCTTTACACTAATTTATTTTAGCTCAATTTAGGAATAAGGTTAGATAAAAATAAGTTATTTATGTCCTAATATTGATCATTTTATAAAGGAGCAACAGCGAAACTCGTCCGAAAAAATACGTACCGCCAGGAGGCGATGTTAACGAGAATCTGCGGTTTTGTATTAAAACAAAAACAAAGCTAAAAAATAGCTAATACTTCATTGAGCAAGTATATTGATTTCTGATAATTTACACCAGATGTCAAAACATCCGATAGGAACACCGTGAACTACCTGGACCCGGTTGTAGGAAAGATGGATAAGTTATCAAAGTGGTTACAGTTATCCAAGATTTCGAACAACACTTACCCTAGTATTTAACCCAGTGGGTAAAGCTAACCTCCACTTTTTCCCTGGTTAAAACTTATCCACCTTTCCAACACCGGACCCTGAAGTATATTCAGACCGAGGCTAGAATATATGGCAAAATAAATTATAAACTAGTACCTTAGGACATGTGCATTATCTTTTAAATGTTGATTTTTAAGATGCATACATTTATTTCACAATCAACATAAACACTACATAACTGTACCTTATGCAAATAAAAAAAGTATTTCGATATTGTTCAAACGTGTGTCTTGTGTGTTAGATAACAGTTATCTGTCACGCCATCACAAATATAATCTAAACATGTTACCCGGATTATATTGACACAATGTGCGAGATTATGCAGTTGATCGGATCTAAAAATTGACATTAACTAACAAGTATAAAAGTTAAAGTTAAATATGAATTTCCCAAACACCGGACTTATATTGATGAAAGAGACATTACAGTTGTATTTAGGTAAAGGATGCATATTCAATTGAACCAACACACACCGGTGGGAAGGGTAAGTGTGTTATTAAAAATGTCTAAATTGAAAATGGCGTCCATCCCAGAAGATAATTTAAGCAAGTCATTTTAAGTATTTTAATTATAAATGTAAATACAATAGAAGTGTTTAACTTGTTTATTTAAGACACAGCGACCTTTCATGGGTATCAGGTTAAAGCAAGGACGTGTATATTTGAAAGATATCAGTTAATATTTAAAACAGAACTAGGGCATATGAGATTACTGCGTGGATATTGACCTGGACCTAAATTCATCAATATTTTGAGTCTGTGATTTAGACTCAGACTCAAATTGTTAAAAATTTCATATTCAAATAATATCTATTTAACAAACAGTTTGCTAAATTTATTTGCAGAAACTAGCAGTTTAAATGATTATTTAACAGAAAATGTTACATAGTCACATTTCTTACCCATATTTGTATGTTAACAGGGTTTTACAAAAATGCAAGATTTGAGTCTGAGTACGATTCTCAGACTCAAATTGTTGATGAATTTAGGCCCAGGACTTGAATTCATCAATATTTTGAGTCTGAAATTTAGATTCACACTTAAAATGTCAAAAACTCAAGTTTCAAATAATATCTATTAAAAAAGCAAATCTCTATATGTATTTGCAGAATCAGGCAGTTTTAATGATCATTTAAAAGAAACTGTTACAGGATCACATTATTTCCCATATTTGTATGTTTAATGTGTTTTACATAAATTAAGATTTAAGTTTGAGTCCGATTATCAGACTCAAATTATTGATGAATTTAGGCCCTGGGGTAAGACGTTTAAAGCATAGTTCCATTTAAGTGGTACGGGGAATGGGGGACTATATATATATGCACGCGTTTATAAAGATACAAAATTTATATTATAAAACTGAACATAAAAGTCGTGAGTTTGTAGGTAATATTATATCTATTTGATCATGTCCACATCGGAACATATATAACAAGATCGAACAATGACACATATGCATAAAAAATCATAAAGTCAAAGATAAAAGAGCAAGTTTTTTAAAAATGAACACCAATTATTCTTATTTGGGTTATTTTCAAAATCGCTTTTTAAAATCAAATAAACCTTTTTAATTATAAGAATCTCGAGTTTTAAAAGGGCATCCTACCCAATTATGCATAAACAATCGTTTTTTGTGTTTTTCTGAACTTCCAATGAGCGCTTACAAAACTGTCAATGAATTGTTTATATTTTGTTTCCTTTATAAAAACCCAAAACTTCACTCTCCGTATAGTTAAGGATTGGCGCCGTCGATCGTCCAGAAAATCGATAATGATTTCTTATCCGACGTTGAGGAACGGTAACTTTAACGATATAAATACTCTGCATATCTCAGAGATAACATATGAGAGAAATCAACGAGGCACTTATATTATTACCCGTATTTCAATGTGATAACGATGGACCCGTTTACGGATATGTTTTATCACGAAAGATATGGTATTTAAACTTAGATGACATTGTATATGAAATATGAAAAATGATTTTATTTTTCGATAATAAGATTCCAGTTGCTTTCAAACATTTAACCATACATCGCAGATTAAGTTTAACTCGTCTTGCACTAGCCATATTAAACGTGAGATATACATCGACGCCCATGCTACTTGTAGTCTCATAATCTTAAACATTAAGTATATTTTTAAAATGAATTTTTCGGCAACTACATCTGATATCACTACACAGTTGTGCCCGTTTTCCTCCCACGGTAACATAACTCTTACGCTTAACAACAGTCCTATGTAATTTAGTTTGAAAAACTTTCAAAATGGTTCATAGTGAATGTGATTTCTTGTTGCAGATGAACATAGCAACAGCTGGCATAGCTATACTGCAATAATACATCACCTGTGTTAAAAAAGTGATTTTTACAGAATTTTAACAATTGCATTTGAGGAAAAATCTTAGGGTGTCACAGCACCGTCTTTAAAAAAACAATCTGGTCAATCTAATTATTGTGAATTTTTATGTGAGTATACATTCCATATATGAAAAAAAACAACGTTTATGTGTAATATTTTTTACCGTCGAAAACCTAGACCATATTTTATATAGAATAAAGAACATAATTCAACTGTATAGTGAGACCTGAATTTAGCACCTGGCAATATATTACTACATTGATTATTGTACGAGGTATGTCTCAAAAGTAATAGGACGCATTTAGAAAGATGACTATTAGTATTTTAATCAAATAATCAAAACAAAACTTGGCATGGATCATTTTCAATATCTAAACTATAAGCATGCAGAATTTCAATATCGTACACCACTATTTAACATTAATTTTGACAAGTCAAAATGTATATGTTACAAAGTACGGTGGAGATTGACGTTACTTGAGCGACGTCAAATTGACATTCAAATGGAAGTCATTCTTTTTTCGAAGTATGAACCGCTGTGCAAAACACAGTTTTTTGTGGTACTGCACCAACTTCTGGTACATGTCACGATACTATGATGACTCATAGATCCTAACCACAGAATTTACACTCCAGCACATGGCCCGCAGGTACTGAAAGCGCTTTTTACAAAGATTTGACTTGAATCCCAGGAAAACCACACACAATTTCGGTCGTCCAGATCGCTAATGGTCAGTTACTATCGTCTCACCATTGGGAACCCGTTTGTACCACCAATAGATAAGACTCCAGGATATGCCTTCTGTTAAAGAGTTGTGTGAAATAAACTTGAGAGTCTCCAGTGGTGTCATACTACACCCAACACAAAATTTTACCACACTCAAAATTTCCACTCGAGGCTTGACTTCGTCCACTTTCTTTACTATTCAAATTTGCACTTGTTATTTTAAAAGTGCGCACAAAATCAAATGTAAACGGATAACATCGAATTTTTAAATGACATTCGTACATGATCTGAAATAACGTCCACTGTTATTTCATAACATTCGGCACGATATTGAGGAAGTTGTCTGCTTTCCAAGGCAATATTGTTTTTTTAAACGGCGTCTAATTTCAAAGTCCCCCGTACTTCCAAACTTGCGTTACTATGGTGCCTTTTGCATGAACTAAACAATGACTGAAAGTTGATTTGATGTTTTATGGCAATAGAAGATGTGTCGAACTATCCATTGATACCATTGGTTTGCATGTGACGCCCTAAATACAAAAATGACAGGGTCGTCCTATTACTTTTGGGACATACATCGTATTATTTCTTTTAAACGAAGTGCCTTATTTTATCAATAATACAAACCATTACTTGTTCGCTTTAAATAAAGTATTTTGAGAACAAAATACTTACTATAGATCTTGTGTCAGTTACTGCATTATATTTTGATCGGAGGTGAAGCGACTGCTATATTTTTGTATATTTGTGTAGTAATATACTTACTTATTTGCATGGCTAAACTAACAATTTTATTATGGGTTTGCATTATTTTTTGTCATTTAATTAAAAAAATATTTATGTGAATTAAGTGCATGTAAATATATAGATAAAACATATATTTTATCTAACAACGACCTTTAAAACAGATTTTTAATGAACTCTTTGTTTATATTTTTTCATTGAGATTTTTATGTAGGCCGTACACGATGCATTCAATTTGGCCTAACCTATATGAATGGATATTTTTATTAACTTCTAAATTAGAAATATATGTTTTATTGTTATGACACCTTTTGTGACAGACTATCAGCATTTCATGTCATAACAAGAGGATATGGGATATAGGTTCTATATACTTGATATGTCAAAATAATAATTTATGAGCACCAATACTTGCGGTGAATAATTTGTGCCAGATGAATGAATCTTTATTTAACCCGCAACATGTGATTGGATAAGAAATATATAGTCAAAATCAATACTAAAATATGCAGATTTTTTTATAATATTATGATTACTATTATCATTATTATTAATATCTATTATATATGTTATTTTTATTTATTACTATTATTACTAATATTATTAATATTATTGTTATTATTGTTTTATTATTATATCATTATATTATTATTATCTGAGTATTTTTTTCTTCTTTATTATTATTATTATTATTATTATTATTATTATTGTTGACATTTCTTACTTGTTGCCCCTTTCACAGCTTTTATAATGGCTTAATTGTAACGTGCTTACGTGCACGTGATCAGGCGTATCGATTTTGTTTGAAAGCGGGAAAACAATATATTTACTATTTTATAAGCAGTGAATACATGTTCTGTTTTGTTTATTTAAACCTTCCTCGTGATCAAAAACTGTTCTTTAGTCAATATAAAATCACAACCTCAAAAAGGTCACCTAGAAATTTACGTTTATTAGTTTTTATTTCCTGTGTCTAATGTGTTATTTCGGTCTGTCGTGTTAATTTGGCATACATACATTTATTTTACTTTAATTTAGCTTGATTGTAAAGTAAGCTCGGAGCTTATGCAGATCGTTCTCCAGTGCATTCCCTTATTAGATCTGGTACTGAATTGTGTTTCGAGAGGTCGGGTAGAGCCGGGGTCAAACTCGCGACCTCTGCCGTCTGAAGCCAGCACCCTATCCGCTGTACTACTGACCCACTTTATATTTTAGAATACAATTAATTTATTACTATTATTTTAATGAGATGTGCACGAGTATAATGTTTCCGCTTTAATTGCAATATACCAATTTTACGTAGTTTTGTTCACAACTCAGCACAAACTCAGTGTAACTATGTTTGGGGAAAATATAAAACTAAAGTCCAAATTAAATTGAAAATTGGTAATTTTTATTTTGCCGAAATACCCAAACAAATAGAATCATAATCATATAATTTTCCGCATATCTATGTTTTGTTTGATTCACGCATGCTTTGATATTTTTGTATTTGGAGTAGTATACGCTTAAATCGAAATAAAGTACATGTTATGTATGTTCTATAACTAATTTATATCGAAATAACACGGAAAATAGTGAATTCAAATTACATCTTTTCGAATTGTTATTTTCACAATATATATAATTATTTATATTTTTGTTGCGCAAACCAAATCATACTTAAACGTGCAACTAAATTAGCCTTGAAACCGTAGATAACCATTGATGTGTCGTCTATTGTATAATAGGTATTTTAAACATTATTGTATTGATCCGCTAAATATTGATATGTATGTTATAATTGATAAATTGTTGACCAAAATAAGTTTTATCATGCGTTTTACAATAAAACATTTATATAAACTACATGGTTTATATTTATGTGAAAGAAAATTTCTTTTCTATCTCGATTTTAAGTATCGACTTCACGATCAAATAATGAAAAAAGAGTGTATCCGAATGAACGAGTGCACTCAGTAGCGCACGCATAGTTCTGTTATCAGTTATCTTACTGTGTCTATCGTTTACTGCATATACTGCGCATCTGAGTGCACTCAGCGTATCTGAGTGCATTCAGCGTGTCTGAGTGCACTCGATCTATTTCATGCGTTCAGGAATGCGTTTATTATTAAAAATCCAGCGTTTGCTTACGGTCCAGGTCCGCTCCGTCAGCGCTCAATATGCGCTCCGTTCGCGCTCCGTCTGCGCTACGCTCGCGCTCCGTTCGCGCTCCGTCTGCGCTACGCTCGCGCTACGCTTACGCTCTGAGTGCACTCCGTTTGCGTGCAATTGGGGTACTTGAGCGGTTTAGGGTCTGTAACATGGCCACTTCAACTTTCATTTACTTCTGTTATTATATGGATTGTCACTTATTAAATTCAGAATATATAAAAAATATTGTTAGAAATATATGGAATAAATTATACAGAGGAATGAAATTAAATTTCGAAATTCAGAAATATCACATCAAACTATAGAACTTAAGCATTATACCGCCAGGTTTTTCCAACCGCAAAATTTCATGCCAACTAAAACATTTTCAGTGCGTATTATTCGGTAACTTTTGATTGATCTTCAATAACCTAAGCGTTTTCTTACATAGAAATGAAAAGAATATTAAAATAAAATAATAAATAACAGGATAAATTTTAATGTAGAATTTTAAAATAGATTCCTCTTTTTAGACGTAATATCCACGTTTTGAGGGAGTCATAATTTACGTTTTAGGGGGTCATATTTCAATTTAGCATGAAATCAAATAAAAAGCGGGTCATATTCATGCTTTTAACACCCCTGTTTTTGTATATTCGAAGTAAAGAACTGATCCCCTCTTTATTTCAAATATATCCATTTTATGGGTAAACAAATGTAAAAAAATAGCAAAATACATCATAGTTTCCAGTTATTTTATTTCAAAACTAGGGGACTGGTCTCCTCTTTCAAGTACTAAATACATATCGTAATGAAGAGGATTCAATATTTTTAAATGCTGTGCAATAGTACCAACAGGGGATTGATTCTCTCTCACATGATTAACTGTCCAATTTAAAGAAAGCATCATACATGTACATCATATTTTAAAGGAGGGAACCAGTTTCATTTTCTGAATATTAGACTCAATATATAAACATATAAACTTCTGGAAATATCATTAAAGGAATAACACCATATTCAAAATGAGGGGACTGATCCCCTCTTCAAATATGGTGAAAATTCAGTTTTAAAGAAATCTCCTCAACTGTTAGTAACATCAATTTCTAAACGAGAAACGAGGGGACTGGTCATTTCTAAAACATTTACCTCTAGTACTCAAATTTCGAAAGACATTTCTAAACGAGGAGACTAGTCATCCCATTCACTCAAAGGTCAAAACAAAAGTATAAAATGAGGGGACTGGTACCCTCTTCAAAATCTGATGAAAAATCAATTTTAAAAAAATCAACTGAACTGCTGATTTTAAAAATTTGGAAAGAAATTCCTAATGAGAGGACCAGTCCCCTCTTTAAATTTAGAAAGCAATTTCTTAATAAGGGGACTTGTCCCCTCATTCAGGTCATTTCTTTAAAATCGACTTTTCACTAAATTTTGAAGAGGGGACCAGTTCTCTCGTTTATGTCTTAAATATTTTCCCCTAGTAAAAGTACAAACCTCAAATTTTGAAAAAAAATCTAAACGAGTGGACCAGTCCCCTCATTCACTCGAAACAAAAGTATATAAACATCACGATTTGCAAACAAATATACACACGAAAGTAAAAGCATAATTTTCAAAGTGAGGGGACTGGTCCTCTCCGTAAAATTTGATGAATGTCAATTTTAAACAAATCACCAGTACTGCTTAGTACATCAATTTCTAAAAGAGGGTACCAGGCACCTCATTCACTCAAAACAAAAGTATATAAACATCACAATTTTGAAACCAATATACAAACACAAGCAATAGCATTGTTTTCAAAATGAAGAGACTGGTCCCCTTTTCAAAATATGTCGAAAAGTAAATTTTAAAAATTTTCAAAGAAATTTCTTAATGAGGGGACCTCATTCACTAAAAACAAAAGTATATAAACATCAAGATTTGGAAACAAATATACAAACACAAGCAATAGCATTATTTTCAAAATGAGGGAACTGGTCCCCTATTCAAAATCTGATGAATGTCAATTTTAAAGAAATTACCTGTACTGTTAAGTACATCAGCTTCTAAAAGAGGGGACGCGTCCCCTCATTCACTCAAAACAAAAGTATATAAAATTCAAGATTTGGAAACAAATATACAAACACAAGCAATAGCATTGTTTTCAAAATGAATGGACTGGTCCCCGCTTCAAAATCTGGTGTAAAGTAATTTTTAAAAATTTGGAAAGAAATTCCTAAATGAGGGGAATGAGGGGATTCCCCTCATTCAGGTGGTTTCTTTAAACTCGAGACCAGTCCCCTCATCCCCTCGTTCATTTCTAAAATAGTTGCCTCTAGTAAAAAGTATGAGTGATCCCCTCTCACTTGATAATCTGTAAAATTTAAAGAAATCAACATGATTCATCATATTTTAAAAGAAGGGACCAGTACCTTCTTTCATTTGTCTAGTAGTAGAATTAATATATAAACATATAAACACCAACTTCTTGAAATATTATTAGAGGAATAGCGTCATTTTCAAAATTATGAGACTGGCCCCCTCTTTAAAATCTGGTGAAAAGTAAATTTGAAAGAAATCACCCGAACAGTTAGTTACATCAACTTCTAAAAAAAGGGGGGGGGGGGGGGGGGGCAGAAACATCATTTTTTTTAAAAATGGATCATGCCCCCTTTCGCTCAAAAGTAACAACAAAAGTATATTAACATCATGTTTTAAAAAACCTACTGTAACAAAGCATTTAAGTAATTATTTTCCAAAGATGAGACTCAGAAAGTTATCCGAAATCTGGTAACAGGTCTCTTTTAAAAGAAACATCGGCGGAATTATGTCATCAAAGTATAAAAGAGAAGACAGGCCCACTCTTTCCAGTCTTAAAAAAGTGTATCAAATCATTACCATCATAATTGTTTTCAGAAACAGTGGTCTGGTCCGCTCGTAATGTAATTCTGGTAGAATTGTCAAATCTGATTCCACAATTAACAACTGATCGGTAGATGGATATTTGAATACCATACTACCAACTGCCAACTACCTAGTTTTCACACATTGGTAATAACCATCGATTTTAATTGAGGGAACCAGTATTGTTCATGAATAACCACAGTTGAGATCAAGTGCTTGGTTCCAGACTCCAATATTATGTATTCACTCTGTACCATCCAAAAGATCATCTACGCATTTTGCTGCAATATGTGTATAACATCGTAATGTCCTCTTGTGTAGGTGTGTATGGCAGTTATACAGCTATTTTATTTCATCTATGCGCATACATTTATATGTCCTGAAATGTTAAAATACGAAACAAATTATTAATGTATCTATTATTTATATGGTCCGCGTTTTAGAAAACAGATGTTCAAATATCACCAGAATAAATAACAGCAGCAACAGTAGCAAACAGAGTAGCTATTAAAAATCATCATAATTATAACAGGAGCAGCGACAGCAAATACAGAAGCTGTTCAAATATCATCATAATTAATAACAGCAGCAGAAAAACACAGTACATGTTCAAATAGCATCAGAATGAAATATAGCAGCAGCAACAGCCAGCAGAGTAGTTGCTCAAATATCATCATAATTAACAAAAGCAGCAACAACAGCAAACAAAGCAGCTGTTCAAATATCATCATAATAAACAACGGCAGCAACAACAGCAAACACAGTACCTGTTCAAATATCATCATAATTAATAAAAGTAGCAACAACAGCAAACAGAGCAGCTATTTAAATATTATTATAATTAATACCAGCAGCAACAACAGCAAACAGAGTAGCTGTTCAAATAATATCATAATTAATATCAGCAGCAGCAAACAGAGTAGTTGCTCAAATACCAGCATAATTAATAAAAGTAGCAACAGCAGCAAACAGAGCAGCTATTCAAATATCATCATAATTAACAACGGCAGCAACAACAGCAAACACAGTACCTGTTCAAATATCATCATAAATAATAACAGCAGCAACAACAGCAAACAGAGCAGCTATTTAAATATAATCATAATTAACAACGGCAGCAAACACAGTTCCTGTTCAAATATCATCATAATTAATAACAGCAGCAGCAACAACAGCAAACAGAGTACCTCTTCTAATATCAGCACAATTTATAACAGCAACAGCAAACAGAGTACCTCTTCAAATATCATCATAATTAATAGCAGCAGCAGCAACAGGTAACAGACTCTGAGAGTAGCTCCTCAAATATCAGCATAGATAACAACAGCAGATGCATTTTCAAAACTAGTAGCTGTTCACATATCTGCGTAATTAATAACGGCAGCAGCAACAGAGTAGCTGTTCAAATATTATCATAATTTATAACAGCAACATCAAACAGAGTAGCTGTCCAATTATCATCTTAATTAATAACAGCAACAGCAAACACGGAACCTATTCAAATATCATCATAATAAATAACAGCAACAGCAAACAGAGTAGCTGTTCAAGTAGTGCCCTAATTAAAAATAGCATCAGCAGCAGAGTAGCTGTTCAAATAGTATCATAATTAACAGCAGCAACAGAGTAATTTTTCAACTATAATTGATAACATCAGTAGCAGAGTTTTCCTTAAGAGTTCCGTTATTTTCCATTCCGAATGCATAAGCAAACCCTATACTTGTTGAGAAAGAACAGAACCATGACATTATTGTAACATACGAGATGTTACCCGCTGGAGCGGTTATGATAACAATAACATTAACGTTGATTCTGTATTTCAACATATTTTTCGAAAAACAAACTATAATATTTTGGATAAAAATATGTAACGTTTAAATTATGAATCGCGTTACAAATGACTCTATAGTATCACTTTAAAACAGATTACGATTAGCTGTCAAGGATTTACACAAATAATTGCATAATTAAAATGTATCATATAGTCCCGAAAATATAATTATTATTATTATTATTAAAAGTTGTTTTTGGCGCACATCCCAATAAAAGTTTCATTTGCAGATAGAAAAGAGATCTTCATCTGAGAGATTGCATAGCATTTTGATACATTAGCTTTATTAGGGTTAATTTCTATTATATCACCAAACAGTTGATGCTTTTATAAGAACAATTTGCAATTTCATCCGCATTTTCAGTTATTTCCATCAGTGTTATATGCATTAGCAAATGGTGGTCATATTGATATATAAGTTTTGAAATCGACAATTCGACATAGTTATATCTTGACCTCTGTCTCATCTATGTACAACGCAATAATACTAACATCACTATCACACAGTACATGTACATAGTCATTCAAACAAATAAATTACACGAGACTATCACACAATGCAAAGGACAATTAAATATCGATTCACATAACATGTGTAGTACTGCAAATCGATGTATTAATAACCAAATACTAAAAACTCTGAGAATGCGTTTCTAGTATCTAAAGAACAACGATGTTTTTCACATAATCTTTCTGTCGGTAAGTTTATCGCTTATATATTTATCTCTTATTTGGAAAAATGAACGGGCTTTAAAAAATGTAATTTCATGATTG
Organism: Panopea generosa; assembly: GCA_029582155.1. Taxonomy (NCBI): domain Eukaryota; kingdom Metazoa; phylum Mollusca; class Bivalvia; order Adapedonta; family Hiatellidae; genus Panopea; species Panopea generosa. Next base: position 48,014,597 of record CM055907.1, read on the forward strand.
TAGTTTAAATTATAGATATATGGTTCGCGCATGTTTAAATTCATTTACATAAAATATGTATGAATAAGATAATTGGAGATCAGTGGGGACACTAAATTTATTTCATTACTAGGAACCTCAGAAAAGATGTTTTATCATCTTCTACTTAAACTATAATGTCTTGAAATAATACGTTGTTAAAATAGATTATATACTTCTAATCGCTTGCACCAGTGACCTAATAGTCACTGTTTATTACATAAAGTATACTTTTTTAGATTTAGATATATTCTTTTATTATAGTCTTATCCAAATACATACACATGAAAACAATAAAATATACATATACACAAATGTACATGGCCATTCAAATATTAGAATTATAAGAGACTATTTTCACAAATAGTACAATAATATTTTTATCACATACGTTTATATCACAAAGGAAAATACTACAAAATATTACATTGATTATATGATCTTGATAACGTCGCATATATAACTCTTGAAGTACAATCTCGAAGTCGAACAAAGAAATATTAGCTTCCTTATTATTTATAATACATCACATATTAAATCAAACTGAGGACTAAACGCTAGTTATTGCATTAAGATGTACTTAAAATGTTGTGTAAAATACTGACCAGACAGTGGAAGTCTTGAAATGATACATTGTTTAAATATATACGTTTAATCGTATACATATTAATTGGAAACAGATATACGCAAATGTAAAGATGTGTTTTTTGTACCAGAGACATTTAAACATTTTAATAGTAGCTGAAACAGTACAGTTAGCAGTGACTTAGTCCCATATGTTTATTTGTATTGGTCTTGGCTATTTCCATTTATGTAAAATGAATCTAACTGGAATGTTCTCGTGTGACGGGTGGGTAATTGAGGTTTTAATAAAAATAAATCTTAAATTCTACAAGTTCTTAAATTATACAAAGACTTTAACAAAATGTGTAACGATATACGGCGTCGTAATGATTTGTAATAAGTAATAATACATCAAATATTTGTATAGACATGTCGACTGATTAGATTAAATGAAATGTTTATTAATTTACAATGAAGTGTAATAATGCAAACGTAGTTGATTGTGTTTTGAACATAACACGTGTCATTAATGCAGTGACTTAATTGCTTGTTTATATGTTTCGGGTTAACCTAATCGGGTATGGACTAATCCTCATTAACAGTCGTGTGCATTGTGCTAGTTTTCATGTACTTGCCAGTTACCTATAAGGTTGGTTGAGCAAACAAAAAAGCGTACAATTTAATTTTTATTTGTTTTAATTAGTCTCAGTATCTATGTAATAATAATAATTCTCTACTGAATTTGACATTGATACTTTCATGAGATATTAATTATTCTCTTACTATTTTATCGACATTTCGATAAACATCAATGCATTTATTGTTAAGTCAATGTGTTAATGCTCATATTTAATATATAATATATGCGTGTGAACTCAGAATGTAACTTTATCGAAACATATTGTGATTAAATGTTTTGATTTCTATTTTAAAATAATCTCCCCTCTTTCGGAAAGTCTAGTTCCAACTGAGTTTAAAATGTGTGGCTTATTTATATTGGAGGCTCCCAAACTGACAAGCAGCAGCGCCAGATTAAAACACGGGGATTTCCCTAATATGATATGGAGAAAAAATAAAAAGAACATAGTAAATGGGCAAATTTTATCAAACAAAAATTAGTAAATAATAAAAGAAAAAGTATATTAATTAATTTCTAATTCTAACCATTATATTTATAACATATTAAAATTACTAAATGTAGTTTTTCGCAAAAAAGATATGATTTTTTTTTAATTTTAAAAGTGGCTTGAATGGCCTTAAACATTTTTGTGGCGTAATGTGATAATTACTTTAATGTTGATATGTGGCCATTCACGGTTAGCTTGGTCGTCAATCTTTAACAGTCATTTGAATGATACCCATACTTTGTAATGGAATATATATATATATATATTAAAACCTTTGTTCCTTTTATTTATTCATAACTATATACAAATATACTAAATGAAAGTTTATTTTCCTTTCTATGCTTTGCTATTGTATGTAATTCAACAGCAGAATTTGTTTTTATTGTTTAAATAGTGTATTTTATTTTGTGTATACAAAAAAATTATATAACAAAAATTGTAACGTTCGTTCCCTCTGGTATATATTCTTTCAAGAAGATAAATATATTGAAATATTCATCTGCTGCCATACATATCAAGGTATTATAAAAATGTATATAAAAACTGGTCTATATTTACACTGAAATGTAAAAGTTATATGTAACGTCGTTTCTTCTTTGCATATGCGTTCTATATTTTTTTCTAAATTTCACCTTTTTTTAAATTGTATAAAAAGTAATATGACGTTTTAATTCATGTTTTTCGTATAATTTATTTTACAAGAAAATAGCCGAATATCGGAATATCAATAACTGCAATGGAATCATGATTTTCTGCGGATATTTAATGGATCAAAACCAATGATATTATTGTACTTACGTAAACTATGAGAATACAGTATACTATGTACATAACTAGCGGCGTCCATAGGTTTTCGCCGTATTAAAAGAATGTCAAACTGACGTTGTAAATATTTGGTAACGAACATCGGAAATGCTTGATACGAGGTATAAATAATTTTCCATTGTTTTTAGTATTTTGGGACACTAACAGAAATTAAATTTACTCGTTAATATAATTTTCAAAAGTCAATAGTCATCAGGTACCATATAATAAAACAATAAAGATAAACATACATATCTTTAATGCGTTACTAATCATTATTTTTTATCTTGACTGTTCAATATGACTTTATAATAATAGTAGGAGTAGTAGTATTAGCAGTAGTAGTAATAGCAGCAGCAGTAGTAATAGCAGTAGTAGTAGTAGTACATGTAGTAGTAGTAGAAGTGGTAGTAGTAGTAGTAGTCGTAGTAGTAGTAGTATTAGTAGTAGTAGTAGTAGTAGTAGTTATAGTAGTAGTAGTAGTAGTAGTAGTAGCAGTAGTAATAGCAGTAATAGTAGTATCAGTTATGGTGGCCGTGGTGATACTAGAGAGTGTCGTGATATTATATGTAATGGTGGGGGTGGATATAGTAGTTCAGTGGTGTTGTGATATTATATGCAATGGTGGGCGTGGTGGTTATTGTTGGTGTCGTGATATAAGATGTAATGGTCGGCGTGGTGGTAATAGTGAGTGTCGTGATATTGCATGTACTGGTTGTTGTGTTTATGGTGGGTGTCGTGATATTATATTATATGCTATGGTTGGTGTGGTAGTAACAGTGGTTGTCGTGATATCATGGATAATGGTGGGTGTGGTGGAAATAGTGAGTGTCGTGATATCAACGGTAATGGTGGGTGTGGTGGTAATAGTGGTTGTCGTGATATCATAGGTAATGGTGGGCGTGGTGGTAATAGTGAGTGTCGTGATATTATATGTAATAGTGGGCGCGGTGGTAATAGTGGTTGTCGTGATATTACAGGTAATGGTGGGCGTGGTGGTAATAGTGGTTGTCGTGATATCATAGGTAATTGCAGGCGTGATGGTAATAATGATTGTCGTGATATCATAGGTAATGGTGGCATGGTGGTAATAGTGAGTGTCGTGATATAATAGGTTAAGGCGGGTGTGATGGTAATAGTGATTGTCGTGATATTATAGGTAATTGTTGGCATGGTGGTAATAGTGAATGTCGTGATAGCATAGGTAATGATGGGCGTGGTGGTTATAGTGGTTGTCGTGATATCATAGGTAATGGTGGGTTTGGTGATAATAGTGAGAGTCGTGTTATTATAGGTAATGGTGGGCGTGGTGGTAATAGTGGTTGTCGTGATATTAGTTTGACTGTTTTTTTATCATCAATGGTAACAATATACATTTTAATAATTTTATTGGGATTTTTTTAGATATAGTGAGTAAATGCCATATATTTTATTAACACATGATAAATTGCAAGCCATGTAGTTTAGAGTTATTTCAAAGAATGGTCATTTTGTTTCAATTGATATAACATTTTTAAATATAATAAAAATCAGGACTTGTTTTCAAACAAGAACATTCAGTTTAGTTTGATGATTGATCGAAATACTGATTGACTGAAAAATTAATTTTTAAGCACATATTCTTCAAATTGTAATTTTGTTCATTATACAAGATCACATTGTTCTAAAAATATCGTTTTCTGTACTTGTGTTAACTCTAATACTTTTGATAACATTTATCAGTGTTTTTTGCAGGACATCGTGCTTGCACGTACGGTGATGATACATTCAAAACACGATAACCGCAATATGCCATATCAGAATAATACTTCACCTATTACGACACTCAGCAACCTATACCACCGTATTTTGAGTGCAATATACAGATATATCAAGAAATAATCGCTAAAAGTTGTCAAAACATTATCAAAACCTTGAAATTCAAAACCAACACGTCAACAGAACATGCGCGATTGTTGAAAAGTATGGCCATATATCTATACACCAATCTTCATAATTTCAAACATAAATATTTTTTTCTGGAAAGCGGTTTAAACACTGACCGAACGCTATTTAGATGTTGAATTAAATACAACGATTCACATTAGATAAAATGCATTTATATTTAATGTCAATGACATATCAATTACAGATTGTATATTTTATTGATACAGCTTTGTTAAGCAAATGGGTCCTCCGTTGACCAATGGTCTAAGGGGGACGTCTCAAGAACACTCACCTGTCAGCGCTATGTCAGCTGTCTTTCTGTTTTCGTCTTAACCCGAAGTTTTTAAAAAGATACATCTTTCTTTTATAATGGCAAATTGTCATGGTTAAATTTTGAGTGCAAAATCAGTATATTTATGGGTTATCTTATCGTATATCATACGTTATGTAACGTAAACATCACGCGTTACATATCACAAGTTTTAACCAGTCTGTATACGTGCATGTCTATTAACAAGATAAATATTTGCATCAAGGATACGCAACGTAATATTTTTCTTTCTTAATCCGTTATCGCTATCTTTATCCATTTTAGTATACATTGAAATAATATAGAGCGCGTGGTCCAGTTGTAGAGCACCTAGCCCATGATCGGAAGGTCGTGGATCGATTCTCCGCCATGGCTATGTGCGGTGTCCCTGAGCACGATACTTTATCCGCATATGCTTAGTACTGGTTCTACACAGGAAGACTTCGAGCGTGATTTGCCTAAGTTGTAAGAACTTGTTTCACAATCGATGTAAAATAAATAAGTTTAAACTAATAGAGCATCACATAACATGTATTGATCAACTCTTTTAAACTGAAGTTAAAATCGTGATGATCACAAAGTATTGACAATAGCACTGGCAGCAGACAAAACCTATAAACCCTAGTTTTTAGTGGTTTTCAACCTAAATATATATTAAGCAAATCATTTTATGAATTTCAAAATACGATATCTACAGTTTTGCTGAACGTCCTAAATGATATTTGTGGACGAAAATAAAATTTCAACGTTTTAACTCAACATTTAATTTTAAAAAGTCAATTTTGCTATTATTCAGTATTAGGCCGTAGCTTAATAACGTAAATGAGGGAATTGTATAATGGTGTCTCATAATGACATATATGGAACAAAACTATGTGAAATCTATATTACGTGTATTTATTAGTAATCGAAACATTTTAATTAGGGATTTGCCAATTAAGTACTCTTTTCAGGACCTATTTTGTGTAAAAGGGGTGGTTCAGATATGCTATTTTAGTGGATTCAAATATCAACTTAAACTTAAAGTTGACTCCTGACCCCCCCCCCCCCCCACCCCACCCCCCACCCTCCTAAATTGAAAAAATGGCAATGATTAATTCTATCACAAAACATGTTTGAGAAATATGAGATATGACACCTGCAAAATAGTAAAAAACCAATACAACATCTAGTTTTAGTTATAAATATTTATTACAAAACAAACACAATGAATAACCAAAGCTAAAATTTAGATAGAACTTAAAATATGCAACCCTTATTCTTGCAGAGAAGAATTAATCCTTGTTATATGCGATTTGGAAGTATCTTAATTGATAAAACACAAGATATGCAAGTCCTTCTCTAGCAGACAAGGATTTATCATTGCCGACTTTGAAATATCTAACTTGTTGAAATACAAAATATGCAACGCTTTCTCTGGGAGCAAAGGATTAATCCTTGCCATAAAAGCTTAATTGTAAACACAAAATATAAAACTCCCACTCTGGCAGACAATGATTAATCATTGCCATATCAGATTTGAAAGTAAAACAATTGATACAACACAAAATGTGAAACCCTTCTCTAGAAGAGAAGGAGTAATCTTTGTCATACCAATTTTGGAAGTATCTCAATTGATAAAACACAAAATATGAAATCCCTTCTCTGGGAGAGAATGATTAATCATTGCCATAATAGCTTAAATGTTAAAACACAAAATATAAAACCCTACTCTGGCAGACACGGATTAATCCTTGCCATATTAGATTTGGAAGTATCTAAATTGATAAAACACAAAATATGGAGCCCCTACTCTGGCAGAGAAGAATTAATCATCGTCATATCTGATTTGAAAGTGGCTAAATTGAGATAAAACGCAAAATATGACACACACACACCCCTCCCCTCTCGCTCTCTCTCTCTCTCTCTCTCTCTCTCTCTCTCTCTCTCTCTCTCTCTTTCTCTCTCTCTCTCTCTCTCTCTCTGACAGAGAAGGATTAAATATCGCCATAATGGGTTTGAAAGAAGCTAAATTGATAACTGCAAAATATGAAACCCCTTCTTTGGCAGAGAAGGATTAATCCTTGTCATATCAGATTTGAAAGAGGCTAAATAAAAATACACAAAATATGATACTCCTACTGTGGGAGAGGATTAATCATTGCCACATCGAATTTGAAAGTTGTTAAATTGATAAAGCACGATATATGAATCCCCTACTATGGCAGTGAATGATTTTAACTTTGCCGATTTGGAAATTACTTTATTGATTAAACACAATTTCTGGCAGAGAAGGATTAATACTTATCATACCAGATATGCGAGTATCTTAAATGATAAAACGCAAAATATGAAACATCTACTCTTCCTGAGAAGGACTAGTTCTTGCCAATTTCGGATTTGCAAATATTTAGACTGATAAGACATAAAATATGCAACCCTATACTATGGCAGAAAGGGAGGATAAATACTTGCCAAGTTGCACGTCTTACTATCAATGGTTTTTAAAAATAAGAATGTCATTAAAAGATAAACTATGTAGCCCTACCTTGACGAAGGAATAATCTGAGCTCATTTTGAAAGGTATTAATATCAAAACTTTCATAAAAAATATACATGGATAAATTACAAGAATCAGAATTATAAAATAGACCTTCGTTCAAAATATTAAACCCCTGCCCTGGCGAACAGGGGAGGTTGATCCTTGCCCAGTTGCGAGCCTTTATATAAAAACTTATAAAGAGTAAAATTGCATTAAAAATCCAACAAGGCATGCAACCCTTACTTGAGATAAGAAGATAATCCTTGTCCATATGGAAATTGTTACATTATTTGTTTGTTACATATACAACTTATACATTTACTTTTGATAACTAAGTGTTGTCACAATGTGTATAAATATGAAATGCTTGTATGTATAACGTAAGAAATAATTTGTGTATGTAAAGGGTAAAGACGGGATAGTATAAAGAAACAGGTTTTAGTGGTAAAGGGGGAAAGTACTTGACACTCTAAATCTATAATCAGCATGGTGTAGTCCTTAAATCAGTTGTATTTTGTCCCATTTGCCGTTATGTTGTCCATGTATATCTTTTGACATTGCTATGTTTTTTTTCTATCTTTTCAATTGTTTTGAATATTTACTGAAATTTACAAACATGAGAATAGTTTAATATGTAAACTTGTTTTTGTAAATCAATATAGTAATTAACACATTTGAAAAACTACTCCATTCAGTAGATCCAAAATATATAATCATATAATTATCTTTATTGTTCTCTATATAGATTGAGTAAAGTAGTCCCCACCCACTACCAAACGGCGAGACCCTTGGTCATGAAATTCACATTTTTTTATGAAAGACCCATAGGCCTCAATAATAATTATAAATTGTTTCCCAGTGCTTCATTCACAAAAGGTTACATGACTCTTTGCCTCTGGTGACCTCATGTCGCCATGAATCATGTCGTTTTAATTATATGACATTGTCTCATTAGCCACATATTTTAGTGGATGTTAACATTATCATCATTGTATATATATTCATAAATGATTTGTGTTTTGCATTTTGTACATGTAACACTTTAATAAATAATAAAATCACACAACCCACCTTTTGCAGATACATATTTTATTGATTTATAACTACTAATGACATCAACTTTCGTAAATTGGAATATAACAGCTTTTATCATGTAATTTACTTCACGGGAGTGTTATAAGCCTATGACACAATTGTTATTCTAACCTGGTTTAATATCGCTATCGAATCATTGCTCGGTGTTTTCCGTAAAACCCGGCTCTCGTACGTAAAATACCGAACTACTTTCCAACTTGCTAAAAGGATCATTGTAAATTGGCGTTATTTTTAGACGTTACGATATACAACGTGACGAAAACTAACAGGTCCAATATGTTCTCGATCCGTGTAGAGGTGATCTGAAATGGGATGTTTGTACAATTTAACTGTGCTATTCGATAATATATTCCATTTTTGCTCAAGTTAGGTCTAGGTTATTAAACTCGTTATCAAAATGATATGATGCTCGATATAGCCTCGCATAATATATAGTTTGCCAACTTATTTAACAAATTTAGAAATGCATAGCCCTTATTGAAGCTCCTTATCAATACAGTAGTAAGTTGTATAAGTGTCAAATAAAATTGTTATGGATACTATTAGAAACATTAATGGCAATATGATTTTCATGGAAATGAGGGAGAAGAAAGTATATAACGAATCCCACATAATTCTTTAAAGCAAGTGCTTATTCTTTAAATGATGTTAAGATTTTATAATGTGCATTAATAAATATTCTTCATGTATCGAGCTATAATTTTATTTACATGTTTATGGTATATCGTTTATATACTTGTATTCCCTCCATCCCGATTTGTCATTCCAATTGTGTAAGTTGGCGTTATAATGTTATGACCCAATTTACATGTAGTTACGTTTATTTTCAATGAATAAAAACAGTAATATAACAAACGGTAACCATTGCAACCGTTTACTGCATATGGGTGATGTATTTTGTTATTCCTAACGTATTATATCTTGTCAACAAATTAATAACGATTGTTTACCCATTTTAAGTAAATACTATGATACTGTGCCCCGCTAGGTCTAATTTAAAATGTCGTTATTTATTGCAAGATGCTAGAACGATACGATTGTAAAGGTTACGGCCATGTGTACGGTAAAGCAGTGCTGATATTGCAAAATGTGAGCGTTTTCTACTAGATTCCTAACATTAAACAACGACAATACACATACCTTTATTTTTTTATATATCGTATGAAGAATTCATAACATTATGTAAATCTTAACAAATATTAATATTAACATTCAGTTACAAGACTTCTGAAATAAAAGTTCACAAAACACTTAATGACCCATATGTATTTAATAGTTGATATCATCACCGTTATCCCTCATACAATAAACATATCTGTAAAATGAAGGCATGTGGTCATATTTCCATTTATTTATTATATACTCCCAGATAATGTGTTTGACGCATCTCTGACGTTAGCTGACGATATCAAACAAACTACTTAACATTTTTGGCGGAAACGATGCATGCAGAACTAGTTATATTCCGTATTACTAAATCACATTTGCACATTTTCAAAGTTTTATCAGAGACATGCGCGCTTTATATGTACCATCAACATGTATCGTTACATGCATCAGAGTTCCTTGTTTTATGACGTTTTGTAGTTGATTCTATAAATATAGTATTGCTTCCCCTCGACTACGTGCATGCTGTTCCATTGCATGGCTTTACTACTAACATCCGTTGCGTTTCGTTAAGTAATACAGTAAATACAGTAAGTATTTATGTGATCAATGCTTGTGGAGTTAACAACGTTGTGGTTAAAAATATTGCTACTAAGATATGTTAAAAGCGGCGTTTGTTCTAACTAATTACTTATAACTATAAGTATTTATAACCACCCAATCGAAACAAAAGTGTATAAGAAGTTTCAATCGTTCCATTTATATAGATTATATTCGATGACATATTTTAAAACACACAGACACGCATGCATGCACGCACGCACGCAACTTCACACAAACACTTAAACAGTAAACATGCAAACACTACATGTATTGTCTAGTGCAGTAATGATAAAACAAACATACACACAATTAATAACAGGAATAACCGCCTTGCAATACTTAATGGCAAAACCGCAAACTGGGAGCTTAAACCTGACTTAACAATGCACCTCCCACCATGTATATGATCAGCCTCATCAACACGAATGAAGCAGTAATAGGCAATACATTTTGTAATCTCTCTTTACCCTTAGTATTTGGTAAACTGAATTCATACAGATATCTTCAAACAAAGATAATACATTATTACTTATTTTGTTGTTTTCAATAGTGTCCTATATTGAATATAGGTTGCAATTGATATACTTAATCTTTTTCAGGCAAATATTAAACCAGAAATGATTAACTTAAGTAGATTTATTTTTGAAGCTTTTGCAATAAGACGTTCCATATGAAAAAAAAAAGATATATGTGTTCATCATCAATGAATATATGTTAACTTTTGTATAAATCATTGCTCTATTTGAGTATAAATAAACTACACTCTAATTAATATAATTGTAAATACGTATGGTGTGGCGTGCTCGTCTATTGTATGTGTTTAGCCACATGTGAGTATGGGCATAAATATGTGAATATGTGTTACTTGACATGTTATGTTTTGATGTGTTTAATTATTCACATGTTACTTCAACATTGTAATTAGAAACAGTGCACCGTTTAATGAATAAAATAGCTTCTCATTTTACTGATCACTTTAGAATGAATATATTGTATTGTTGTATATGAACGTTTTCATTAAAACGTAGCGGACATATCACTACAACGCTGATATAACCTTTGGAATACAATAAACACGTTTCAAGGTGAAACATATTGATTATTGGCAGTTGATTATTTATCTTGTTTCACTGATAACACTAAAATATTTGAAATTTGTTGTTTGCACAGTCTACCATATGTAAAGTCGTAACCAGTACATTAAGTGTTTTGCAACTATTCATAACATGTTGATCTACATTATTTTATTTACATACGTTTTTATTGTCCACTATATAATAAAATATTGTAATATTTGTCCCTCTTTGAACAGTGTTTCAAGTAGATATGACCATAAACGATTCATTTAAGGGGTACATTCAATTTGGTTTAGAATTCATCGTTTGGAAAATGGGGTATTTTTCACGTGGGTTGATGTAAATTCATGATTTTAGTGAGAGCATATAGTGTTAATTGGGCGTGAAGTAAATTTCGTCAATTTATTTTACCATTGATGAATTGTATACATTGAAACTGGTATGAAAGAATTCTGATTATACGATATAACAACTAATTGTTAGAACAGTTACAACAGTGGCCGCTCATGCTAGTGGTTGCAGTTTCGAATCCAAGCTCAAACCGATATCTCTAAACAAAGTAACATTCAGTACTGATTCTTCCCAGGAACGGAACTCGAGCGCGGTTCAAACAAGCTTGATAGTTCGCTCTTTTATACAATATCTAATGGAAAGCCTTTTTATTTATTGTCGTTACAAGAATTAAACAGCGTGTACGTGACATGAAATTTAGGTAAACACTATGTGAAAGGTTCCCAATTTAACCCCGCAAACGCTGGTTACCCAATAACGTGTGAGTTTAATTGATTAACTGTCCCATATCTTAACTGTACGTCTGATAAATATGTCAATTCGCGGTCGGGGGTCATTATTACGCTTTATGTTACGTAAAATACAAGATAAATTACGACAGAACAAGCAGGTATGATATATTTTAAAGTATGTTAAATCTTTATTTCAGTCTCATCTATGTACATCGCAATAACAATAACATTAACATTGATATCATACAGTTTATGTATATAGCCATTCAAATATATGAATAACAAGAGACTATCACATAATGCAAAATACAATTATTTATTCACATAATAAGACTATGTGTAATGCTGCAAATCGATTTTTAAAAAAAGTGTTAAGATAAACAACATTTTAAAATTCTGACAAGAAAAAAAAGCACTAGTGCGCAATATAAACACTATCTAAAAGTATCGATTATCCCCTCTGATCAGATCAGAAAAGAACTGATTTGCAGCATACACATAGGAGTTGATAAAAAGGTAACATTATACATATAAAACAAAAACATGCATTATTTACAAAGGTAAAATGCACGTCTTTGTAATATGTTAAAACAGGGTTTGGCACAAACATGAATCAAAGAAGAGTGGGAAAATAAAAATACTGTATTATCAACAGTTGACTAATTATTAAAATTATCATTAATTGCAGCTGCTGTTTCAAATAAAATATTTCTAAGATCATTATAGAACTGACATTCTGAAATAGCATGACTTTCATCTTCCACTGTGTTACAAAAGAGACATTTTCTATCTTCAAATTTGAGATTGTCATATCTACCGGTCTCAATTCTTATTGGGGCAACACCACAACGAAACTTAGTAAAAGTAGACCTGTGCTTTAAAGGTAATATAATTTTTACAATAATTTTCAACTTCAAAATGAGATTTTAATAAGCGGTAGGTGCGTAGTTTGTTTCGTCCTCTACCAATAATACTGTCCATTCGCCTTATAGATGAAAACCAATCACTGGTATAAATATCCAGAACTGTCTTTGTGACGTCATCAACAAGAGTACGCATAGGGATGTTAACATTAATATTCGAAAACTGTTGAAGATTTAGTGATATAAATTGTTTTTTTTACCATATTTTTTACAAGAAACATTAGCTTTTAAGTAAGACCAGAGTGCAATCCGTTTATTAAGTATACTTTCATCCATAGAGGATAGGCGACACCAGTATATAGAAATAGTTTTCCATTGACGAACACTAGTAGGTTGCAAAGCCATTTTACCAACAATAGCTGAATTTGGCGTATATGTGCCAACCCCAAAAAAGAATCGCATAGTACGATTATGAACAGCATCAATACATGAAAATGATTTACAACCCCATATTGCAGCCCCATAATTAATTACGAGCCATACAATGGAGTCATAAAGCTTTGTATAAACATTATAAGGAACTCCTCCAATTATTTGGCATTTAGCAATTAAAAGACCAAGGGCACGACTTCCACTCTGCGCGACAGCTTTAGCTGTAACATTAAAATCCAAATGTTCCTGTAGCACTATATTAAGATAAGTGTATTAACTAACCATGTGTAAGATTGCATTACCACACTGGAATACACAATCAGTTTTAGGAGTTGAATTTGGTCGAAAATGTATAACATTACTCTTGTTACTATTAATAGACATGTCATTTAAATCACACCAATCAGATAGGGCGGATAATAATCTCTGTAAATCAGTTTCATTTTCGGCTAAAAGTACGATATCATCGGCATACATTAAAATACAAATGTTATCATAATTAACCGATATTCCAATATTAAGGCTTTTCAAATATAAAGCCAAATCATTAATGAATAAATTAAACAACAATGGAGATAAGATACAACCTTGTCTTAACCCACAGTGCACATCAAACCACTCTGTATTAAGGTTATTCACTCTAACACATGACGAAACAGAGACGTATAATGATTTTAAAGCAAGAAGTATTTTACCACAGATACCATTATCAAAAAGTATTTTCCAAAGCATATCCCTATTTATATAGACATAAGCTTTACGAAAGTCTATGAAAGCACAAAATGTAGTGATGAGATGTGATCCGTGGTACTACGCTTCTTCCTGTTCTACTACCCGTTCTGTTCATCGACTATTTTGGAGTTATGTTCACAAAAATCACTTAACGGCTATTTAAAATATTACAATACATTTTATACATGCTAGTTGCTAATGCAATCCCTCTATAGAAAGGGGGTCCCTTGGGTCCGCAGTAGAAGACTTGGGTATTGGGTTAATAACACATTTACCCCAGATAGATGGAACTGTGCCATTATTAAAACAAACATGAAATAAAGCGTGAATAAATAAAATGGACGTATTATTACACAGTACCTCACTAGCAATATTATCAATACCACAAGCTTTACCTCGCTTTGCATTTTTAACGGCTTTTTTCACTTAAAAAACAGATATATTATCATTGAAAGGCCGATTTAGAGTGTTACTATCATCCGAAAAGTCTGAATGCAAATGTACCTGAGCATGTTCATCACTGGTTTTATGAAATAACGAACTAAAGTCAATTTCCCACATGTTCAAAACATCTGAAACAGAAGTCGAAATAGAGCCCTCATGAAGTTTAACTTCAAAAGGTATACATTTGGTTTTATACTTGTTTACACCGATCTTACCGATAGACTTCCAGAACTTGGATTGATCACCATTACAATCATTAAGTAATTCATTTTGTAAAGAGTACCGGTGAAAACGCTTTGACTTTTGTACCTCACGGTCAAATAATTTACGAACTTGTACAGATTCAGATTTATTTTTTAACATTTCGTTGAGTACACTTAAGTCACCTTCGTTCGGCATTACTAACATAAGTCCACAATTCTGATAATCTCTCGGTCCACCACTGTTTACCAGGTCTACATCTTTTATTCTGCTGATAAGACTGTATAGTTTTAAAGGGTATTTGGTTATACATATTATTCTTAACTATACTACAATCTTGATGAACATAATCGATATCATGTTATGTTTGTAATCCTTGCTCCAACTTGTCAATAGCAATATTAACATTAGTAAGCACTTCTGTATTATTCAGAAATGAGTAATTTAGTTAAGTATGTATATTTTGGTTTCAAATCATAATGACATTTATTGTGAAACCTGCAGTTTTAATATGTAAAATCGTAAAGGTAAAATAATAATCAATAAATATATAACCTTCCTTTCTCTAAAGTGGTGTTGAAATACTGAATCATCATATATTCCCCTCCCCCCCCCACCCCCCCCCCCACCCCCCACCCCCCCCCCACTCCCACATGAAGCTTTCAAATGAATTTAAATACATCCTAAAAAATACAAAGCAGATATTTTACCGAGCAGCATTTTAATAACATTAAGATAAGTTAACGTTTTCATTCTCAAATGTGGTAATAAACGGTGCAAAGAATGACATTTACGTTAGCAAGCAAGTGTAATTTTATATTTTAATATCAATTGCGGAATTTATCATTTTTCAAACGTTTAATGTTTAATAGTTGATATTAATAAGTCGACTTGATAACTGACCTATTTGACAGATGACCTTGAACTAATTGAGCTATGACCCTGACCTATTTGACAGATGAGCTCTCAATATGAGTTTGAACCGACAAGACTCAACGTTGTAATTCGCACATCGTCTCAATATTGCAGGCATTTGTGTCAAGCTATTTAAGAATTCATTAAGTGGCAGTTTTGTCTAATTTAACTCTGTCACCGCAGTACCTGCTTAACAAAAGGGGATGGAGATATACTTAGACAAATAAGAACTCAACTTTTAGAACAGTTGAACAGTACAATAACATAACGCCAAACATGTCAGTGTTAAAATGACGTCGGTAAAACAAGTCTTAAAAAGAATAAGGGAAAGTCTGCGTGAACACTCGAACAAAACAAAACGAGCATTTGCAATTGGGTATCAATTCCGAATAACTAAGTATAAATAAATGAGAGGTTTTACACCGAACTGGTCAAAATATATATTACTGAAATAATTAATATAAATAGTGTGAAGCAGGGCGGTAGTGGTAATGGCCTTTAAAAAACTTCTTAAATTGGAATGACAAGGATTACTCCTTCTCCTCTAGAGAAGGGTTTCACATTTTGTGTTGTATCAATTTAGCTACTATCAAATCTGAAATGGCAAGGATTAATCCTTGTCTGCCAGAGAAGGGGTTGCATATATTGTGTTTACAATTAAGCTTTAATGGCAAGGATTAATCCTTCGCTCCCAGAGAAAGGCGTTGCTCTTTTTGTATTTCATCAAGTTAGATATTTCAAAGTCGGCAATGATTAATCCTTGTCTGCTAGAGAAGGGCTTGCATATCTTGTGTTTTATCAATTGAGCTACTTCAAAATCGCACATAACAGGGATTACTTCTTCTCTGCCATGAATAGGGGTTGCATATTTTAGGTTCTATCTTAATTTTAGTTTTGGTTATTCATGGTGTATATTTTTAACAAATATCTATAACTGAAACTAGATGATTAGGGGGTCAGTCGTCAACTTTAAGTTAAAGTTGATATATGAATCCACTAAAACAGGATATCTGAACCACCCCTTTTACACAAAATAAGTCCTTAAAATAGTACTTCATTGGCAAATCCCTAATTAAAATGTCTTCCATTACTTTTTTTGTAATCCCATATTGCCTGTTGCACAGTAAATTTGCCATTTTTTTAAAAAAAACAACAACAGGTAAATGAATGAAAAAAATATATATATGTGTTAAATTCTAAATTAAACCATTATTTCTATAACATATCATAATTACCTAAATGTACTTTTTTTCCAAACAAAAATCAATGATTTTTTAAGAGCGCTTTTAATGGCTCAAAACAACTGTTTTAGGGTGTAATGTGTTAGCATCTAAAATTTAGCCATTATTTAAATACACATAAAATTCATTTAATTGTTCATTTACCCATTTTATTAGAATTTATCAATAGATATTTTAATTACTATTATTTTGATGTATGGCTTTTCATGATCAACTAAGTCGTTTTTCTCATGTAGACTTTTGAACGATACCACTACTTCGTAATGGTAAAAATTAAATTAAAACCTTTGTTCCCTTATTAATTTATATATATATGAATATGTACTAAATGAATGTTTATTTTCCTTCCTATGTTTTGCTATTGTATGTATTTCAAAAGCAGAGTTTTATTTTTACTGTTAAGATAGTGTATTTGTGAAAAAATACCTAACATCAGAAAATTTCAACTTGTAACAAAAAAAATGTAACGTCCGTCCCCCCCCCCCCCCCCCCCTGCCATATATTCTTCCAAATAGATAAACAGAATAATACATTCATCTGCTGACATACATATCTATGTAGTATCAAAAAAAGTTAAATAAAACTTGGTCTGAGCATATTTAAGGAAAATATACGTTAAAATGTAACATTTACATGTAAGGTCCGTCCCCGAAACGTCCGTCATCCTATATATACAAATAATAAATCTATGTTTTTATCATCTTTTCACATTTGTTTTTCACTTTATAAAGTATTTTATGTAAGCAGTGTGCAGCTCAGTCATAAATAAAAAAAAATATATAGATATATATATTGACCATATTATAGACTTTTTTAATAAATTTATAATGCAAGTTCACATGAATTGTGGTATTTAATAAAATTTTATAGGTACAACCTCGTGGAAGAGTACTTTTTTAAATTTCTTATACACATGTTTGTTTAGGAAACAAAAACTAAGGGAATTTGCATTTAAATTGAATGTTAGATAGATGACGGACGTTACAAAAAAGGGACGGACGTTACATTATTTTTTTAGTAGCAATGTACAATTGATACAAACCCTTTAATTTAACTGAAAATGTTGAAATTAGCAATAGGTCATTAAACGATGTAATATCACATACATCCTGTCATTAACCCAGGGGTTATTAAACATGGGGTGATCTATGGAGGCACTGTGTGCAGTATGCAGACAGAGGGGGCAGTATGTCTCCAGTGTATATTACCACATGGTGTATATGTAGTCCTCGGGGAAATTAGGAGAGCACAATAGTATGTCAGGAAGATTAACAGTAGCATATAGCTTGTACAATATACATGTAGACATTATATTCCATTTGGCACTATCTTAAAAAGGTGAGAAATTCATATTTGTCCTGGGAACTAGAATGGGTAATGATGTTAAATGGGGGTAAAATGGCAGGTAGAAAACACAGTATAATTAACAAAGTGGCATGTCAAAAAACACTGCTCAACTTGGCTTCATCTATATTTACTTTAAAAGGTTATAAAATAAAAATCTTATCATTCATTTCTTATCGTGCAATAATGGATGCAGAAGCTGAACGCGAGAAAGAAAGAGACAAAAAGCGCCGCCAAAGAGAAAAATTGAAGCTTAATAAGGTAATTATCAGATTATTTTAATTTAATATTATCCCTTTATTCATCACATGGTTTATAAATGGACCATTCTTTATTCCTGATTTATAGGGGTGTTTTTTATAATTTATTGACTGAGTAGCAAACAGTGTAGACCCTTCTCAGATTGCATGGACGGCTGATCTGGGTCAACATATACACAGGTTGCAAAAAACATTTAAGTTGTTTTTACCTAGTTGAGGGGTGTTTTAATATTCTATAATCATGTTTGCTAGTTAAGGGTTAATTTAATATTTTATAATCATGCTTGCTTTTGTAATTACTGCACTTTATCTGCATACGCTTAGTACTGGTTCTACCATGGAAGACTTCGAGCATGATTTGTCTAAGATGTAATAACTCTTTTCACAATCGATGTAAAATAAGTAAAAAAAATATTATTTAAATAAGTAAACAAACTGTCTGTAAATACATACCATATATTGTGTGTATAGTTGAGACAGACAGACATTAGTATTGAAATTAATAAAATATTGAAAAAAAGTATCGGATCTATGCTGTTCAAATTATAGGTATTGCAAACACTAGTTCATTTTGTAATATCTTACTTTAACATAATTGCAGGAATAGCATACAGAAACTAAGAAAAATATGTCGCTAGGAAGAAAGCAGAGAGACAAAAAATTAAGGACGCTGCTGAAAATCAACCTAGAAACATCAAAGCTTCTTTAATAGAGAAAATTAAATCAGCAACAGCAGACCGTGTTCGTAAATTTAGTGAAAGACAACACCGAAAAAATGAGACCATCATGTCTACAACCCCGAACCTCCAAAACCAAAGACAAAGGAATGAACAACATAATGAAGACATGAAACTACTGTGCAGCCAGAAAAAGATTGGTAAAGAGGCTCAGAGTGAGGAATTTTCGACTCCGTGTTGACCTGAATACCCCAAAGGACAGTAAGAAATCGGTTTCAAATTCCCCGATAGTTGACAGTGATAAAACATACAAGCATAAAAGTAGTGAGGCTCGAGCATTCAAACGTGTTAAAGAAACATTGCCTGGAATTCCAGCTAAGAAGGCGCGTATCATTTAAAAACTTGTTGGAAATACGATACCACGGTCTCGCCAGATGTTAAGGCAGTGTCCCTCTGTACAGGCTGTGTTAAACCAAATAGTGACTCGAAAAAAAAAACCACACAATTCTCTATCATTGAATCCCTGAAGCAGAAATTAGGAAACCGAAAAGAGAAACAAAAATCCACAACAAGCAGTGTTGCATCTAAATTACTTGAATTAATTATATATTAGATGAAAAGTTTTAAAATATAGAAGTGGTTTCCTTAAAATGTAGTTTTTATATCATCTCTTTTTAATGTAACGTCCGTCCCCTTGTGCTATAGACAATTTTAAGTTCCTATACAATTACTAAAACTTAGACAAAAAGGATGTTGGATGCTGAAAACAAGTCCCATTTTAATCAAATATTGTGTAATAATATAGCCAAGTGTAACAAATAAATAATACTATTACTATTACTACTATTTACTATTACTATAACTACTACTGCAACCAATACTGCTAATGCTTCTACTAAAATATCTTTTTCTACTACCACTACCACCACCACCACTACTTCTATTATTAAAACCACTACTAGTACTACTACTATTACTACTACTACTACTACTACTACTACTATACTACTAGTACTACTGCCACCACTACTACTACTACTACCACCACCACCACCACCACCACTACAACTATTATTACTAATTACTAATACTACCATCACAACGACTACTACTTCTATTACTTCCACCACTACAACTACTACTACTACTACTACTAGTACCACAACCACCAGTACTACTACAACCAACACTACTACTACTAATACTACTACTACTACTACTACTACTACTATTATTATTATTACTGCTTATACTACTACTACTACATCTACCACTACTACTACTACTACCCCCACCACCATCATCACCACCACCTCTGCTATTACTTATACTAATACTAGAACAACTACTACTACTACTAATACTCATACTACTACTACTACTACTACTACTACTACTACTACTACCACCTCCACCACCATCACTACTACTACTACTACTACTACTACTACTACTACTACTACTACTACCACTACTATTACTACTATTACTACTAATACTACTACTACTGCTTCTAATACTACTGCTACCTCAACCACCACTACTACTACCACCACCGCCACCATCACTACTACTACTACTACTACTACCACTACTATTACTACTATTACTACTAGTACTACTACTACTGCTACTAATACTACTACTACCTCAACACCATTACTACTACTACTATTAACACCACCACATACACCACCACTACCTCTACTATTACTAGCACTACTACTACTACTAGATGAGGAATTGGACGGCCACATATGGGCAGTGTGTGCCACAGAAAACTGTTGGAAATATGAGTACCAGTGACAACCCCGACACACTTCCCTTTTACTTATACACAGCAGAACCTCCCACCTCCCAAAACTGTGTCTGTGGACACGACAACTCTGCTAAACTGCGAAACTACAAGGAAAACAAATGCGCCACATTTCTTGTGGGTCCTTATGGATTGTGAGGTCTATATAGGACCTCGCAAAATAAAGCCCCTTAAAATTAATCATTTATCTTACTAGAGGTGAAATATGTGTAAAGTGCGCAATTAAGTTTTATATCATAATTGAAATTGAGTTGTTTGCCTTACACCATTACCGCAATCGCCTAGTCCCGACAGGCCAAGAATGCCATAAACTCGGAGATGCTCCGCATGAATATCAATGTATGCGGAATATCTCGCCGTTTTTCGTTTCCCGCTAAATATTTGTCATTTTGGTCAAGTTTACCATCAAAGGCTTTATTTGGTACATTTTAATATGGAAAAAGATATAAAAGACACATAGTTGTCTTTAAACGTTTGTAGCAATATTACAAAAAAATCTTTGGCGTATGAGCTTAGGGGATTCAAATGTAAATTCTGCATTAGATTAATTATAAATTTATTCAACGTCGAAATTGCTCGTCCCTAATTGATTGGTTTGAAGCGATAAACTAAACTAGACTCGTGGCTTTTCATTGCTCTAATAGAGTGACGTGTGTGAATTTTATTTAAGCGAGTGAAATCTTTATTTCGCACTTGAATACTAAGACACATTAGCATTTATGGGGTTTTGGTCTACATAGTTTTTTTTTTATAGAAATTGGGAAGACGCCCAAGACTTCAAGATCAGGGGAAAATCAGCGCCATGTTCTAACCAATAATTATCAGATATTACAATAATACTTAACATCCAAGTGGGTTTTTATACCCTATCAATGTAATGATTTTTTTTTAAAAAATCAGGCCAAGTGGAAAAAAAACATGATTTTTTAATTGGGAAGCCACCGAATGTCGGCCTCTGTATAATAAGGTAAACAGGCCCTGGCCTTTATAAAATCCTTGTTGCCGTGCGCTCATAAAAGGCGGGGTCTATATAGGACCCCAAAATTGCTGCAACACCTACGCTTACGTTGTCGTATGTTCCAAACATCCACAAGTCGGTCTTAGAAGGAAAAGATATACAATAGTATATAAGTTGAGTTACGAGGCATATATATGCGTATATATATAAAAGCACTATATTGGTTATATTTATATATATATAGTAACTAAGTATGGGGTGTTCGGCAAAATCCCGGAACCAGGTTTGAAATTTTGACCCTAAATAGTAGTTGTAGGGACACTATCATCAATTTAATTTTTTAGGACATAACTATGGGTGTATGGTTGGTTTAAGGGGTTTGACCTAGGGATGGTATAGGGGGCAATTAGGGGTCATTTAGAGGTTATTCAGATACCTAAACCCAGGCTTAACTAAAAACTTGTTATCTTTGAAAAACTTGAATGATGTTTATGGGTCCTGGGTTAAGGTCTTTAAGGGCATCCTATGTCAGGATAGTAAAAGTTACAGAACGTTATTGGGTTTTCTAGGTCCCCAGGGATGGACAACATAAACCCAGCCAAAAAGAAAATCACCAAAAATATGGGTATATGGGGATATCCCAACCTCACAACACAAAGTTCCTAAAACTCGATTTAACCACGTAATTCGATGACATATATATTTCTATATGACTTGGGTAAAATCTGAAAGTACCATTAGAAAGAAAAATGGATAAGGACCACGAAGGTGATTTTCCCCTATTTTTCCCTATTTTTTTGACAGAGTTACTGTACTTGAAAGTAAGGGGGGAGGGGGGGGGAAACAATTTCTTTTTTTGATAATTGTGTCCCTCAATTAGGGAGTTATGGTTACTATCTCAGTTATTTGGAGGGTCCGAGACCCGTAATTAGGGGTTTATGTAGTGCTAGGTAGGGGATATTTCACTATAAAATATTCGTCAAGAAAAAATGTTATGTTTTTTGTGTTTTTTTTAGGTCATGTTTAAAATGTTATATCTCAACATTGCGATGCTTGATCTTTATAAACTCTTTACCAATGAACGTATCTCATCCTACTAAACAATTTTTGACATTGACCTTGTTCCCCATGGTCAAGGTCAATCTTCGATTTTCGTTCCAAACCAAGGGTAAAAAAGCGTTCTATTTAGACTTCATATCTCGCCCTAGCAATCTATAGAAATCAATAGAACATGCATAAAGGAAAATTTATGGAGCATTTCAGAGAGATATGTTTATAAATGGCAAAGATATGAACGATCTTCCGATATTTTTGATGACTTTTTTAGGGAAAAAATCACTAAATTTAATGAATTTCGGGTCATTTTCAGATGACCTTTAATGACCTGTCTAGGTCATTGGGCCTAATATTTTTGATATCATGTTGAAGGGCTTGAATAGATCTTTCCGAAAATGTATAGTTTTATAGCCTTGCGGTACGGCATATGGCCTCTACGGAGGCTCGAACAAAGTAAAAAATGGAAAAATCGGCCAAAAATGTCGATTTTTAAATCAGAAATATAGAAAAGTATAAGTGATTTTTTAAAATGGGAGGAACAAACTGGCCTTTATTTGACAGATCTAGCTAACAAAAAAAATCGACTATAAGTATAATATTTAATTTTTGCACGTGCACGTGCTTCAGATTTATTAGCAAAACTCGACCGAGTGCTCTCGAGTCAGCGAGGTACAGCAACCTTAATATCTATTCGTTACCTGTCCAACAACACCAAGATCCTCAGATTCCGACAAGAATTGGCCTCTGGGCAAGGGTTTGAACATGGCACCTAAATTCGCCAAAATCGGTGGAATTGCACGGGTATGCAGGGAGACAGATAGCTTATCACTCTAAGAACAAATGTTGCTTAGAATTAAAATCTCTACAACATATATCAACATGATCTCAATGCACATGACTCTCATTTTCCGGCACGTGCTACAACATAACCTAAGTTCGAGGCCCGCTGGCGACCCCTGGTGGTCATATTTTCTAAAAAAATATACCAACCTCCTGAGCTACGCAATACCTGTCGAACCCTGTGTCTGGGTTAAAAACGTCACAAGAATGACGTAAGTACCAGGGTTTGAACATGGCACCACCAATTTGCGGCATTTTTTGGAGTGGCACGTGTTGGCACGGGCAGTTTCGGACTAAACGAAGACAGATAGCTGATCACTCTCAGAACAAAAGTTGCCGAGAATAAGGTGTTCTATAACATATATGAAAAATAAATCAATGCACGTGCCTCTCATTTTCTGGTACGGGTTACCAATTTTTGATCCGAGCTATACGAAAAAGTATAAGTTATTTTTCGAAACGGTAAAAATAAACTAGCCTTTATTTGACGAGATTGAGCTAATATTTTTTTTCTCTAGGTCCCTTATTCCTATTTTTGCACATGCACGTGCACGGGTTTGAGATTTTTTAACAAAACTTTGTCAGGCTCGCGAAGACCTTTCCAACGATATCTAACTTGAAAAAATCGGACAGGAAATGGCCTCTCGGCTAAGGTTCAAGCCCTTTTTGGCCCTCCGGCTGACCGTATCTGAGTTGGGGTTAAGGCTCTTCTGGCTAAACGGTTTGAGATAGCCATATCAGTTAAAAACAAAAGTTGCTCAGAATTAAATTCCCTACAACATATATGAAGATGAACCCATCGCACATGGCTCTTAGAATGGCGCACGCGCCAGGTTAACCACTTCAGTTCTAGACCCCAGGAATGACATTGACCGAGTGCCCATGGGTCAGTGAGGTACGGCAACCTTAAGATCTATTTAATACCTGCCCACCGACACCAAGATCATCAAATTCCGACAAGAAATGGCTTCTGGGCAAGGGGTTTGAACATGACACCTATAATCGACCAAATATGGCGAGTTTGGTTGAATTGCACGGATATGCATTAATAATTTTATTTTAACTCTTTTTGCTGTAGCGCATGGGGTTCGAACATGCATGGGTGGTTGTTGGTAGTCGTTCAATTCGTACAGGACACATCTAGGTACACTCTGATACCACGATTGATGGGTTCCCATAAGAATTGTTGTGAAAAAATCGCATACCAGCAAATATGTTTTTTTCAAAATTTTTAGCATGTTCCACGCATCCCTGGCACCTTATTCCTAGCACAATGGAGGTGATATTTACATCATTCCTTAGGGATTTCTAATGCCTACAGCCCCCAGAAATCAAACATATCATATACTACGGTTATTGAACTGTCCGGTAGGTTGAAACATGCTCAAGAAATATTTTTTTTTTTGCTCAAAAACGACTAAGTCCGAACGTTTTTTCGGCATGGGTTGACCAGTGTCACGTTAGATTCACAAGCACTCCCGATAGTTCACGCGTGTGGATCTGCCGTGGGGGTCATGAGATTCACACGCGGAAAAATCATACACATTTGTTACTGTTTTGAATCGAATAATTACATTTGTTTAAAGGTTATTAATCATTTGAAATCGCGTGTCTTCGTTTAAACATAGGATGAACATGCAAAAAACCAACTGGGAGTGTTATTTTACTCTTAAAAGATACACTAATTTATATAGAACATAGACGTGTTATTGGCCGCTATAAGAGAAAGAAAATCACCAACAGTGAATCACAAACACAATTTTTACTAATTAATAACTGTTATTTTAGTGAAACATACATCGATCGAAAGCTAAACTATTACCTGATCGAGTGATGTTAACATATTCATAGAAACTGGCGTAACTACTGAGAATTAAGCATTTTCTCAAGGGCATTCCTTTGCAAAAACGGCGACAAATACCCACAACCATGTTATGCAGTACTGTAATAGTTATTGATATCGCTGATAAAACAACATGAATGATAAACTTATAATTAGATTATTTAAGTATAAAAATAAAATAAGACAGCGTAATTAACTTTAGGAAAATAAAAATATTAAATATTGAATAACTTATCATTTATGTAAATTACAAAATAGGCTTCATCTTTAATTAAGAATATATACTAGACAAATTAATAAATTATTCTTGAAACAAAGACTGATCGGTGAGTTATGTTCTTACAAAATCAAAAGTAAAGCTAATATTTTCTAAACGGAATTAATTTAAAAAAAAGCATTAATTTAAAGCAATATGCAGTTGCAAATCACGCGTCACGGAAACGAAAATAGGCCGCAGCGCTAGTATCAATCACTAATTATATGTCATTTAAATACTTCATATTCGTATACTGCTACATATTTTCATTCATTTATTCATTCTTCCATTCACTCACTCACCTACATGCTTACCCATTTGATTATTCATGTCACTAATATTTTAAGATTCATTAACAGTGCATAACGCCCCACTAATGAGACGGTAATTGTATTTACCAGGTAGTTTTATTCCTTCCTGTTTGTACACTATAAAACTTCCTTTTATTTAAATAAACAATTCTTATCAAAATAAATGTGCATGTAATTATGTTTACTGCAATTTATTATTTCTCTACCGTATACGACGCGTGTTAATTACAATTATAAATATTGGGGGTGGTGACTCTATGACCCCTTATCGCGGTTGAGTAATTGTGCAAGGAATTCTATAAAGACTCCTTCCAGAGGACAGGGTATCGTTTTTGCCTTAATTGTTTATATGTCTCTGATATTGTCTAGTTGAAATGAAAGTCTTTATAAAAACAACAGCAATAATTATTATTATAATAGATGCTCGCCATTAGGTCTCAAAACACAGTTGAATTGTGTTCTTTGCTCTATATAAAATAAGGTCTAGGATTTCCATGGTAAAAAAAGAATTCCATAAAGATTTTTTTTATTTATTTTTGCATTGCAGGAATGTAAACCCACATTAAATGCACAATAACTGGTAGGTTGGCCATGTTGTTTTTTTTAAAAGAGGGTGCAGTGACATCCTGAGATTTTTTGAAAAAAGAATTCCTCAAATGCTCATAAATACATGCATATGTTAAAATCCTATAAAAGTCACTTTTTAACACCATGATGTCTTATTGCAGTATATGCTATACCAGCTTCGAACCTTCGACCTCCCGCTTCGGAGGCAGACGCATTAACCACTAGGTCACGGAAAACGAAGAGCATGTTATATATATAGAGTAGAACTTCGTTGGCTCGAACAAGAGTGGCTGGAACACCACACATGGATCGAACCACTTATCTGGTCCCGGTCGAAATACTATCTAAATTCTATTATTCTACCTCCGATGGCTAGAACACCGAGTCGAACAAGAAATTAGGTCCAGCCAACATATTTAAATGTATTTTGACACTCTTCGTTCGAACTATTTTGTTCAGTCCCGTCGGGTTCGATCCATCGAAGTTCTACTGTATTCATCTTCATATACTTGGAATGAGTTCTATCATTCCGATACAACTCAAGAAATTAATATATGATTTGCACTTGCTGTCGAAGATCTGCCAAATATAATGTTTTTCAACCATTTACAAGAGTTATGCACTTTTTTTTCAACACAAGACTTAACATATGCTATGGTAATGTAACTTTACAAAATAAGTATATATGCTTTTCAGAAATAGTTTTAAGTGAAAATTAAAGCGTGTCCCTTTAAAGTATTTTATAAAGCTTATAAATGTGAATAGCTGATATATTATGCAGCAGTTTTACAAATCATTTTGCTTTGATTAGTAAAACCACAATTATCTAAAACTTTATATCCTTCCAGTGTTTCATGTTTAATAAAGTAAACACTAAAACATTAACAAACTATTTGTTAAAGATCATGTCATGTTTGTACGTTATTGAAACACGCGATATGTTTTAAAACAGATATTTAACAATAAAATGTGCAAAGTTACTCATATCAATATCAAGACTTCCCTAACTGCAGTAAAGTACAATGTTTCTACTTGTAAACAAGTCAATTATGTTATTGTAGAAGTTTGCATTTTTAGCCAGTTAGTCACTTACGGATGTTGTCATAATCATTTGAATAAGTGACTTACGAAAGGTGATTATACAGTAGAACTTCGTTGGCTCGAACACGGATGGCTAGAACACCATATACAGTTCGAACCACTTATCTAGTCCCGAACAAAATCCTATTTCGATGTATATGCATATACATATTTGGTATGATGTTAAACATTGAAACAATGCTTGACTCGACAACCCTTACCTCGAACTATTGTGTCGAGTCCCGTCGGGTTCGAGCCATCAAAGTTCTACTGTATATTAAACTATTCAATAAACAATCTATTTACCTTTATGGAATTCCTCCTATATTTCTTAAATTCTCTCCTCTCTGCCTGCCTGCCTGCCTGCCCCTCTCTCTCTCTCTCTCTCTCTCTCTCTCTCTTTCACCCTAACCCTATAGCTCATGTTGCACATTTCCTGAGGGTTTTTAATCTCTTTTCTTTACTTTTTGAATCTGTATATATATCAAGGAGTTTGTGGGAAGCGGAAGTCATCCCCCCCCCACACACACACACACCCTTAACACATACACGCACGCACGCACGCACGCACACCGCACGCACGCACGCACATCCCGGGGAAATTTCAAACGTCCATCAGATGCTGCATTCTAAAATGTTCGTGTGAAAATTGAATTCTCTGATGCTAATCTTTATGGTGATAAATAGTCTTATGTTATTTTGTATTACCATTTTCCCTATACTGATCCACACCGTGACAGGTTTGTTGGAAAAAAAGCAAGCTATAGATCTACATAGCTCAAGGTATTTTTGAGAAAATGCAGTGACATATTATACCAACGTTTTCATTAAAACTTGCTTAGATTGTGTTTATGTACTGCACTAAAGAGGTTATGTACACTCAACAGGTGTCATTGTACAAAGGATGACAGCTAGTATTACGCATACTATTATAAAACTCTGACAATATCTTTTGAACAAATGTAATAGATATGCACACGAACTGTGCAAATTGAACAGAAAGCGTATCTTTATAGTATATATTTATGCAGACGTTAATATATTTTAATATTTGGTTTTAAATCCAAAACACAAAATATCTGAATGTCTCGTACTTTTATGATTTAAAATAACTTTTATAACGATTTTGTTGCTGAGTATTCTCTTACAACTCATTCATTCATTCCAAAATTAAATGAGCATCCCATTATCGTGTCTGTCTGTCTGTCTGTCTGTCTGTCTGTCTGTCTGTCTGTCTGTCTGCCTGCCTGTCTGTCTGTCTGTCTGTCTGTCTGTCTGTCTGTCTGTCTGTCTGTCTGTCTGTGTGTCTGTCTGTCTGTCTGTCTGTCTGTCTGTCTGTCTGTCTGTCTGTCTGTCTGTCTGTCTGTCTGTCTGTCTGTCTGTTTGTCTGACTCACACACTCTCTCTCTCTCTCTCTCTCTCTCTCTCTCTCTCTCTCTCTCTCTCTCTGTCTCTCTCTCTCTCTCTCTCTCTCTCTCTCTCTTAATCACCTATCTTTCTTTCTCTGTCGTCTATCATTAAGTGTTCTAATATTCTTCCATTATTCCATACCATGACTTTATCATGTTGTTGATATTCCCATTTATCGTCGCCACCGTTTTCTCTATTGGCGACGCCTCCAGAAGAGTATTAGTAATTTTTAGAGTTTTAGATGATAGTGCAGAGGTACAGAATACCTTTTTGTAGTGTCCCCGAGTCTTTTACATGCCCGGTGAAAGCACCGAATACATGGGATGTCCAATTTGTTTATATTTTTTTTATTTTTTTTCTCTCCCTGTACACCTTTGTGTTCAAAAACTTACTACACAAACACCTCAGTACC
Organism: Panopea generosa; assembly: GCA_029582155.1. Classification (NCBI taxonomy): domain Eukaryota; kingdom Metazoa; phylum Mollusca; class Bivalvia; order Adapedonta; family Hiatellidae; genus Panopea; species Panopea generosa. Next base: position 48,044,149 of record CM055907.1, read on the forward strand.
AGTGTCTATGACTTAATCAACACCGTGAAAAAACACACGTTGGTAACTTCATTACACCAAGAAAAATATTATTTAAACTTATTTAAACATATGCGGATAAAAGGTCTTGCTCAAAGACATAACACATAGCCGTGGCGGGGTATCGAACCCGCGTCTCCCCAATCGGTCCGATGCTCTATGGACCAAGCACTCCACAAATCAGGCGCTTCAGGAAAATGTTGGTAACCTATTTACAAAAGGCAAACTTATATTTTGTGTTAACCAAAACTTCGATCACCAACGACGTGAGATTAACACGTTAAGTCCCTAAAGTACACGAGACAATTACCAACTGTATGATATGCACATGCATCAATGACATAAGAATCACACGTTTGGTACCTTTTTTTACATAAAACAAGCGCTACCTGCATGATAAGCACGCATTTGGTACTTAAATAACACAAGACAAAAACCAGCTACTTGAAAACCACACATTTGGTACCTAAATTACACAATAAAATCACCAACGGAATGAGAACCACACGTTTGGTACCTACAATACATAAGACAAACACAGACTGCATGCTTAGCACACGCTTGGTCACTATTATACAAATAAAGCATAAACGGAATGAGAAACAACGTTAAGTAGGTTAATTAAAAACGACAAGCACCAACTGCATGATAAGCACACGTTTGGTACCTAAATAACACAAAGCATCAAGACCATGAGAATAACACTTTTGGTACTTTAATTACATACGACAAGCGCTGCTTACATGATAAGCACGTGTTTGGTACCTAAATTACACAGTAGAAGCACCAACGGAATGAAAAAACAAACGTTTGGTACCTAAAATAGACAAGACAAGCACCAACGGCGTCAGGTCCACACGTTTGGTACCTAAATTACACAAGGCAATCACTAACTACATGATAAGCACACGTTTGGTACCTAAACAACACAAGGCAAGCATTAACTGCATGATTAGCACACGTTTGATACATGTACCTAAATAACACAAGGCAAGCACTTACTGCATGATAAGCACACGTTTGCGCCTAAATAACACAAGGCAAGCACTAGCTGTATGAAAAGCACACGTTTGATGCCTAAATAACACAAGGCAAGTACTAACTGCATGATAAGCACACGTTTCATGCCTTAATTGCACACGACAAGCCTTACTTGCATGATAAGCACGTGTATGGTAATTAAACTACACAAGACAGTCAACAACCGCATAAGAGAGCCACACATCTGATACCTAAAATACCCAAGACAGGCACCAACGGCATAATATACACACGCTTGGTACCTGTATTACACAAGACAAGCACCAACTTTATGATATGCACACGATTAGTACCTAAATTACACAATTAAAGAACTAATAACATAAGAACCACACGTTTGGTACTTAAATTACATAAGAAAAGCACCAACGGCATGGAGACCACACGATAGGTACCTAAATTACACAAGACAAGCACCAAATGCATGATGGCGCCCCCGCCCCCACCCCGTTCATACGTCCATGTTCCTACTATGTCTTTGGGAAAGCGGGTTCTATACAGGACCCCACAATTGATGCACCACATACTCGCTTTATTTCCGCTTACGTTTTCGTATGTACCAAACATCCACAAGTCGGTCTCAGAAGGAAATAGCATATAAGTTGAGTTACGAGGCATATATATGCATATATATATGAAAGCACGCTATGGGTTATATGTTTACTAGTATCTATATAGTAACTAATTATGGGGCGTTCGACAAAACCTAGGAACCAGATTTGAAATTTTTACCTCATAACTAACCAGTTGTCTTTATATATAATTTTCAACATGGATTTTAATTGATTTTTAGATCATCAATTTTTGTCGTCCAAATTTATAGCAGCAAAATCCCCTTTTTTCGACCTCCGTTGAGTTATATTAAATATATAGAATGGAAACATATATCACCACGTACACATTTGACGGATGTATAGATTTACAAATGCAAAATTTATGACGAACTGGAGATATTAAAATTGACTGGAGTTGTAGCACAAAATATATGATTGCCAGACTGAAGATGATTCATGGAAAAACATAATCTGGAGTTCGAAGTTAAAACATAATGTATATCTGGAGCTGAAACGTTGAAATTCTTGCTTGAGGAGTTGGACAAGTTAAGAGTTCAGATGACTCATTTGAATTGTATATTTGTGTTTTTTCAAAAGTTTAACTATTTTTCAAATAAACAATAATTCATTCATTATTGGTGATTGTTTGCACATTATTTAAAGGCACTTTAAAGCGGTACATTCTTCTTTTTTTATGAAATAATGGGGATAGACATTGAGCAGTCGAGATGTGAAATTGGTAGTTTTTATCGGAAGCATGTGTCGATCAATAATCTATCAAAAAGTCAAACGTCAGAATATGAAGGTTTGTTTGTCAAGCTTTCATATAGGTTGTTCATGTTGATAACTTTTATGTTGATTTTATGTGGAGATATGGAAAGGAATCCTGGACCACCACGTTACCAGTTTACAAAATTCCTTGTAAATGGCAATTTTCACCAGGGTCATCGAATATTGAGTCAACTTTCACAGGGAAGACAGTGTGTACCATGTTGTTTAGCATTTTTTGCAAATGCGTTATTAAAACCGTTTGATAGCTACTGTTTGAAAGTATTGATATGGACTCTTTTTTGTATGCAGGAGATTATTTATATAGATACACAAAAGAAATATCAAATACACCACATTCTTTTCTAAATCTCAATGAATTGCCTTCTTACTTAACATTTCAGAAATCTAACTAAGTTTTCCAATTTCCGAACCTACATTTTCGAATTACCACAAGCAGCGACCCTTCCCTTCAGCCTTTCAGATCTTTGATTTTAATATTGCAGCCATGTACACTATTCCTTTTGTGACATTTTGCCACCAACAAGCAGCAATATTTGTAGATTAATCTGCAAAAGTGTAGGTTTATTCTTTTATTATGATATTATCATTGTACAAACATATAGCAAGACACCACTTTTCATAACAAGAGGCCCATGGACCTTAATGGTCACCTGATTATCCTTGATGACATAAAGCTATATGAACTTATTTTCCATATTTTGTCTTTCGGAAAGCGGCAAAAATCCAAACAAGGATTTTGAACATCTCACGATCTGCACCAACAAATGACATCATGTATTCTTATACAGATTTTGTCAAGTAGTACCTAGCGCAAGGGTAAAACCATGACACCCGAGGACATGAAATTCACAATTTTTATGACGGACTCCTAGGCCTCATTAACTATGCTTGCAATTTGTTTTCTAGTACTTCCTATAATAAAAAGATTTTTAAAGTTTGCTTTAAATTTGACTGTTTTGGACCAAGGTTACAGAGGGAGTTGGACACTCAAAAATTACACCAAAAACCATTCAAAAACTATTCAGTCATCAGAAATGATGGTTTTTGTCTGTTTCTCTTATATTGATTTAATAAAGTAACCCCACTCCCGACTGGGGGACATGAAAGTCACAATTTTCATAAAGAGTGTCAATAATCATACGCGGGTGGGGGGTGGGCGGTGAAGGTAGGGGACCATGAAGTTCACACAGGTATTAACCGTTGTGTCAGCAACATCATATCACATAAAAAACTTTCGCAGAAGTCTATTCAGTCATAAGAAATAACGTTTTTTGTCAATTTCTCTTATATAGATTTAGTAAAGTGGGCCTCATCCCAGTCCCAAACCGCGAGATTTAGAAGCATAAAGTAAATAATTTTGATAAAGGACCCCTTATCGTCAATAATCATGCTCACAAATTTCTTCTGAGTGCTTCCTATAATAAGGAGATTTTTAAAATTTACCTTGAATTCGACTGTTTTGGCCCTGCCCCTAAGACCTCATTGGGTGGGGACCATGAACTTCACATAGGTATTAACCGTCATGTCAGCAACAACAAATTACATCAAAAAACATTCGCACAAGTCTTATCTAGGTATAAAAGCTGTATACAATTCATTACGACTGAGTTTATGGTTTTTGAGAAGGATTCGAAAATGTGAATTGTTTTGATGCTCTAAAATATTTTAAACCCAACCCCCAGAGCCAAACCATGAGACCCAGTACCATTCAATTCTTATAAAGGTATCATTTACGTCCATAATCATGCTCACCATTTGTTTCCCAGTGCTTCCTATAGTAAGAAGATTTTTAAAGTTTACCTTGAATTTGACAGTTTTGGCCCCGCCCCCAATGCCCCTGTGGAGTGAGGACCATGCAATTCACAATTTTTATTCACCCTTTGGTACCAAAGCTGCATACAACATTTTATAACGATTGAACTTATGTTTTTGAGAAGTCGATAGATAAAGGCGATCACAAAAGGTTCCTTGAGACAAAGTTTCAGGTGACCTTAAAATACAATGTGATTCAGTTTAAATTATAAGAGACTACATTAAAAATATATATCTATTAACATAGCTGTTAACATCTACATTTACTATAAAATGCCAAATGATGTAAAACCTTCAATTTAACTTAACTTTCAACAAATATGCTGTTAAGAATGTTTTCAATCATGAAAAAAAAATACATTTATATACATGGTTTCCTGGGTATGATTGAACATACATTAGTGTTTGCGCAAACTGTATTGCAAATACATTTTGTTTATGTGGAACATACAAGCTATGAAGTTATGGGTTCATTTGCAACATAAAAATTTTAAAACTTGAGCACAATCTGAGTCATTAATCGCTATCTAACTGTTGACATTTGTAATAGGAGCCATATAAGCATTTATGTGGTCTATATATATAAGGAAATTTGTATATCCTGTGGGGCATCAGCATTCATGTACGATACTAGCTTATAAGGGCTATATATATCCGTTATATATAGAAAATGTGGGCCCTTAAAAAACACACACAAAGGTGTCATTCAAAGACCCCACAAAAGACCATATGTCTTTATATATATATATTTATATATATAAAGGGAGATAATTAAATTCACAACATTCACAACAACGGAATTTACGATTTTTGGGATCTTTTCAGATGCTCATTCACAATGCATGATATATATATATGGAGATACTCTTTTGTGGATAACAAAAACATAAATGTACAGGCCAGACTACAGCGAGTGCGCCTAACTACAATGCAAACCATAGATACAATATCATGGCCTCTGTTAAACCAATAAATTTGGTGTCGACTATGACTTATATACTATGGAATTTACATGCAACACATCTGGACAAGGTGGACAAATTTACATACATGAACTAATAGCTTTATATGAGTAGGATCCAGATAAGTATTCATGACTACTCACATGCTATATAAAGGACATATTTATCAACCCGTTGGATCATATAGATTCAGTGAATTCATATATATTTAATTTCATAAAGGGAGATAATCAAATTCACAACAACGGAATTTACGATTTTTGGGATCTTTTCAGATGCTCATTCACAATGCATGATATATATATGGAAATTATTATTTGTGAATAACCAAGACATATATATAAAGACCAGACTACGGCGAGTGCGCCTAGCTACAGTGCAAACCAAAGATACAATAGTAAGGCCTTTGCCAAACCAATAAATTTGGTGTCGACCATGACTTTTATACTATGGAATAACATGCAACACATCTGTACAGGGTGGACAAATTTACATACATGAACTGATAGTTTTATATGGGTAGGATCCAGTAAAGGATTCATGACTACTCACTTGCTTTATAAAGGACATATTTATAAACCCGTTGGGTCATATATATACAGTGAATTAATATATTTATTTTCATATTATATCATTCATTAAAATACTATTACATCTTACATTGTTTTTTAAAGTTGAATGATGAACCTTCATATATTTAATCAAATTTGTTTTAACAGAATAAAGTACACTAAAATAAAGATATTGTAAATATAAGGTCGCATCAGTACTTAGATACATTTTATATTGATTTACCCTACAAAGTTTAATTTAAATGCATCTATAATGTTTTGCTCTATAACATGCATTATTGTAGAAATTTAATTGTTATATTTTAAAAAGTGTGTAACTGTTATTTTGTAAAATATCTATGAAAAAATTAAGCAAAATTATAATTTAAGATTTTAAGCCAATATTTTGCATATGTTTATACTTTAAAACATTCTTTTGCATTAAAATCGTAATATATAAACATATTTTGATAACATTAGACATAAATAGCTATCAAATATCATTAACTATACTAAATATAAAGATTAACATTGATGTTGTGAAATTTGGCGCCATCTTAGATATCCGCTAGTTTAAAAGTGGATATCGGTGTTAAAATAATCAGTAAACTTTGTATGTTTCTGCAAAGTGGCACAATGTTTTCACGAAATGCACCTGCCTTTTAAGTCCGAAAAAGAGGCAAGTTTTAAAAATAGTGTTGTTTGAATTGTTTAAATTGGTTTTTAAAATGTAGATGAAATGTCCGATTATGTATGTGAAATTGAATTGAATAAAATGTTTAAATTAAGTGTCTGATTCTACAGGACATAACATTGTCCGGATGAGTATTAATTTTGAACATGGCCAAACACGACGCAATACGTTGGTTTCAGGTTCGATTTTTGACCGTTTTCCCCACATTGTAGTTGCTCTTGTTGTAATTGTTGTGGCTGCTATTCGGAGTTTGTCTAAATATTATTGATCGTTAACATATGTATTTACACAAAGTCTGCAAAAATAGTTATGTTAATATATAGCGCAAACTATATGCTTTATTGAGTTGATGTCATATTTTTCAATACAGTTTTTCCATGAATCAAACGTTTTTTTAATAAATTACAATCTATCTCATGATCCTGTCCTATATCTTTTCTAACTGAAATTTAATCAATAACTACTTATGTTTTGGAAGATGTAGTCTATAAACATCTCCAGAACTTGCTTTTCGTTTTTCATCAAAAAGTTTATTTACTTCACAATATTACAATTTTGAATTAGTTTTTCAACGTATGATCATATACACTCTGCAAACATTTAATCAATGCGCAATAAGGTCAAGTTGTGTCCCATAGATACTTGAATCATATGCGCATTCGATTTACATACCCAAATCACGTAACTGTCTACTGAACTTTGAACCGAGAGCTATTATTCCAATAAACGATATGGAAAAATACACGATACAATATGTATTGTTAATGCCCGTTATAACGCGATATTTTAGAAGAACTAGGCTTCAGAATGTCCAATAGATCCGATGTTGTTTTCGTTGACTCAACTGAAAAGAGATACGGTTAACATGACACACTTGAATGAGTACTGAACAGACAGTTTTCCACATGGAAGAATACCTCAGATGCAAATTACGATGTATTACGTTGTATTTATTAATGTAGTACCAGAACAAACTCCAAGTTAGAAGTCGAACTGCAGATGTCTTTAACAATGAACTTGTGGCCTTGGTGTTCCAATTCCTTTTGTTGTTATGACATGACACTTTGCTCTTTTGTTCAAGTGAATTTGTTAGCTATATTAAACTTTCCACCGTAACATCTCCAGCCACACTGTCGAATTTCCCTTGTGTTCATCAGTTCCTACAGTTATTGTTTAAGCTGCTCTTTTTGTCAGCTCTCACATAAAAGAAAAAAAATCACATTACAATATGATTTTACTTTTTATGCATTATAATACGTTACCCAAGTAGCTAAATACAAAGGCAATGTCTATTTTGGCCATGAACCTTTTGAGCGGGGTTATGAATTAACTAATAATTTGGCGACATCTTATAACATACCCTGGTACATAAACATGTCCGGTATTTGGTGACATCTTATAAGATACTCCGGTACATAAACGTGTCCGGTATTTGGCGACATCTTATAATATACCCCGGTACATAAACATGTCCGGTATTGGCGGCCAAACGTGCATTATCTCTTGACTAAACGTCAATAAAATTACACGATATTGATTAATTATTAGACATCTAAAAATTGCAAAACGCTAATATATATTATGCATGAAATGTAAGTTGTTCGTTATTCACGGTTTAATAATTTGAGGCATAGTACCACCATTGCAAAAAGGAAGTGCTTCCGTGGGGTAATCGCATGATGGCGGTCATAAATAATCCTCATTTCTTTTTCTTTAAAAATGCATTTTCTTTATTTTAATGTTCATTTTTGTATTTGAATGGCATTGTTGATGTATTTTGAACATTTTGATAGCATTGTCATGTTTGAATTGTGAATTTAGAAAAAAAAAAATTGATGCTTGGAAATTAGGGTATGAATACATGATTTCGGAAGTCTACTTTCACTTTGTCACCAGTGTACACACTGAGCAGAAAAAAAATCTCTTATATGACACATGACCCCTACTTTTCTCATCATATTTTGATAGTGCAGAGGTTGACAAGCAGTAAAATGTAGGTTTAACTTCTTTCATTTGGGATTAATGACAAGCCTTCAAACTTTTAGTATTTACTATAGAATAAAGAACAAAAATCAATGGTGGGGTTACACCTTGAAAAATGTTCTTGAACTAAAACATTGCAATATCACGCGTTCATGTAAGTCCGTTGCGTTGCTTACGTGACAGTATATAAAATCTGTAATATATTCGACAACTTCATAAAGAGCGGCAAGATTTTGTGTGAATACGCAGGTTTGAAAAATGGCACTTGAAACTTCTCCGCTTGACACTCAGCAATAAAATATATCTCCAGGTTTATTCGGTCCGGTGTCAGAATAATGTGACTGGTTGGAGTATCTGCGGCGTGGCAGCGCTTAGAATACTATCTCAGGTAACACATTTGCGATATGGAAACGTGTTCAAAGCGACGCTAAACATCACACAACAACAAATCGTTCTCTATATATAAGTCTACACATAAATTCTCTGTTTACACCATGGATATTTAATCATATAGAACTATTACTCTTTTCAAGTTAGATCTAATTGAGACATTATTAACGGTCTTAAAGCAAATGAGGTTACGCTAGATCTAAACATGAGAAAAACAAACTTTTTTAACATACAAATTTAACTTAACATTTTTGTCTATCATTTTTAAAGAAAGACGAAATTAAAATACGATTGACAATTTTGTCACAGATTACCACAGATATACAAAATAGAATGCACTTTAACCATTTACAAAAAGCTCTTTCAAAAATAAAGACGCATTTAAATGTTTCATGAACACATGCCATTTTACAAACCAGTCTAACTCAAGATGATCATATATATAAGCGGGTGCAATTACAATGCAAGTGTATTGAATGAATGCAAACTCCTTTATATAAGGAATACTTGGTCTCGTTACTATGTTAACATTGCTATTCACTAAAACTAATTGCGTAATATCATGTTGACTGTTACCTCAAGACATGCGATCCGTTTTTTCTTGTCTTCTTTCAAATTATAATGACTAATGTCAAAGGAATAATATTTATAACCCGATATCAGAGAGAGAGAGAGAGAGAGAGAGAGAGAGAGAGAGAGAGAGAATAAGTATATTAGTGTCTTCTCTCTATGACAGGCGTATTCTCAGATTGTTTGAATTATATGTTAGACAGGACACACTAGCACACAGATGCGTGCACATACGAATATCTGATATAATAGTAATTTGGCTATATCAAGTTAAACAAAGCACACATATGTACAAAACCTATGTATGTGTTTTTCAACACGACTAGGCAAATCATAATTACTTGTTTTGTTTGTGTTTTATTTTTCTTCCTTTTTTCATAGTTATATCAATGTATATACGTGTCTTTAACACAATTATGAATAGCATCCACAACAGTTATATTATCAACTATAAACAAAGTTCCAAGTTATACTGCCATGCAGTAGCAGGTTAATAATTAACGGATTTAATGCTCGTGTCGTTTGAAACAATACGAGTCTTTGATTTATATATCTAGGACATTTAAAAAAGTAATGATCAGCATATTCTATAACCTCTTCAGACTATGGTTATTATGGGACATACTTTTAAAATAATATGTATTAGGATAGCAAATACTTGAATAATTTGTTTGTGTCCCATATAAACATTTTTCTGTTTTATCAATGCTTGTCGTGAGCAGTTAGCTCAGTCGGTAGCGCGTCTGACTATTATTTCATTGGTCGTGAGTTTGAATCCTTGCCCGGCTGCATTTTTCGTGATGTTTGGTATATGACATTTTGCTTCATTGTCTTTCGTTTCTCAACACTGATTCAAGTGGGAAAATTATTATCTATTTGCGGAGATAGTTGTGCTCGAGTACTGGTAAACCTTTCAGGATCCCAGGAAAGAGTGGTTAGGTTATCCAATCTTCTGTTATCCCTCGATGGCATTAAATGATGCTCAATGTGCTATCAATCAATCATATTCACTGCTTATGGTAATTACGGTAATCCTTTATACCACTCAGTTTAATACGAATACGACTAACAATAAATTACCAACCCACTGTTAATGTCTTTAAGTTTCAATGAGTGTTGTGATATAGTGTTTTATTTGTAATCAAAAATAAAAACCATGTACGTTTCACAAAAAATAGAAGTGTTTAAAATCGACCCGAATATGTACACTACCTTATATTTCGTGTATTTTTGTTAAAAATATTATAATAAGATGCACACATTACTTGTCATACACAGAAGCTCTTATACTTTATTAACAGCTATAGGTCACCTATTAAACTCAGTGTAGTTGATTGACACGTGTCAATTCCAATCTGCGGACTATCACACCACAGGTGGTGCCCGTCTTACTGACTTACACGATGGGATAAGAGTCAACAGTTATTGGTGTAGTAATTTACCTGGTTATTTGTTACCGTAAACGAATATTTTAATAATAGTTTTTGCACTTTGTTTCTCTATCTTATTAAAAAAATCATATATATATTTATCTAAATATATTCACAAAACACATATTTCAGCTCACAATGATTTTTAAAACCATTTTTTTAAATAAATACTTCTTCATAGGCCGTACCCCTCCAAGTCTCTGTATAGAACCAAACGTGGAGGTTCAGGGGTATATTTTCTTGGAGGATGTACACATAAAGTTACTCGGTAACCACCCATCATGCCGAAAGTTGACAAAATTTGCCACCACCGTTTCGTTATCAGAAGTGATTACATACAAACAAAGCACCTTATCTGAAAAGAACCTGTATGCGTGAACATGGTATGCACACTTATATCGTACAACATTCCCCGATTTTTATTTTCTGTCTTAAACGCAAGCAAAATACGGACACGTTGAAGACGACTCACCTTTGTTGTCAATATTTCTTGTGATCGACCCAGCAACGGAATTATTACCGAACATTTTATTGCATCACTTTTATGTGACGGTTTGGGATATTACCAGGCGTGGACTAAGTTGCAATAACGTGATGACAGAATACTATTTGTAGCGTATAATATGTTGTTGTTTTTTCAAAATGCAAGGTGCGCTTTTGGATTATGTTCAGTTGTTTATTTCATTAACATGAAACTGTAGTCGCGACTGTGGACAGCAGTACTTTTTACCTGCAAAACAAACCATCACCGGAAATGCTACCGAACATTTTATTGCATCACATTTATTTGATGGTTTGAAAGATTACCGTGTGTGTTTTAGATTTAAATGGAAGAGAAAAAAACAATAATGACGAATATTACAGATCATCACGAGAATGTTACATCTCAAATTAAAACCAGCCAGAGATTACTTTTCTTCCCTACAGACCAAGTGAGCGTCTTGCAATTATTGTTGGTTTTAGTAAACTTATTTATGTTTGATCGTTAAAGAAACTTGGTATAACCAATAATAGTCTAGAGGTTTACATCTTACGCTGGTGCGGAAAATTGACAACGAATCTCTAAATATTTTCTTCAGAATTAAAGCAGACAATAAACGCTCAATACTGTAATGTAAAATTATTATCAATTTATTGTAATGATTACGGATAAATCCAGTTGTGTTTTTGGCTCAAATGTGCGTATTGCAATAGGGTTTTAAAGGAGGTGGTATTCAACTATTAAAGCTTTATTTAACTAAAATAATATATCTAAAATAAAAGCATGCCTTGTACAATAAAAAATCATATGTATGTAACAATGGCACATCAGAAGGACAGATACAAAAAACTACACGATACAATTCACATTAAGAATCAAAACGGACATTTTAAAGTTATTTTAATGTATTTGCTTAATACGTTTTCCGTGCTGCAAACAACAGTCAGTTATTCGTCAGTCGTTTTTCGTTATTCAACTTGAAACTAACCTTAAACCTAGCTTTAATTACCACCGATATTGAAGATTTAATATCTGTGCCCCACATATATTATTACACCAAAAGCTGTCTAGATTTTATCCAAATGGTATTAATACTTTTACAGCATTTCAGTTCATTTATTGCGTGTTTTTTACATATACCATGCATGATGTACGCCTAACATATATTTGCACTGCAGACATCTGCGGCGTTCTTTCTTTTCTTGCCATCTTGACTGGATAGTTTCCCGTAATACATCACAATCTGAGAGGGGGAGGGGGGGGGGGGGGGATTTTGAAATCTACTCTAATTCGAGCCAAAGTACATAGCACGATTTCTGTATCAGCTCCCGGTTTATGTAACATTCACATTTTTTCCGTATTTCGTTTTACTACATGTGTGTTTATTTCGCTTGTTGTCTCTAAACTTATAAGTAAAAATAATGGTTGAGTAGTAGATCAACCATGCAAGAAGGAAAACATGTTGTTTGAACATGGTGCTAAGTGAGATTAAGCAAAAAATGGCAAACGGTGCTTTAAGTAAACAGATATCCGTTGCCAGTAATATTCAGGAAATATTTTATGTACAAGTTTTTAAAAGAAAGTATCATTGTATATCTGAATCCGTTATTTGATATATACTTGAAAATATACGACTGGTGATTTTTCGTGTTTGCTACTGTAGTTTATGGACAGTAAAACGTATTGGAAACGTAGTGATAACAATTTGTTACCGTAATATGTAATTAGTCAGGCATAAATAATCGAGTAAAATAAAAACTCAATGTATTAATAATTATTCAAATATAACTAAAGTTCCGCTACATTCCGATTTCTTTTCACAGTTTACTTGCATTTATCAGATACTAAAAAGAGTGAAACTTACCCGTGTCAGAATCTGTAGTTTTTAGTTACGAGGAGCCGTATCGGACGCAACGAGGGGGATGGCAACGCATAATTTGCAATGGGGGCCGTTTCGGTTAGTCACCGCGTGTCCGAAGAAATGTTATCGATGCAGAAATCGGCATTCTTCGGCATTGAATGTCAACAATATGAACTTGATAAATACTCGACCAACATTTTGGTTCTGTATTATTTACTTGATTGCAGTTCCAAAATTAATATTTAGGGTTATTCAGTGATATGCTGTTTTTTTGACGATACATATTAGAGATACTATATAACGACTATTCTTTCCTAGGATCACCAGCCAGTAATTGAGCACATCTATCTCCGCAAGTAACTGATAACTTTTCCACTTGAATCAGCGGTTGGAGACGGATGCCAATAACACGCAATGTCGTATATCAATCATGGATATTGTGGCCGGGTGGGAATTCTAGCTCACTACCCCTGGATTAATATACATGCTACAGACTGAGCTAACTGGGTCCGTCTGGGTCCGTCTTTTATTTTTAATTCGATACGTTTGAATTTGAGTTAAAAAAAGTACTAATTATATGTCTCTGAAACAGTATTGAATGAATCCATGATCCCAAAGAATCATGTATAAATAATACAACATTGAATTCAAATACGAGGCGACTTTTGCCACCAATAATACACACATACTTCAAATAACCATAAGCCTCATGTGATACTCATATTATGTAAGTTTATGTAATTCCGGTAGTGGTAGTTCCCTTATAGTCGTGATTGCTGTGTTTCTTCAACACAGAATGTACTCTATTACATTGTAGAACAACTTACATATTTTAGTTTATTCTTTTACAGGAGTTTAGTTAATTAAAGAAATGGAAACGACTTCTTATACTGAAAACTACCTCCGTCTCATATTGCTCGAAGTGAAAGCTGGTACACCGGTTTTAAGAGAACTACTACTGAGGATCATACATTCGTTGTCTGTAAGAGATATCGATGAGTTTCTAAGTAATTTCAAAAATGAAATAGAAAAAGTAAAACATTCAATATCAGCGAAGGTTCTGTTTAAAACAGGAGGAACTGAAATCAAAACTTGGGACATTTCATTGTTGGCATATGTTCTCATACATTGCTGTACATTAGAAGGACTGCTTACACTAGAACTGGAGTCGAATCCAAAGAATATTCTAAATAAAGAAGTGAAACATGTAAACGGAGGAAACATCGATCAATTTCTAAATTCGAACAAGGGCAGCATTGACCAATTAAAAGAAGATAATGAACTAACAGAGGAACAATATCAGTTACTATTCCCGTCGCATTCCGGGAAAACTGATATTAATACTTGGGATATTGAACTTTTAATACGAGTTCTGTTCAAACTGTGCAGCAGAGATACAGTAGAGACTATACGCAACGCATGTAAAATCGTTTTGACGAGGGAAGTCAGACTGTGCAATAAAACAGTAGACTTAAGAGTGTTTCTCGCTAAACACCAATCGACATTTGACAAACTTAAACAAGAAGGAAAACTGACACATTCTCAGACCGAACAGCTGTTTCCGACTAATCCTGGTGTGCCACCAGATATTAATAATTTTGACGATGACGTCCTTATTATCGTTGTGCTGAATGCATGTCAGCATTTCTCGCAGAAAACACGTGAAAGCATTGAATCAATTAGGCAAATACGCAATAATCAAGCGCATCCAGGAGATTCTGAGATCAACCATGAGGATTTTAAAACCAAATGGAAAATATTGTATAATTCGATTTTCAATATTGTAGACAATGAGTTACCACAAATGAAAGAGACTGTAACGTATGCCGTACACGACTTTGCTATAGGTTCATTAGACATTCGCTCATCATTGGTTGTTCTAAAGGACTTCTATACAAATGAACTTGATACGCACATGCTGGAGCAGTTGTGTCAAATCGAATTAAATTTGCTCTCCATGGAGAGGGCAATTAGTGAAAACACAAAAGCACTGAGAGATCAAGATGCACAAATCAAAGGTACGCCTAATATAATTTACCATGATGAAAACATGTTTTTTTAATGTTTGTACATATACAGTATATATTGGTTGTAGGATGGATAAGAAATATAATGGGAGTACTCGTATTGAACTGCAAAATCCGTCATAACGCTTAAAGTGTAATTCCTTTCCTGTCACCAATTTTGCAGAGCTGGAGGAATAAGATAATGATCCTGTGGCTATGGCTGAGGCAAAATGCAGATAGTAGGTGATGACTGCTGCTATACATTGATAATGATCAGTACTATCAGTTTAGAGCCACAGCTTAGAGTACTTTTATCGATCAATGGGGCGTGTGTCATAACATACATACATAATATATATCTTTATGATTCACTTCAACCCAAAGTTATAATATTGGGTAATTTAAACAGTTCTGCCACACATGCTATTAGTCTCCTATTGTTGTTGTTTAGCCGAATACCTACCTACCTACCTACCTACCTAATCTGTCTGTCTGTCTGCCTGCTTGCCCGCCCGCCCGCCCGCCCGAATCCATCCATCCATCCATCCATCCATCCATCCATCCATCCAGCCATCCATCCAGCCATCCATCCATCCATCCATCCATCCATCCATCCATCCATCCATCCATCCATCCATCCATCCATCCATCCATCCATCCATCCATCCATCAATCTATCTATCTATCTATCTATCTATCTATCTATCTATCTATCTATCTATCTATCTATCTATCTATCTATCTATCTATCTATCTATCTATCTATCTATCTATCTATCTATCTATCTATCTTGCTACTTAAGTCTTTGTTGTTAACTTGATAATCTTGGTTGAATTTAATGCAAATTCTGGCAATTGTTTGACTTAGAATTTCTTGTTACGGGTTTCCGTGCAAATCGCTATCATGCACATATTTCACTATCCTCATATGGGATTGATTTGAAACTACACTAACGTCTTCATTTTATCAAATATATTCTTCCAGCTATGTACCATATCTCTGAGTTGGTGATTTTGACAACAATCATCCCCATTTTCTGCATTTGTATATTTTTCATATATATCATCTTAAATAAAAAAAAATGTGTTATCAATCAATGGGGCATGTGTCATAACATACATACACAATATATAACTTTATGATTCACTATAACCCGAAGTTATAATATTGGGTAATTTAAACAGTTCTGTCACACCATTAGTCTCCTATTGTTGACAATGAAAGCTGATGCGGTTTTCAACCTCTGCTCAATGATTGCGAAGTAAGTTTCAATCTGTTTTGCAAAACTGGTGAAAGTTTTTTTCATTTAATTATAAATCTAAAGATGCCATAGTCATTGGTGCTTTGGTCCTTAAGCATTAACTTGACATGGAACATGACAGGTGCCGAGCCAACGTGTAAGTTTTTTTTAAAGTAACATCTGCCTGGTCACAAACACGTGTGATTCAATGAAAGCTGAAGTGGTTTTCTCTCTCTGCTCAATGATTACGAAGTAATGTTCTATCTGGTAAGAAGGGCGTGTAATATTTCATGTAAACAAATCGGTTGTATTTGTAATTGACAGGTTTTGTCGCAGCGAGTGGGCTTCTTAAACATCTGAAGATGTGACAGGACAGTGAAACGTCACTGTTCAATTTCACCCCGTAATGAAATCGCAAAACTTCCATCAATTTCGCAACCCATTGTAAACGAATCGACTGTTCGAAGATTGAATACTTGTGAATACTTGTGACGGCGCCACATTTGACATGTCAGTGAAACGTCAATGTTTGATTTCACCTCTTCATGAAGTGGCAACACTCTTATAAATTTCGTAACGCGTTGTAACTCAGAAACAGATATTAATATAGAACCCAAACTTAAATAACACTAACATGTATAGGAAAAGTGCATGTGTGTAACAAATTATACAACCTGATCAGGTCTTCAGTGTTTATTGACAAATAAGTGCGAATAGTCCAGCGTGCTATCTTACAGACAGCTCTTGTTTTTCTAACGGTACCTTCCTATTTTCGATACTATTGTAGCAAAATGACCAAGGTCCGACAACTCACTAAGGTAGAATAAATTAACTACTCAAAAATACAATTTTCTATTTGATTTAACACAAAATACAATTTTACAGTATATACAAATCAACCATATTTACTCAACATGAAAACAAAAACCGGTCTAATAATGTTCTATGATGTAATCGTGTAAACACTGTTTACTTAAATCAGCTTTTTTCTTATATATGTTGCGATACAAACTGCTTTTTGCTAATATCTCACTGATGTCGCGATACAAACTGCTTTTTATCTCACTGATGTCGCAATACAAACTGATTTTTACTAATATCTCACTGATGTCGCAATATAAACTGATATTTTCTAATATCTCACTGATGTCGCAATACAAACTGCTTTTTACTAATATCTCACTGATGTCAAGATACAAACTGTTTTTTACTAATATCTCACTGATGTCCTCGATACAAACTGTTTTTTACTATTTTACTAATATCTCACTGATGTCGCGATACAAACTGCTATTTACTATTATATATATATATATATATATATATATATATATATATATATATATATATATATATATATATATATATATAATTGCTGTCGCAATGCAAACTGCTATTTACTAATATCTCACTTATGTCGCGATACAAACTGCTTTTTACTAATATCTCACTGATGTCGTGATGCAAACTGCTATTTACTAATATCTCACTGATGTCGCATTACACACTTCTATTTACTATTATATATATATCATTGATGTCGCGATGCAAACTGCTTTTTACTATTATATATATCTCACTGATGTCGCCATACAAACTGCTATTTAGTAATATCTTACTGATGTCGTGATGCAAACCACTATTTACTAATATCTCACTGATGTCACGATGCAAACTGCTATTTACTAATATCTCACTGATGTCGCGATGCAAGCTGTTATTTATTAATATCTCACAGATGTCGCGATGCAAACTGCTTTTTACTATTATATATCTCACTGATGTCGTGATACAAACTGATATGTACTTATATATGATTGATGTCGCAATACAAGCTGCTATTTACTAATATATCACTGATGTCGCGATACAAACTGCTTTTTACTTATTTCTCACTGATGTCGCGATGCAAACTGCTTTTTACTATTATATATATATATATATATATATATATATATATATATATATATATCACTGATATCGCGATACAAACTGATTTTTACTAATATCTCACTGATGTCGCGATACAAACTGCTATTTACTAATATCTCACTGTTGTCGCGATACAAATGCTATTTACTAATATCTCACTGATGTCGCGATGCAAACTGCTATTTACTAATATCTCACTGAAGTCGCGATACACGCTGATATTTACTATTATATATAAATATATATATATATATATATATATATATATATATATATATCATTGATGTCGCGATGCAAACTGCTTTTTACTATTATATAATTATTATATATCTCACTGATGTCGCGATACAAACTGCTCTTTACTAATATCTAACTGATGTCGCGATGCAAAAATGCTATTTACAATTATATATTTATCATTGATGTCGCGATGCAACTTTCTCTGCAACGTTAATGAATGATTTGAATAAGGTTTTATACTTAAAACACTACGACCATGTCCGGATGCGTAGGTATATCTTCTATCGTCCCTTTGCGATAGATGTATTCACAGGGTTTACTTCCCGTGTAATGTGTAGTACTGAGCTACTAATGCCGACTCAAACCTGACGCCAGGAATGTCAAGTCGTCCATACGACAAATATGTCGGTTGCGCGTCCTATGACGGTACTACCACCGGCTGACTCCTGTTACATCAATAACGTCCTTCGTGTGACTCATGTCGCACATACGTCAATAAAAACGGCTACAATCATATATATAAACTCAGATTTACTATTTACTCAATTTGCAATAGTATTACGTATATTACTTATCTACCTGTTTCATGGAAGTTTAATTATAAAACACAATAGTACATTCATTCATTTCTTACCATCTATAATATTTCATGATAGTTCATTCAATATATAATAACAGTACATTCATTCATTTCCTACCATCTATCACATTTCATGGTAGTTTTATCATAACATTATAACAGAGCATTTATAACTAAGCATCATCTAGTAGCATATACATCTCTAAATATTTCCACGTTATACAATATAAATATCGACGGACATTCTGTAACTATTTGCTTTGCAAAAACACAGAAAAAAATTAACACATTTTATTGCATACATTACACTGTAAAATGCCGATTTTCAATACTTCATTATAAACACAATATAAACATATCAAAATACGTTTTCTGATTCTCGACCTATATCCTAATAAAAACTCTCAATACTGCGGATATGAAATTAAATTCGTCACATTCTAGTATCAACAATTTATACAAATATTTACTTAGATCTGCTTCTATCGAAATATAGCTATCGGATATTTACCTTACTAAACTTCTAAAAAACATAATATAAAATCTGCTTACACAGAAATGCCGCATGTAATTGTCAGTTTATGTGGAAATCTCTGCCACAACGATCTCGCAATGCTGGTAACTGCTATCTGACCATGGTGAAAGCTTCTTTTATTTATATAAGAAATCCACATACCACAGGTTTAACTAAAGAAAATCATGGACTTAAATTATCATCCGATGTCGTACGACTATAAATGTACGAAAAAGGTAAAATATGATTAGTTTTACAATACTAAATCCCTTTACCTTTTCCTAAATAACTCATTACTTAACGGATTTTCATGAAATAAACGTCAAAATGACTTATTCGTTAATCAAAAATGAATATGATATAGTGGGATAACTTTGATTTTGATTATGGGTAGAATTATTTTGAAATAAGTACTACCCATGCATTAATGAAACTTAATGTCATTGTTCACTGCCATAAAGGAGACACAGGGGGGCAAGTGGGATAACCCTGATTCTGATTTAAATATGACCTTTTTCTATATTTTTTTTATTTAAATTTTCCTTTTCTGTCCGAAACTCCCATCATCCGGGTTCTTTTTTTCCTGTTTTAAAATGTGTTTTGTATTAAAAAAAATGCCGAAAGCTTGCCCTTTCTTCAAATTTTCCTTTTTTTAATTTCTTTTTTTTATTTTTTATTCTTTTTTAAATTCTGTTTTGTATTTATGAATAAATAGTATGCTTAATTATCTGCCCAATTTCAACATCATTAACTACCCAAGCCCACCCACAATCACACCTATACACTTACTACTAGTCATACAATGAAACTTCACATGTGTGTTAACTACCATTAAAGGGACTCAAGGGAACAAGTGAAATTTTCCTTTTCTGTCCGAAACTCCCATCATCCGGGTTCTTTTTTTCCTGTTTTAAAATGTGTTTTGTATTAAAAAAAATGCCGAAAGCTTGCCCTTTCTTCAAATTTTCCTTTTTTTAAATTCTTTTTTTTATTTTTTATTCTTTTTTAAATTCTGTTTTGTATTTATGAATAAATAGTATGCTTAATTATCTGCCCAATTTCAACATCATTAACTACCCAAGCCCACCCACAATCACACCTATACACTTACTACTAGTCATACAATGAAACTTCACATGTGTGTTAACTACCATTAAAGGGACTCAAGGGAACAAGTGAATAAGTAGGTAGACTTATACCTTGTTTAATAATTTATGTTTTATATTAACCTACCATCTTGTTAACTACTAGTCACACCATGAAACTTCACATGTGTGTTTACTACCATTAAAGGGACTCAAGGGAACAAGTGGAATAAGTGGGTAGACTTAAACCTTGTTTAATAATTTATGTTTTATATCAACCTACCATCTTATTAACTACTTGTCATACACCAATTCAACTTCACAATTGTTTTTAATTCCATTAGGAAGCGTAAACTGTGTTTTAGGCAGAATTATTGCCACTATTGTACTTAGATTGATTGTTTGATTGAATATTAAGCATCATTTTTATACCATCGAGGTCTTACAGACGATCAGTTAACTTAAACACTGTTTCCTGAGATCCCGGAAGGTTAACCAGTACTCCAGCACACTCCATCTCCGCAAGTAACTGATAACTTTCCCACTTGAATCAGCGGTGAGAGATAAATGGAAATGAGACGCAATGCCGTATATCAATCATCACGGAAATTGTGGCCGGGCGGGGATTCGAGCTCACGACCCCTGGTTCGATAGTCAGACGCTCTAATGACTGAATTAATCGAGCCCGGCTTGTACTTAGAAATTCGATTAAAATGTTATGTAATAGCTTATGTTTTGAGACAAGCTTTCAAAAGTAGAGTGCGTTATCTCTTGTTATTTGTTACAGTATTTTTATTATTAATCTGCGGTCAGTGCACATAATCAATGTTCCTGTGATCTGCTAGGCGGTTAACTAGAACTTCCTTATCTCTGCAAGTCCTACTTCCCCATATATCCAGAGGTGAGAGAGTCATTGCTGTAGCACAAAGTTCATAACCATAATCACAGAAAAGGTGGCTGAGTAGGGATCTGAACTCCGACAATACAATATCTGATTATACAAGTTTTCTATTTAAACAGTTATAATGCTGTGACGTTTAGGTACATGTATAAATACTACCTCGTTGGTATAAATATGAGAATAAAGTCAGTTGTGACAATAAATACGAGTCACCTGGTTAGTTCATGTCTGGCAGACTTTGCAAGGCACTGAACTATCCTCCAAACTCCAGACTGTGTCAAGTATATTGTCAAGTCAGCATGGGGAACAAGTTGATATAAAAGTACAACTTCAACCAGATACATTTCAAGCTGCGCTTACATCTGCAGGTAAATCCAATAGTATATAATTTACTTTTTATTTCACATGTATTGTCCACTTTTCTTCGACTGTCTTCTGTAAAACCAATGATTCAAATTAAAACAAATGAAAAAATATATTTTTCGTGGGATCCTAAAAGTAAAATTGGTTTCCGTCCTTTATCAGGGATGGCTACTGTTGTTTCAGTTGCTTCAAGTACTTATGTGAATAAAATATTGTTTAAATTAAGTACCTCAAAACTTAGTCTTTTCTACATCATCTCGTTTAAATCATTTTATTTCATTTCAAAGTGGGGTCGTAATGTAACGGATAGTGTTGGCCGCTCATGTCAGTAGTTGCGGGTTCGAGACCCCACTCGATCCGATGCCTCTTATAAAACAACACTCAGTACTTGTTCTACCCATGAAATGGACTCGAAAGTGGTCCATATAATATCTGAGCTTTCGTCACAATCAAACTAAAATAAATTAGTATAAACTAAGCCATTTCAATTATTCGATGGTATTCGTATTGACTTTCTATGATTGTTTTAACATATTTACGGTTGTTTCAACCTGTTTAAGACAAATATGAGTTTTCCAAGTAAATATAAAATTAAAAGCACTTCAATACGAAATTAGGATCATAAGGACGTAATTTATGATAACGTTAGGAAATTATATTACGAAGTTTATTTGTCATTGTATTTCTCAAGTAGGAGTATTAACTACATTTATAGAAGAAATCAAAAGACGTTTCTGTTCCTCTTCAAATACAAAGAGGAGAATCAACAATAACTGTGTGAATGATGTAAGAAAAAGTACATGTAATTCAAGCTATTGTAGTTAGTTCTTAACCTACAATGAAGGATTTGTTCCTTTCTAGAACAACACTAGACACATATCCTAATTTAAAAGTGACTGAAATGCATTGACACAAGGGGCATTCATTATATCAATGGAACGCCATTCCATTCGCATATGACCGAAGGAAAAAATGAATTGTTATAAAGCGTAGTTCGTGAGCAGACTGTTTGCATATTTTCGGAGTTTCTTGGGATATAACTGACGATATCAGCAACATACTTTTATGAAGAAACTTAAGTAGATAGGCACTCGGGCAAGAGGTTGTTACTAGCTTTGTAAAACTTGTGTTAGTTAATGTTTTGTTTTTCTACATTTGAGTTATTTCCAATAAACTTCATTATTTCGATTATTGAAACTAACGAAGTTGAATCACAAATGATACATGTTGCTTCGTTCTGAACTTTGTCAAGTTTCAAAACGGGTCGGATATGGCCTCAGGAAAGTTACGATATAAGTTGTATTTGTGATGGCGCATACTGTTTATTCCTTTCAGCGCCTTTGTGGTACATTGTTATGTAATCAGTTTAAACTTATTTAGTTTACTTCGATTGTAAACAAGTTCTTACAATTTAGACGAATCATGCTCAAAGTCTTCCTTGGTAGAACTAGTTAAATGTCACGAAGGGCTTCTCGGCAACATAATATTAAACTACTCATAATTTCCGGGTTCCCGGGATCTGCTGGCGGTTAAACAATACTGGACATACTTTATCTCTGGGAGTCACTAAGCTATTTCCTCGCATATTCATAGTTTGGAGACACGTGGCTGTAGAAATAGTTCATGACCAATCCATTACAGAGACTGCCTGGGTTAGGATTCGAACTTATGACGACTAATTACGAACCGAGCAACCAAGATATATACATGGTGTTTACTCCGCATTTATAATTGCACTTGTTCATACATGTATGTACTATAATAGTTTGCTGATATTAAAAATGGGCTGATTTATTGCAATATGTCTTTGTTCTGATAGTACTTATTATAGAATTCTGATATTAATCACTGTTTTGAACGAACGTTGTTATCCGACAGCTCTTGTTAAAATAATGGTCTTTCCTACACTCCTATGATATAAATAACAGCATAACACCAATATGCTATAACCAGACGAGCGGTTTAATTAGATACAATGCAGTCTGAGATATACAAAAGAGCAAAGAAAATACATTTTGTAAATTGTAAATTCACTAAATTTTAAATAATAGAATTTTCTCTATCTTTTCTAATGTTAAAAATTAAACAAAAGTACTGTATTATTAACAAATCTGGTACATAAGCCATCTATTAGTGTATCTCTTTCATAGAACTGTGCATCCACGTAATGCTAGAGCAAAACACTTTACTATTCATTGATATACTGTAGGAAAAAACAACAACAATATTTTGTAATATCACTAACGTTTAAACCATATTCACATCTATCTTTACTATGTTAAAAGTCTTTTTAACGACAAAACGAAATTCTTTTTCTGGTTAACCTAACACGAACTGATTCGCCAAGGAAAAACCGGAGATAAAAACCATGTGAATTTTAGTACGGAAAATCTCTGGAAACCTGTACCCGTTTGTCAATCGTCAGATCGCTTGAATGTCGGGCCTCATTCATTGTGGATATATGGTTAAATATAAATATAAAATGTATATAAACATTTTACATAAAAACATTCTAAAGTATTAGAAATAAGTTGAAAAACGAACATGAATTAATTCAAATATAAATTACTTAAATATATATTTTCGATAGTGCAGGCAGTTCTAATTGAGACATTTCAAATTAATTTGCCATTAATTTTCTTACTGGATAGAACAGACACCTTGCAATAAATGTCTTTTTAATAGGAAATCATTACTACGAAAGTGAGTTTCATAAATTTATTATGTATCATTCCACGTGATGAAGCGGGGTAAGATAAATGTTTGCTTTGTCGGCATGGATTGTCAACTTGCAGCAACACACACCTTGATGACGTCATCGTTTTTGTGTTGTGTTAAACCCACGTTAAAACACATTTTCGACCGTTGATAAACTGTTAAATATGTCAATAAATATAAACCACTAACATGTTATTCTATTAATCATATAATATCGACTATCATAAGAACAGTCTGCTGTTTCATTAAATCTCATTAACAGACTTATTAAAACCTAGTCTGCTCTTTTCGGTATTTAGTTGCATTCTCTACTACCAGAGATCCTTCTATTAGATACTATTGTTATGTGTGTGATTTATATATACATCTGTATTATCTGTGGATCGTAATTCTCCGACTTTGTTTGTGTTCAATTGTTATAGAGGAAAGCATATCCCGATATGACCCAACTGAAGATACTCAAGTTATTGCGGATGGAAGTAGAGGTAATCAATAAATATCTAAGAATCACGTTATATATTCAATGATTATGCTAACAACTTTGTAAAAAAGATTTCTGCTAAGATATCGATAAACATATGACAAGGTCAGATCATTAATAGACAAAGGTTAGTTGCTCAATTGTCGATATTACTGTTTCTGCCATGATGTTGTTGTTTTAGTTATCGTTTTTCTTGCAACAAATACTACTGAGGTGGTTTATTCGTTGTTGTAGTGAGTTCCTAATATGTAGTGTGTCAATAATCTTCTATGTACTAAACGAATGACCAATTGATAGTTGTAATTAATAACACATTTTCTTTTTTAAATGTTTTAAAGTGTGCCCAAAATTGGGTTGAAGTTGAAAATACAGTGTAAATAAATATTGTTTAAAATAGAAATAAAATATTGACTTTCTACCCAAAGGACAATTGGATATAGATAAGTTATCAATCATGTGGATTATCTTAATTTTCAAAAGGTTTAATTAATTAAATTTACACCATGTAGTGTTTAACTGTTTATATTTTTAAAGTACTTATGTAATTAATTTATCTTTATCTCTTTACAGAGAACAACACACCGGAGTTATCTCTTCAAGAAATATCTATACGTGCAGATGAAGATCCAGGTAACGCATATTATGTTGTTTTTATTATCCAAATATCAAGGTGAAAAGTAATAGTCTCACTTCCATCGTAGGTCGTTGCATGACTGGTATGTAGTAACTCTGGCAAGTCTCAACACAATTGCTTTCCTTTGTGCGCGGAGTTGGTGCAATCGTCCTTAAAGATCGCATTATTTTGCTGAAATTACAGATTACTATTGCCAAAACGTAAGGTGTCGAGAGATATTGAAGTGATATTACGAAGTTCATTTGTCGTTGTATTTCTCATGTTGGAGTAACAAATACATTTAAAGAAGAAATGAAAAGAAATTTCTGTTTCAAACTAAATTGGCATTTATTTTCTTACTGGATAGAAAGTGCATTTTGTGATTTTGCTTTTAGTCCGTTAGATGTCGCCAAAAATTGTAAACATAACTAGGAAAGTTACTTTTAGTAAATCATGATTTATCATTCCACATGATAATGCACCGATAAGATTTTTAAGAACTTTTGTTTCATCAAGATGCAATGTTTATCTTGCAGCAACACACCTTGATGACGTCATTGTTTTGCTTTGTGTAAAACCCAATACATATAAGCTAATAATTATAACCGACTCGAAAAGGTTCCATACAAACTGCATTTGTTTTGTTTTAATTTCATCAACTTTCCAATCAAATTTGGTACTAGTTTAGCCGCATGTACAACACTTGCACAAATATCAGTTAATTAACTGGACTAAATTAGCTATTATTTTTTTTAATAAAGGATGAAAATCAAAAAAAATCACGTAAAGTGTCACGTGATAAATAGATACCACAGATGCACAAATATGAGTTTATTTACGGGACTAAATCAGTTATTTTTTTTAATAAAAATAAATAAAACACGCGAATCATGACATGATAAATAGAACAGCCAAGGCTCGTGCTTAACGATATTCTATCAGGCACTAACATGGTGTTCTATTTATCAGAGTGTATCGACTATAATAACAGCAGTCTGCTATTTCATTACATCTCATTAACAGACTCAGTAAAACCGAGTATGTTCTTTCTATATTTAGTGGCATTCTGTACTTCCAAGAGATCCTTCTATTAGATACTATTGTTATGTGTGTGATTTATATATACATCTGTATTATATGTGGATCATAATTCTCCGACTTTGTTTGTGTTCAATTGTTATAGAGAAAAGCACATCCCGATATGACCCAACTGAAAATAATCCTGTTAGTGCGGATGAAAGTATAAGTAAGCAATACATATCTAAGAATCACTTTATATATTCAATGAATATGCTAACAACTTTATGAACAAACTTCTGGCACACGCATTTTTTAATATATCGATAAAGATATGACAAGGTCAGATCATTTATAGAAAAAAGGTTAGTTATTCAATTATCGATATAAACTGTTTCTGCATTGGTGTTGTTGTTTTAGTTATCGTTTTTCTTGCAACAAATACTACTGAGGTGTTTTATTTGTTGTTGTAGCGAGTTCCTAATATGTAGTGTGTCAATAATTGTGATATATACTAAACGTATGACCAATTTATAGTTTGCAGTAAATATTGATAATGTATTTTCTTTTTTAAATGATTTAAAATATGCCCAAAATTGGGTTAAAGTTGACAATATAGTGTAAATAAATATTGTTTAAAATAAAAATAAAAGATTAACTTTCTACTCAAAGGACAATTGGATATAGATAAGTTATCAATCATGTGCATTATCTTAGATTTCAAAAGGTTTAATTATTTAAATTACACCATAAAGTGTTTAACTGTATAAATTGTTAAAACATTGGTATATTTAATTTATTTTTATCTCTTTACAGAGAACATCACACCTCAGTTATCCCTTCAAGAAACATCTATTTGTGCAGAAAAGGATCCAGGTAACACATACTATGCTGTTGTCATTATCCAAATGTCAAGGTGAAAAGTAATAGTCTCACTTCCATCGTAGGTCGTTGCATGACTGGTATGTAGTGACTCTGGCAGGTCTCGACAAAATTGCTTTCCTTTGTGAGCGGAGTTGGTGCAATCGTCCTTAAAGATCGCATTATTTTGCTGAAATGACAGATTACTATTGCCAAAACGTAAGGTGTCGAGAGATATTGAAGTGATATTACGAAGTTCATTTGTCGTTGTATTTCTCAAGTTGGAGTAATAAATACATTTAAAGAAGAAATGAAAAGAAATTTCTGTTTCAAACTAATTTGGCATTCATTTTCTTACTGGATAGAAAATGCATTGAGTGATTTTGCTTTTAGTCCGTTAGATGTCGCCAAAAACTGTAAACATAACCAGGAAAGTGCGTTTTAGCAAATGATTATTTATCATTCCACATGATAAAGCAGGGATAAGTTTTTTAAGAACTTTTGTTTCGTCAAGATGAATGTTTATCTTGCAGCAACACACCTTGATGACGTCACTGTTTTGCTTTGTGTAAAACCCAATACATATAAGCTAATAATTTTAACCGACTAGAAAAGGTTCCATACAAACTGCATTTGTTTTGTTTAGATTTCATCAAATTTCCAATCAAATTTGGTACTAGTTGAGCCGCATGTACAACACTTGTACAAATAGCAGTTAATTTACTGGACTAAATTAGCTATTATTTTTTTAATAAAGGATGAAAGTAAAAAAAATCACGTAAAGTGTCACGTGATCAATAGATACCACAGATGCACAAATATGAGTTTATTTACTGGACTAAATCAGTTATTTCTTTTAATAAAAATAAATAAAACATGCGAATCATGACATGATCAATAAAATAGCAAAGGCTCGTGCTTAACTATTTTCTATCAGGCACTAACATGGTGTTCTATTTATCAGAGTGTATCGACTATAATAACAGCAGTCTGCTATTTCATTACATCTAATTAACAGACCCAACAAAACCGAGTCTGCTCTTTCTATATTTAGTGACATTCTGTACTTCCAAGAGATCCTTCTATTAGATACTATTGTTATGTGTGTGATTTATACATACATCTGTATTATATGTGGATTGTAATTCTCCGACTTTATTTGTGTTCAATTGTTACAGAGGAAAGCATATCCCGATATACTCCTGTTAGTGAGTATGAAAGTATAGGTAAGCAATTCATATCTAAGAGTCACTTTATGTATTCAATGAATATGCTAACAACTTTATAAACAAATTTCTGCCACACACCTTTATTAATATATCGACAAGGAAATGACAATGTCAGATCATTTATAGACAAAGGTTAGCTTTTCGATTTTCGATATTTTACTGTATCTTCCCTGGTGCTGTTGTTTTATTGATCGTTTTTCTTGCTAGAAATACTACTGAGGTGTTGGATTCGTTGTTGTAGCGAGTTCCTAATATGCAGTGTGTAAATAATTTTGATATATCCTAAACGTATGACCAATTGATAGTTTGCAGTAAATATACTTTTTCAATATTTTAAAATATGTCCAAAATTGGGTTGAAGTTGACAATATAGTGTAAATAAATATTGTTTAAAAAAGAAATAAAAGATTAACATTCTACCCAAAGGACAATTAGCTATAGATAAGTCTTCTATCTTGTGGACTATCTTAATGTTCAAAAGGTTCAATTAATTAAATTTACACCATGTAGTGTTTAACTGTTTAAATTTTTAAAGCATTGGTGTAATTAATGTATCTTTATATCTTTACAGAGAACATCACACAGGAGTTATCTCTTCAAAAAATATCTAAAAGTGCATATAAAGATCCAGGTAACGCATACTATGTTGTTGTTATTGTCCAAATGTCAATTCGAAAATAATAGTCTCACTTCCATCGTAGGTCATTGCATGACCGGTATGTAGTGACTCTGGTTGGTCTCGACAAAATTGCTTCCTTTTTGTCTGCGGAGTTGGTGCAATCGTCCTTAAATATGACATTATTTTGCTAAAATGACAGATTAATATTGCCAAAAAAAAGGTGTCGAGAGATATTGAAGCGATATTACAAAGTTCTTTTGTCGTTGTATTTCTAAAGTTGGAGTAATAAATACATTTAAAGAAGAAATGAAAAGAAATTTCTGTTTCAAACTAATTTGGCATTCATTTTCTTACTGGATAGGAAAGGCATTTTGTGATTTTGCTTCTAGTCCGTAAGATGTCGCCAAAAATTATAAACATTACTATGAAAGTGCGTTTTAGCTAATCATTATTTATTATTCCACATGATAAAGTGGGGATAAGATTTTTAAGAACTTTTGTTTCGTCAAGATGCAATGTTTATCTTGCAGCAACACACCTTGATGACGTCATTGTTTTGCTTTGTGTTAAACCCAATACATATAAGCTAATAATTATAACTGACTCGAAAAGGTTCCATATCAAACTGCATTTGTTTTGATTTAATTACATCAAATTTCCAATCCAATGTGGTACTAGTTTAGCTGCATGTACAACACTTGCGCAAATATCAGTTAATTTTCTGGATTAAATAAGCTATATTTTTTTTAATAAAAGATGAAAAAAAATCAATCACGCAAAATGTCACGTGATAAATAGAAACCACAGATGCACAAATATGAGTTTATTTACTGGACTAAATCAGTTATTTTTTTAATAACAATAAATAAAACACGCGAATCCTGACATGATCAATAAACTAGCCAAGGCTCGTGCTGAATTTTTTTCTATCAGGCACTAACACGGTGTTCTGTTTATCAGATAGTACCGACTATAATAACATAAGTCTACTATTTTATTACATCTCATTAACAGACTTAATAAAACCGAGTCTGCTCTTTCCGTTTTTATTTGCATTCCGTACTTCCAACAGATCCTTCTATTAGATAATATTGTTATGTGTGTGGTTTATATATACATCTTTATTATTTGCGGATCGTCATTCTCCGACTTTGTAATCAATTGTTATAGAGGAAAGCACATCCGGATATGACCCGACTGATGATACTCCAGTTAGTGCGGATGAAAATAGAGGTAATCAATACATATCTAAGAATCATTTTATATATTCAATGAATATGTTAACAACTTTATAAACAAACTTCTGCCAATCGCATATATCAATATAGCGACAAAGATATGACAAGGTCAGATCATTTATAGACAAAGGTTAGCTATTCGATTGTCGATATTTACTGTATCTTCCCTAGTGCTGTTGTTTTAGAAATCGTTTTTCTTGCTAGAAATACTACTGATGTGTTGAATTTGTTGTTGTAGCGAGTTCCTAATATGTAGTGTGTAGATAGTTTTATTATATCCTAAACGTATGACCAATTGATAGTTTGCTATGTGTTGAACCTAATAATTATAAGCTAATAATTATAACCGACTCGAAAAGATTCCATACAAACTGCATTTATTTTGTGTTAATTTCATCAAATTTCCAACCAAATTTGGTACTAGTTAAGCCGCATGTATAACACATGCACAAATATCCGTTACTTTATTGGACTTAATTTGCTATTATTTTTTTGATAAAAGATAAAAATAAATCAATCACGCAAATTGTCACCTGATAAATAGATACCACAGATGCACACATATTAGTTTATTTACTGGACTAAATCAGTTATTTGTTGTTTTTTTTAATAAAAATAAATAAAACACGCGAATCATGACATGATCAATAAAATAGCCAAGGCTCGTGCTGAACTATTTTCTGTCAGGCACTAACATGGTGTTCTATTTATCAGATAGTACCGACTATAACAACATCAGTCTGCTATTTCATTACATCTCATTAACAGACTGAATAAAACCGAGTCTGGCTTTTCCGTTTTAGTTGCATTTTGTACTTCCAAGAGATCCTTTTATTAGATAATATTGTTATGTGTGTGATTTTTATATATATCTGTATTATCTGTGGATCGTCATTCTCCGACTTTGTGTTCAATTGTTATAGAGGAAAGCACATCCGGATATGACCCAACTAAAGATACTCTAGTTAGTGCGAATGAAAATAGAGGTAATCAATACATATCTAAGAGTCACTTTATATATCCAATGAATATGCTAACAACTTTATAAACAAACTTCTGTCACACACCTATATTAATATATCGACAAGGAAATGACAAGGTCAGATCATTTATAGACAAGGGTTAGCTATTCGATTTTCGATATTTTACTGTATCTTCCATAGTGCTGTTTTTCTTGCTAGAAATACTACTAAGGTGTTGGATTCGTTGTTGTAGCGAGTTCCTAATATGAAGTGTGTAAATAATTTTGATATATCCTAAACGTATGACCAACTGATGGTTTGCAGTAAATATTAATAACGTATTTTCTTTTTTCAATATTTTAAAATATGCCAATAATTGGGTTGAAGTTGACAATATAATGTAAATAAATATTGTTTAAAAAAGAAATAAGATATTAACTTTCTACCAAAAGGACAATTGGCTATAGATAAGTTATCTAACTTGTGGACTATCTTAATTTTCAAAAGGTTTAATTTATTAAATTTACACTATGTATTAAACTGTTTAAATATTTAAAACCTTGGTGTGATTAATTCATCTTTATCTCTTTACAGAGAACATCACACCGGAGTTATCTCTTCAAGAAACATCTATACGTGCGGATGAAGGTCAAGGTAACGCATACTATGTTGTTGTAATTATCCAAATGTAAAGGTGAAAAGTTATTGTCTCACTTCCACCGTAGGCCGTTGCATGACTTCATGTTTAAAAAACTTCGGCTTTCAAATATTCAGTTGATTGGTAATAATCTGAAGTTAGCATGAAAATGCTCGTTACGGAATGGTGGTCTTGACCAATTATGCCAGTTTAGGTAGATCTGTCAATACAAGAAAACAGAACACTTTGGCCTGTAATAGGTTTTTAGAAGTACCCCTGTTATTCATTATTTTAATCTATCATTTCCTCTGCACGTGATCTCTGTCCACATATATGTATGTTGACAGTTTGAGCAAAGTTTGCAATAATCACTGCGTTCGCTTTGCCTGATATTGAATAGACCACACTAAAGTGTGCTAATGCGGGCCGCGGATCGGTTGAATCGTGTTGGCCATGATCTCACAACAGAAAACGTTTTGCTTTAATGATGATATTCATTTGATACATTAAATGCAGTATTTAACGTCGCTTTGACAGTACACGTATTTCTTATGTTACGATCGCATACAATGTTAGAAATAACTATGGCAGATTTTATCATGGGGAAAATATATACTGTGTTATACTAGATTGTAGCATCTCTGTTTTAGAAACCCGGTCTACAATATATTGTAGGATATTATGGTTTGGTCGTTTTTAAATAAACAAACTACTGTTTTGGCAAAACCCAGTGTAAAAAGTTAATCTACCACAATAAAATATTCTACAGAAATCTATGGTAACTTAAATGAAATGAATGGCAAATCTCAAAGAAGTATTCAATTAACGCAACATTGGACATACATAAGTGTATACATACAGTGTGTGATAACCTTGGATTGCCCATAAAGCCCGAAGGCTTATTTCCAATGAGGTCCTTAACTATACTTACTAGGAGTATACATTACAAAATTGCAATTAAATTAAATAAATAAAATATAAAGTTGAAGACTTGAAAAGAATTTGAAAGTTACCACATGGAATGTTTCCATAATATATTTGCCGTTTACAAATATATTATTTTTATCACAAATTTACTTTCCTAGCTTTGTCTAATAAATGGGTCTTGACAGATCTTTTAAAGTGACTTATTTTCTTAATTTTCTTAATGTCAACAGGCAATGAATTCCAATCATTGATTGCACTGTAAAAGAACGTTACATTCTCTTTCCCATAGTATTTGGGTACACTAAACTTATAAATTTTCCCTGGTAGAATAAGAATACACGTCTTTACAATAAACAACATTTTCTTTCATATACGAAGGACACTTGTCATTTACAGTTAAGACGTAATTGCTTATTTCTATTTTTTAATAAAGGCATATCAGCAAGACCACTTTCCCTAGGTCCCATACCATTAATGAATCTAACAATTTTATTTTGACAGATTTGGAGTTTTTTCTTTAATCCTTTGTTTAAGCATGAGTACAAAGACGAACATGAAAAGTCTAAATGACATTGTATCAGAGTAGAACATAAATATTTTCTAGTTTAAAATCTAAGAACCTTGGTTGTCTGTACAACTATCTAAAACGTGAATTTACCTTACTCCCAATACTGTTTACAATAGTTTCACCTGACAAAGAATTATCAATGGTAAGTTCTAGATATTTTACAGACTGTGTGGACTCAATAATATGTCCATTGTAAATAATTTGAAAATACTTGAATTGCTTTAATTTAAGTTTTGAGCCAAAAAATACACACTCAGTTTGACCAAGATGTAAGGATAGCTTATTATCTACTAGCCAAAATTAGCAAGAATCTAATACACTTCCAAGTTTAGAATGAAATAACACAATAATCGTTATGAGCTATAAGAATTGCGCTGTCATAAGCATATAGAATTAATTTACATTCGGGGTCAATGCTAATAACCATGTCATTTACATAGCATAAAAACAGAAGAGGGCCTAAGATGCTACCCTGTGGAACTTCACATGTTACAGATTTATACTCTGAAAATACACTGTGAACACTAACTGTTTGTTTTCTTCCTGTTAAATAAGACATGAACCAATCAGTTTATTTAACTCCAATTTACTTTAGTTTACCACATAAAATATGATGATCAACTGTATCAAAGGCATTTGGTATATCTAACATAACCATGCCTGTATAAAGACCTTTGGCATTTTTGCTTCTAATATGTTCCATTAAGTGAAAAAGGCAAGTATCAGTAGAATATGAATTCCTAAAACCTGACATAGTTGGACATAGTTCAGATGAAAAATTGATACATTTTATTCCATTGTAGACATAAGCTATGTCTTACACAATATAGAGTCATGGGAAACAGATGAAAGACAAAAGCAAATATTGGGTAAGCGATAACATTCAACTTTTTAGTTAATAGCAGCGTAGACATATGCAGCGTAAAATAATATTTTTAGTTGCTGCAGTGGGGATCTCGCTTGTACACACAATAACTCTTCTTTTTATTTGTCATAAATATGTAATACTCTGACCTATGCTCGAATATTATGACACACCTGATATTTTGTGAATGGGGTTGGTGAAGCGGAGGAATGGGTAGCTTGAAAACAAACTATTTACAGTCCGCATATTTTTGCTGTCGATTCGCCAATAAATAAAAGGCTTACAAAACAGTGATAATCTAAACATGTTGTAGTAAATTACGTTATAGTATATTCCTAATTTCCTGGGAATCCAACGCAAACATTATGTACACATACCGATCGTTACACATAACGCTAGTTAAAATAATATTAGTTGGACGAGGGCATTCATCACATTGAGTGATTGTCTATACTTATTGAATGTTTCACTCAAGAATTTGTGTTCAAATGGAATTGAGTAAATCAAACACTATAAGCATATTTATTTGTAAATTTTCCGTCCAGTCCAGATGTGTTGCATGTAAAACCATAGTATATAAGTCATGGTTGACATCAGTTCTATTGGTGTGGTAGTTGCCTTGAATACAAGGATTTTGTTATCGTTTTGCATTTTTTACATAGGAAATATTGTGAATGATGGAGTTTTCAGTCTGACACAAATATCGATATGTTCACTCACAAAAAACATTCTAGTATTTTTGTCTTATCTGTTGTCGATTTCGCAGGAAGTTTTCAATTACACCAATATATTTTTTGGCAGCCGCAGCATCGGATAATGTCAATTAATTTTTTAACATCGCAGGATATCGTCGTTTTTATTGTAAAAGATTTGCCGCTGCTCAAAATAAATGTATTGCCTTCCATGAGATGTTTACATAGTCCGCAGTTTGATCTTCCGCATTTCGATATTGTAGGGATACTTTTTGTTTCATCAAACTTTGCCTTTGTTAGCCTTTCTTTGAAATTAGCTGGTTGGCGTTTACTTTTTATAAATTTGTGCTTTTGTAATACAGCATTTATTCTCGCTCGAATCTGTCTGCAAGATAGGTAAATTATTTTTAATTGTACTGTAAATTTCTGTATTTTTGGGATTATGTGTACTTACAAAAGAAATATTTGATTATCTGGTTTTTTTTCTTTTACTTGACGAAATGAGTGCCTGTCCATAAAGCTTTATTTATCCCATTAGTTTTTGGATAGTTTTGTGCTCTTAATAATTGACTCGGTTCCTCCATGTATATACATACATTTATACATATGGAGATAATTATTTGTAAACAACCAGACATAAATCTACAGACCAGACTATGGCGAGCAAGCTTAGCAACAATGCGAACCTTAGACAAGACAACATGGTTTACAGTTTACCTACGTGAATGATAGCTTTATATAAATGGGATCCAGTTACGTATTCATCACTACTCAAACGCTATATAAAGGACATACAGAGAAACTTGTTATATCACGAAGATACAGAAGAATCAGAAAACTTTTATTTCATAAAGGGAGATAATTGAAATAACAACAACGGTATCTACACATTAAGGATCTTTTTTTTTATTTTGGTTATGAAAATATGTATGTTTGTTATTTTGTATACATGAAATTGGTTACCACTTTCAACATGTGTATGTTTATATTCTTTCTTTTGTAACATAATCATTTGTGACAGTGAATTCCAATTTTGATTCAATACAGTGACATAACTCAGGGTAATTATTTCAGTACTACACGAAAAAATTTTTGATTAATTTAAGGGAGAACCATTCATCAAGAAAATGTAGATCACTCGGAAACAGATGAAACGATAAAGAAAATGCAGGGTAAGCTAACACGCTGTTTTTTTGTTTTTTTTACTAAAGCTGTTATATTGTTATAATAATAATATATTAACTAATAAGATGAGCTTCAATACATACAATTGTCTGGCAGTAATAGTTTTGTATGTCAAGAAACTGCTATTTTACGTTATGTTTCTGTGTCACAACACAAACATAACACTGTGCACGAATTGGTTTAATAAGCAAACACGCCTTAACATGAACAACATTAAATCATTTAATAAAAGCTAAACCTTAGTGTTTAGGGGTTAAACTTAGTTAAGCTGGATAAAGTCGGACAAACATTTATTCTATTTTAGAAAAAATAATTTCCCAACATGATAGAGAGCGATGGGAAACAGATGAACCGATAAAGAAGATGAAGGGTATGCTAACACGCTGTATTTGTATTTAAATAGTTCTATGAATAACAAAATATATTGACTAATCAGGTGGGATGAACAGATTGATGATAAAAACAATTATTTCTATTTGATATGAATACTGCTTCTTAAATCTAACAGTTTCTTTGTAAAGATTTACAAACATGTATTTGTATAGTAAAATCATTAT
This sequence comes from Panopea generosa, assembly GCA_029582155.1. NCBI lineage: Eukaryota > Metazoa > Mollusca > Bivalvia > Adapedonta > Hiatellidae > Panopea > Panopea generosa. The sequence continues at coordinate 48,081,319 of CM055907.1, forward strand.
GATTTACATGTATAACCACTTGGGTTAAAAGTTGGAATCGAGACATAAAATGCTTAGCGAGATACAGGTTAGTTGTTTTCTTATCAGAGTAACAATAAAGTGTTATTTATCAAATAATTTCATAATAATGGCACAGTTATTGGTTAAAGGATTGCTATATAGGACCAACGTTGTATTATGGGGACCAGTATCTGAGACAATATATATCACTTAAATCATAAATACTGCTGTTATTAACTGTTTTTGATAAACAGACCAATCTTTAATTCAATCACAAAATCAAATAAGATTCATTACTACTCACACGCTATATAAAGGACATATATAGAATCCGGACTGATCATAAAGATACAGTGGAATCAAAAAATTATATTCCATAAAAGGAGATAATTGAAATCATAACAACGGTATTTACACATTTAGGATCTTTTTTATATTTTTGTTTGTTATATTGTGTACATGAAATTGGTTGCCACTTTCAACATATATATGTTTGTTTTCTTACTTTTGTAACACCATCACTTGGAAACACATGAAACGATAAAGAAAATGCAGGGTAAACTAACACGCTCTATCTTTTACTCAAACTGTACTATGAATGATTTATTAACTAATCAGATGAACTTCAATACATACAATCGTCTGGCAGTAGTAGTTTTGTATGTCAAGAAACTGCTATTTTGCGTTATGTTACTGCATCACAACACAAATATTACACTGTGCACGAATTAGTTTAATAAGCAAACACGCCTTAACATGAACAACATTAAATCATTTAATAAAAGCTAAACCTTAGTGTTTAGGGGTTGAACTTAGTTAAGCTGGATAAAGTCGGACAAACATTTATTCTATTTTAGAAAAAATAATTTCCCAACATGATAGAGAGCGATGGGAAACAGATGAACCGATAAAGAAGATGAAGGGTATGCTAACATGCTGTATTTGTATTTAAATAGTTCTATGAATAACAAAATATATTGACTAATCAGGTGGGATGAACAGATTGAAGATAAAAACAATTATTTCTATTTGATATGAATACTGCTTCTTAAATCTAACAGTTTCTTTATAAAGATTTACAAACATGTATTTGTATAGTAAAATCATTATGATTTACATGTATAACCACTTGGGTTAAAAGTTGGAATCGAGACATAAAATGCTTAGCGAGATACAGGTTAATTGTTTTCTTATCAGAGTAACAATAAAGTGTTATTTATCAAATAATTTCATAATAATGGCACAGTTATTGGTTAAAGGATTGCTATATAGGACCAACGTTGTATTATGGGGACCAGTATCTGAGACAATATATATCACTTAAATCATAAATACTGCTGTTATTAACTGTTTTTGATAAACAGACCAATCTTTAATTCTATCACAAAATCAAATAAGATTCATTACTACTCACACGCTATATAAAGGACATATATAGAATCCGGTTTGATCATAAAGATGCAGTGGAATCAAAAAATTATATTCCATAAAGGGAGATAATTGAAATCATAGCAACTGTATTTACACATTTAGGATATTTTTTATATTTTTGTTTGTTATATTGTGTACATGAAATTGGTTGCCACTTTCAACATATATATGTTTGTATTCTTACTTTTGTAACACCATCACTTGGAAATACATGAAACGATAAAGAAAATGCAGGGTAAACTAACACGCTCTATGTTTTACTCAAACTGTACTATGAATAATTTATTAACTAATCAGATGAACTTCAATACATACAATCGTCTGGCAGTAGTAGTTTTGTATGTCAAGAAACTGCTATGTTACGTTATGTTTCTGTGTCACAAGTCAAACATTATACTGTGCACGTATTGGTTTAATAAGCAAACACGCCTTAACATGAACAACATTAAATCATTTAATAAAAGCTAAACCTTAGTGTTTAGGGGTTGAACTTAGTTAAGCTGGATAAAGTCGGACAAACATTTATTCTATTTTAGAAAAAATAATTTCCCAACATGATAGAGAGCGATGGGAAACAGATGAACCGATAAAGAAGATGAAGGGTATGCTAACACGCTGTATTTGTATTTAAATAGTTCTATGAATAACAAAATATATTGACTAATCAGGTGGGATGAACAAATTGATGATAAAACAATTATTTCTATTTGATATGAATACTGCTTCTTAAATCTAACAGTCTCTTTGTAAAGATTTACATACATGTATTTGTACAGCATAATCATTATGATATACATGTATAACGTTTCGGGTTGAAAGTTGGAATCGAGATATAAAATGCTAAGCGAGATACAGTCTAGTTGTTTTCTTATCAGAGTAACAATAAAGTGTTATTTATCAAATAATTGCATAATAATGACACAGTTATCGGTTAAGGGATTGCCATATAGGACCAACGTTGTTTTATTGTGACCAGTATCTGAGCCAATATATACCACGTAAATCATTAATACTGCTGTTATTAACTGTTTTTAATAACCGGTCCTATCTTAAATTCAATCACACAATCAAATAGGATTCATAACTACTCAAATGCTATATAAAGGACATACATAGAAACCTGTTGGATCATGAAGATACAGTGGAATCAGAAAACTTTTATTTCATAAAGGGAGATAATTGAAATCACTACAGCGGTATTTATAAATTTAGGATATTTTTTTTATTTTTGTTATGCAAATATGTATGTTTGTTATTTTGTATACATAAAAGTGGTTGCCACTTTCAACATGTGTATGTTTGTATTCTTACTTTGTAACACCATCACTTGGAAACACATGGAACGATAAAGAAAATACAGAGTAAGCTAACACGCTGTATATTTCTACTAAAACTGTTATATGAATAATATATTAACTAATCAGACGAACTTCAATACATACATCCCAACATTACAGAAAGCGATGGGAAACAGATGAAACAAAAGAATAAATGTTGAGTTAGCTAACACGCTGTATTTCTTTATTTAAACATGTATTTGTATAGTATAATCATTATGCTTTACATGTATAACCATTCGGGATGAAAGTTGGAATCGAGATATAAAATGCTTAGCTAGAAACAATTATTTATAGATACAGTTATTTTTTAAGTAATTTTATAATAGTTGCCAAGTTACTGGTTAATGAATTGCTAAAGAGGACCAATGTTTGAATATTTGTATGTTGAAGACCAGTAACTGAACCAATATAAATCACTTAAATCATTAATAGTGCTGTAATTAACTGTTTTTGATAACCGGACCAATCTTTAATTCTATCAAAACATCAAATAGGATAGATGTGTAGATTTTGTTAGATTTATTTATTGATTTGATATGCGACCTATATAACTGGTGTATTGGTGTTTGTGGCAGCAAACACTATACATTGTGTCTATGTACTAAAAACATATCGATACCTAAACATAAAAATGACTTCGTGTTGGTCCGGTGCAATTTATATTAGCCCAGTTCGCGTCATATGACGGAGCTTTTTCTATATTACAAGCCAATACAATTTAATAATAGTAATTAATAAACAACTTGATTGTATTGGCCTTTTTATCGAAGAAACTTTTGACGTCACATGGCGGGGACTCGACACATACGAACCGACTTTGTTCAATACGAAAACCGGAACTGGGTCAATACGACTACTTCCGATTATTTCAATCTAAAGTCGTTCGAGATAAAATGAAGTTATTGTTATGTTGATAGATATTTTAAAAGTTAAAGTGTTTTAAGATAAGAGATAAGATATTTTATTTCCTCCAATGGTATGGGAGAGCATAGCATATACATTTATACAAAATGACAGAACATATACAATTTGTCAAACCATATTTAATTTATTAGATTATTAATAGGGTATGGTCATGACGATATCGAAAAATACAATACCAGAAATAACAAATCATTAATTTAAATTAACTTAAAACAAAACGTACAATGAAACTTTTTTATGCTAACATTTTGTACACACTATAATTATATAAAGTATAAACTAAACCACTTCAATAATTCGATGGTATTCGTTTTAATTTTCTATGATTGTTAACCTATTTACAGTTGTTTCAACCTGTTTAAGATAAATATTAGTAAATATTAAATTAATGGACAGCACTCGAATACGAAATCAGCATCAAAAGGGCATACGGTAATTTTACTCGGCATCCCGCATTAATATTTACTGAGAGAGACCACCGAGACCACCAAGCGAATGCTCCTGACGATGTAGTTCTGAACCGATTTAAAGATCGCATTATTTTGCTGCAATGACAGATTACTATTGCCAAAATGTAAAGTGTCGAGAGAATTTGAAGAGATATTACGAAGTTCATATATACAAAGCGGAGAATAAACAATAACTTTGTGAAAGAGATAAGAAAGAGTAATTCAAGTTACTGCAGTTAGTTCTTAACCTGCTAAGAAGGATTTGTTCCTTTCTGGTAAGATAGCTGACATATATCCTTCTTTAGAAGTGATTTGAATTCACTGACAGAAAGAGCACTCCTTATATCAATGGAACGTCATTCGTCGATGGTAGAAATGAATTGTGATAAGTGTAGTTCGTAGGCGGACTGTTTGGATATTTTCAGAGTTTCTTGGGATATAACTGGCGGTATCAGCAGCATATGAATGAACCTAAGCAGATAGGCACTCAGCCGAGAGGTTGTTACTAGCTTTGTAAAACTGTGTTAGTTAATGTTTTGTTCATCTTCATTCGAGTGATTATCAATAAGATTATTAAAAAAATGGATCGAAACTAATAAAGTCGCACCACAGACGATACCTGTTGCATCGTTCTGAACTTTGTGAAGTTTGTCAATTATTCAGTAAGTTTCAAGACGGGCCGGATAAACGATTGGTAAATAACATTTGGAGATTTACGATCCAAGTTGTATTTGAGAAAGTGCATACAATTTATTCATTCCCGTGCACTTGCGGTAATGTTATAAGTTATAAACTTATTTATTTTACTTCGATTGGAAAAAACAAGTTCTTACAATTTAGTCAAATCACGCTCAAATCCTTCCTGGGTAGAACCAGTACTAAGCATATGCGAACAAAGTTTCATGCTCAAGGACACCACACATAGCCGTAACGGAGGACTGAACCCACGATCCAGCGATGATAAACATTAGGCTAGTTTAATGTAAGCGAAGGGCTTCTTGGCGGCAGCATTGTACTAAACTAATCATAATTCCCGCGATCCCGGGGTCTGCTAGGGGGTTAAACAATACTGGACATACTTTATCTCTGGCAGTCACTTAGCTATTTCCTCGCATATTCATAGTTTGGAGACTCATGGCTGTAGAACATAGTTCATGACCAATCCATTACAGAGACTGCCTAGGTTATTATTTGAACTTACGACCCCTGGAAATTAATTACAAACTGAGCAACCCAGATATATACATAGTGTATACTCCTCGTTAATAATTCTACTTGCTCATACATTCGTGTTCTATAATAGTGTGCTGATATTAAAGATGGATTGATTTATAGAAATTTGCATTTTTATGTATTTATTATAGATATTAATCACTGTTTTGTGTTCTCCGACAGCTATTGTTAAAATAATGTTTTCGATGGTGCAGACTGTTCTAATTGAGACATTTCAAATTAATTTGGCATTACTTTTCTTCCTGGATAGGAAAGACATCTTGTCATATTGTTTCAACACCGTTAAATGTCCCCAAAAATAGGAAATCATTTCTAGTAAAATGAGTTTCATCAAATAATAACCAATCCACATGATAAAGCGGGTAAGATGAACGTTTGCTTTGCCGGCAGGGAATGTTTATCTTGCAGCAACACACACCTTGATGACGTCATTGTTTTTGCGCTGTATTGAACCCACGTTTAAACACTTTGTCGACATTTGATAAACTGTTAAGTATGTCAGTAAATATAAACTAATAATTATTACCGAGTCGAACAGGTTCCATAGCAACTACACTTGTTTTGTTTAAATTTCATAAAATTTCCAATCAAATTTGGAACTAGTTATGCGCATGTACCTCAAATGTACAAATATGAGTTTATTTACTGGACTAAATTAGTTATTGTTTTTTTAATAAAAAATAAATAAAACACGCAAATCATGACATGATAAATAGAATAGCCAAGGCTCGTGTTTAACTATTTTATATCAGGCACTAACATGGCGTTCTATTAATCAGATAGTATCGACTATAATAACAGCAGTCTGCTATTTCATTACATCTCATTAACAGACTCAATAAAACCGAGTCTGCTCTTTCTATATTTAGTGACATTCTGTACTTCTAAGAGATCCTTCTATTAGATACTATTGTTATGTGTTTGATTTATATATACATTTGTATTATCTGTGGATCGTCATTCTCCGACTTTGTTTGTCTTTTATTATTATAGAGGAAAGCACATCCGGATATGACCCAACTGAAGATAATCCAGTTAGTGCAGATGAAAGTAAAGGTAATCGATAAATATCTAAGAATCGCTTTATATACTTAATAAATATACTAACAACAAAAAACAAACCTCTGGCACATGCATATGTTCAGATATCGGCAAAGATATCACAAGGTCAGATCATTTATAGACAAAAGTTAGCTATTAGATAGTCGATATTATACTCTGTTGTTGGTTTTTCTTGATACAAATACTACTGGGGTGTTGGCTTCGTTGATGAAGCAAGTTAATTAAATTTACTCTATGTAGTGTTTATATTTTATAATTTTTAAATCCTAAATATGTAATTGGAGTATCTTTACCTCTTTAAAGAGAGCATCACACCGGAGGTATCGCTTGAAGACTTATCTATACGTGCAGAAGAACGTCCCGGTAACGCATACTTTGTTGTTGTAAGGCTTAAGTTACATTTTACAAATCTGAACCAAAATATGATACAATAAAGCAGATGACATCATTTAACAACCGTTCATGATAGTCTGCCGCGGTCAAATATATCTCCATCGAGCATAAGTAACGTAGACAATTCATTGACATCAATTGAGAATACCAATAGTACGTATACACAATTTAAACTAAAAAGTAAATGGCAGACACACATACATTCTAGGGAACTTAGAACCTTGATTCAAAGTGTCAAACATGATATCTCGTCCTTTTAGCCTAAGCGAAACCATCACAACAACATGTCCAAGAAAAATGCAGTGTGCCTTAAAAACAGAACTGATATGTTAATAAAACTAGACGATAAAGGCTCAGCGGTCGTTGTGATGGACATAGATAATTATATCTCAGATGCAGAAAGACAACTGTATGGCAATCCTATTACATTCAGTTAGATCATGATCCCATACTTGAATTCGCAAAGAAGGTTTCAACAACTGTAAATGAAATGTTTGATAATGGATACATCAGTGAAGATAATAGATATTATTTACTTCCTGAGAACTCCAAAGCATGATCACAGAGCAAATTTCTGAGTTCGTTAATTTTCATCGTTAATTTCATCGACGACATTGATATGAAATGGTGTGATAGTTTTGAAAATTTTCAACGTTTCTACATCTCACCAATGATTTCCATCCAACAATAAAATTCACTAGTGAACCGTCTGACACAAAAAAAAACATCTTTCTAGATACACAATCGCACATCGAAGATGATAAACTGATAGTGGACTTGCACCACAAACCCACATACAGTCATCAGTATCTACTATCCAGTAGTTGTCATACTTAACACTGTTGTAAGACCATACCATACAGTGTGACACAACGCATTAAGAGAATCTGCTCAGACTCTCTAACATATATAACACGATTCCAGGAACTGTCACAACATTTACTCAATAGGGGTTATATAAAGTTGCAATTGATTCTGCTATTTCAAAAGATGAAGAACGAAACAGGACAGATATCATACAGTTCAAACACGCATCGATCCGATGAACTTACCCGTAAGCTTGCCAGATCGCCAATAGCTGATCACTTATGTTCCAAGGAGATGTCCATTGTCTGCATAGATCATAACCCCATTTGGACAGACGAGAAGCACGAAATACGAAATGAATCCGCTAATAAAACACTAGTCAACCATTTGGCCTCAAAAAAGGGGACGATGTACGTGTTGCTATACACAAATAAAGTATTTCGCCAGTGCATCTGTCGATACATGTACATCTATGCAATAGTTTAATTCTTTCCCATACAATTCTACTCAATTTATATATATTATTTAATATGATGTTATGACTATAATGTCGGCGTTCACGAACAAGTCTTCAACTAGTGCATATCAAAGCACGTTTTCGAACGATTTTTATATTTTTTTATTTGATCGTCCTCTACGTGCATACTCCATTCGCTTTTTTATGGGTGGATTTTCTACACCGATTTCAGTGCGGAAGCCAAAACAATCATATTGATTAAAATATGTAATATCATTAGCAAAAACTCTTACCGGTTGTTAAATAAACACTTTATATATGTCCATAACGTAAAAAATATCCACAAAACTGCACATTTAACACTTAAGAGGCTGTGCAAATAAGCATGAAGCTTTAGATGGAAAGTGAAAAATATAAAAAATCATAAAAGCTGTGTTAAAAGAAAAGTCCTAGGCTTATAATACTATATAACAAACAATAAAGACAAATCGAAAGAAATCAAGCTTTATTAGCAGTCAAATAATGGTTACCATAGAAACTGGTCAATCTAAGACACTCATTTTTGTAAAGAACAGGCTATTTCCACATAAAATATAATATTAAAATTAAAAATATTGGACATTGCCAGTAAATATTCTTATAATATAACCTTAAAATAATAAGGTAAAAAAAATCATACCTAAAAAAAAAGTTTATTTATGGTTGCTATGGTAACATGAAAATCAAATGGTTCAAGTTTCTAAATTTTACACAAAAATAAGCAGTTTTGGGGTCAAAAATTTAAAAAATCCAAACATCTGTATCATATAACACGGTACTGAAAAATATAAGTGACTATCATATAATTCAAAGAAAAAATAAAATTGGGTAGACATTTATATATATATATTGGTGGCAGCTAAGCTAAATTATGCTATTTCGGAATAAATTTTGTACAAAAACGCAGAATATTGTCACCTTATAGGAGTTATTTTTTGGATATTTTTTTCTCTTATGATTTAATTTTGTACTGAACAACAAATGTTACACAAAAGCGAAAAACCGAAAAAGAAAATTTTGCATAAAATCTCTATGGCAACCATCTCTTTTGCATAGCAACCACCTAAGGCTGAAAATATACAGTGTTTATTTTTAACAAAATGCACAAAAATAGGCATTCGGAGCCTGATGGAAAATTAAACACAAAGCAGTCCAATTGTACTTTAAAATATATGTGAAAATCTTCTTAGCAACACTACAGTTATGACATAAATGCCTAGCAACCGAAATGATATTTGAAAATATCCAATCTCAATTCATGGATAAAAAGGACAATCCAAAAAAAAAATAAGAGCCTGATTAAAAAAAAACTTCGCATAGAAGAAAAATTAAATTAAGCATAATAATATGTAAAAAATCTCTATAGCAACACCATGTATTGCATAGCAACCAAACCTATGTGGTGTTATCATATGCAAAGACTATATGTAATCGAGTCTTTTGAGGGCCCAAATCACTCACCTGTGATTTCTTGTGTAAATCTTGCAACAATGATTATTTTTGTTATGCTATGTTATGCTTATTGATGTGCAATTAAACATAAATAAAGTGAATTATAACAATCAAGAAATACTATTTTCAATTGCATTTTCCAAACAATGTAACACACAGACCATTTCAATAGGGCATGTGAGTAAAAATGTAACACTACTTATTCCATATAGCAACTTAAAAGAAGTTCAATGATATTATAAAATGACTGGTGAAGACATTTAGTTGCATGGAATGTCATGCTAAGTATATCTTCTCTTTTGAGTAGTTATAGTTTTATCAAGCTTCAGGAAGTTGCCATGTGGCAGATCAAAAATTCCCTTACATGACACATCTAATGTAACTAGGGATGTCAATCTTAATGCCAAATATTATATAAAACAATTCAATCACTTTAAGCCAAGACAACTGTGATACAAATTCCATTTGGATTGTCTATAGTAAAAAAATCAAAGTATTGGCAAACAGAAAGTAGCAGCATGGCAAATCTGACAATATCTTACTCGGTACAACTCATTATGGTATTTTCAAAACTCCCAGTTTCCCAAGATGCTTTAAAAACTTTTTAGATGCAAATATTTTTTATCAAGTTTTAGGGTAACTATAAAATTCCTATCAAAATCAAAATATATCACAAGGTAATGAACAAGTGACATCTGCCCACTGATATGTTACCATGTATTTACAGTCCAAATTCGGGTGACCTGTCTATTATAGATAAATGGATCTAATTATGAAATTTTGTTGTGTCTTTGGACAATGAAATTTGAGTTAAGGTCAAGTAACAGCTGCCAGACTAGCATGTTCATATTACAATGTATTATTTTTAAATAGTCCAAAGACAGTTGACCCAAATGATATAACTATTGAGAACTAGACCATCTTATTAAAATGAGAAGCAAATTGATCAAAGTCAGTTATTGAGGTTAAGGTCGTAATGATATGTGCCAGACTGATATGGAAACCTATTTAGTCAATCTATGAACCTATACTATACCAAATATGGTGGGGTTTGGTTTTCATCTGCCTAAGAAATTCACCAACTCATGAAAATGTAACACAATGAAAATAAATGAACAGTACTGTAGGCATTGCACATGACATGGACTTTTTTACACATTTGTCAACTCTGTAAGATGTCTAAAGTTAACAGCATCGTTCTCTGCTTCTTGATCTTCTTCACTGTACTCTTGAAGGCTTGTTTTTCTTTTCTTTAAGGAAATTCTGCTGAAGAAGCTGGCTATCTGACTAGCTGATAACAATTCAACAGGTTTAAACAACCTTCTCCCATGTTCATCTTTAACTGATCTCATGATAGTCGACACATCCTCTGGATCACATTTTTTACCTGTTCTTTCACCAATTTCAAATGTTTCTGTCATGAAATTCTTTTGAGACTAAATCATTTTTTTGAATTCTCTTTTCAATTTTAAAGCCCACCCTTTTGAAAGTTTTGAGTTATCAATTGAATCAACAGTAAGAGCATTTACAGAAGTGGATTTAACAACTTTGTTCTCAATCTGTACGGAATATAAAAGCTTGGTTCGATCAGACAAATTCTGAGTCGTCTTAAGTTTGCAATGCTTGCCAATATCCAAATGGTTTAGAAGGTTTCCATATTTTATAAATGTGCATTTACAATACTCTTCTGGACAAGTAAACAATCCTCCATTTTCAGAAACATCTACACGTACTTCATCCATAGTTGTATTAGATGAATCAGCACTCATTTGAACTGTGGTTTCTGGCCTGCTAGTTTTCTCTTTCCTTGATTTAATTTGACCCTCATAAACGTGTACTACTTGAAGCTTTTGATGTGTGCCTGTTTCAGATTCTGGTATGTTCTTTATCAATTTGCCTTCACCAATACCATATTGTCTCCATACTCTCATAGTGGATGGTCTGTACAGGACATTGTTGACAGACATAATATTTTTGAGTAGGGTACTGTGGGAGGTTGTATCCTTTTGACCTGATGGAGGCAGAGTTACAATGACAGATATATTGGTCATGTTAGTAGTTTTAACAGCATGAATGAATGCATCTGCTGATCTTACATCATGTCCCTCGTTTACATATTTTCTCATTGCCGACTTGATGTGGGCAGCTCTTCGATCACATATAGATTTACCCCCTTGGGGATCTGCAAAATCCAATCTCTCTATCTTAATTTGACTTGCAATATTGAGGGTCCAGATCCCAAAGATTGACTTATATCCATGAAAACATCCTGCATTATCTGATCTTAGATATGCCAGGGATAAAAAAAATTTTTTCATGGAACTTCAGTAAGGCGTCTTTTAGGATGGCACCGAAAGTTGTTGCATCTTGTGTTGCATTGTCGAAAATGTGCACTAATGTATTTGATACAATAGCGTCACCCATTTTGTATGTCCCAACAGTTATGTGCCAGTTCAGACCAAGCTTAGCGAACCATTTTGATTGTGATTCCCTGAAAATAAAGTAGAATATATAGTTGAAATAAGTAAAGACTTTTTAATATACATGTAGTTATAAAAAAATAAATTAAAATGTATAAATATAAGCAGTCTTATTAAAATATGACATGTATGTTATTGCAACCAAGTACCTGTAGAAATATTATGTACAATGCTCTGAAAATTATCGTTAATTTTGTTCCTTGAAAAAGATCCTGAATAGCATTATTTACATTTGTTTTAATATGTCTGGAAAATGTCAAGGACATGTTTGTTTAATCTTACATTTCTGTCTTTTTTCTGGTCTGTACAAAGTAAGGTCCGTGTTCCTGTTAGGTGAAAAGTCTTAATAAGCAAGACTTTATCTAGTTCTAGTTCTAGTTTATCTTTATGAGTTCGTTAACTACATAAAAAGTGCTGTTCTTTGTCTTTATTTATTTGTATTTTAAATTGCCATTTTAAAATGTACAATGTAGCTATACCCATTATCTGTTCCTTCATAGATTTCTTATATGGCATGCAGATTTCTATCAAAAATTAAACTGCATTTTACTTGCAACTGTCCTAAGTCAGGAATTCAGCCAATTTTCATCAAATAAATTTTTAAACATATGGAAATCTATCACAATTACCTGTATATCATTGGGACAAATTTTATAGCCCAATCTCTCTCAATTAGAATTTCCTCATCTTTCAAATTTTCCATTGCATCAGACCGAGCAAGATCTTGGTTAAATGTCCGCAGTATGTGCATCTTCCACTCCTGAATAGCTTTCTTACTCTGAAAAAAAGTTTATAATATTTTAAAAAGTTCTGTTCTTTAAAAGTAAAATAACTAGAAAACTGTGAACAGGTTGATAAAATGATCAAACCCTCCTTTTTTGGTCAACATTAATAATCCCCCCTTGATTTATTTCTTCATAAAAGTTTTCAATAGTGTACAGTGCTACCATTGTGTAAAATTTAATCTAAATCCACGGGCATGGACCCGTTATTAAAGGAGGAGTTGCTAAAAAGGTTGATCTAATAATTATGCAAAAAAAATAAACACTGTCAAATTATCTCCGCTTGAAGGTGTAAGGCTGGAATTGCTTTCCTTCATGCATATCTGCATTTGGTAATCTATAAAAACAACCCAAGCAAGTAAAAGGAATATTCAGTTGAAAATTGTGAATACCTGATTGACCATGTATAAAATCTCATCCTTTTGGTCATCTGTTTCATAAGTTTGACTTGCTGCAGCATTACTAATTTTCAGCAGAGCATCTTGAAGAACCTCACAACTAATGCAGTCCTGATCATGAACATGATCACATTCTTTTGCAAACTCTTGAAGTTCTGTGCTTAAAGCATACTGGCTGCAGTGGTCCTTTACTTTTGATGACTATGAGACATGCAACTAAAAATATATATAAATATGTAGATATATATTTTATAAAAATAAGAAGATGTGGTATGAGTGCCAATGAGACAACTCCCCATCCAAGACACAGTGTAGTTACAATGCAAGCAGAGACTAAGAAAAAGTTGTGATTTTAGTGCCGACCTAAATTCTATGATGGCCAGCATGGAATAGCATCACATTTGTATGTCAATGTATTTTTTTTTGCTAGTGTAAATTAAATTCAATAATAGGACAAATAATTTCTAAAACAGATAACTTTTATAAAGAAATTGTAAACATTCAAGTGTAATTTAAATGTATCAAGATATTGTCTGATCAGTAGTTGATATAATAGTGTTGATTCAAGATTGATCAAACTGTATTTTTCAGCTTTTTTTAATACAAAAATAATGTACTTACAATGTAAAGTAGCAAAATGTTTTGAAAAATGCTCAATTCTGGTTGATGAAATAAAGTTGCAAAAACATTTCTGTTAAAGACTTACTTTATATTTCAGTTTCAGATACTGTTTTGATGATGACAGAGATTTCTTCAATTCATCACACCAATCTTTATCTTTACCAATTGACCCCAACTGGTCAATAATCTTCTGCAAGTCTTCAAATGCCTTTGATCCATCAGCTGCATAATTGTCCAGGCCTTTCATACATTTTCTGATGTTTGGCTCAATTGCGCTAAGAATCCTCATGTAAGATTTGTGGCTTGCAAATGGTGAAAATTCATTTTCAATGCAGTATGGTGATACTGTTCTACAACCCTGCTTCTTATGCTGTTTAAAATTACTCTTGGAACAGATATTTTCTCCCCTGATTTCAACTTCAGTTGCATCTCCCCAAAGGGCACATCTGTCATAATGGCAGGGGACATGGCAAAGTCTAAAAAGTGGCTAATTTGCATCTCTGTTAGAGCTTCTCTGTTTTCTTGGCAAATAGAAATAGGTTGGCCATGACCTATGCTTAAAGCATGTTTTCTTGCAACCGTAAATCTGTATTTAGTGAGTTCTGGAATATATACTTGGATTTCAGCAAGAGTAAACTTATTAGCTATTATGGAAAGAAGTTGTCTCTGAGTTCCCCAAATGGATGTCAGATTGTAGGCAGAAGAAATTATATCTAAAATATTGATATCATCATTACTATTATTTGATGAAAACATGACATTGGCAATTGATTCTTCTTGATTTGGAGCCAGTACTTTGAGAACCTCATCAAAAATGTTTCTAGACTTTTTAATGTAATCAGTTTTTGTCCGATCTGATGCTTCTGACCATGTGCATGAAAGGATTTTTTCACTGGACTTAGTCCACATACTTCTAGGAAATTTTCTAAGGCTTTCTTTTTCTTTGAAGTTATATCCTGACTTGATGATGGAGTCCATATGCTGCCTTGAGAATCTGTTATACACGATGATTGAGATTCCTAAAATATAAAAAAAGATTTAATAAACAGCTGATGTATTCAAATTTTTTCATGTAAGGTTTAATTGAAATGGATAAATAAAATATAAATAAAATGCTCTGCAGGGTGCAGCTTGATATGACCTCAGTTGGGGCAAGTATGGACACAATATCCAAGCTTGATACAGCTCTGAATTTGGATTGTGATTAAATATTTGACACAGCATAGATTTCTGACACAGAACTAATGTGGTCAAAGAACTTTAAAATAAAATTTGAAATTTGAAATTTACCTATTGTGGTCCAATATCAAAATCTAAATACATGGTAAGATTCAGCTTATAAAAAGCTTAGTATTTCAGAAGGTAATAGGATAACTATATTTGGTATGTGCATACCTTGCAAGGTCCTCATGCCAGTCAGACAGTTTTCACTTGACCTTGACCTCATTTAATGGATCAGTGAACAAGGTTATGCTTTTCGTGGTTAAGTCCATAAGCAATAGGTCTTCTATAGCTAGTATATGGAATGATTGTAAGGTATACATGTCCAACTGGCAGGTGTCATCTGATCTTGACCTCATTTTCATGGTTCAGTGGTCAAAGTTAACGTTTTGTGTTTTGGTCTATTTCTCAGATACTATAAGCATTTAGTCAATTATATTTGGTGTATTGAATGTTTATAAGTTGTAATTGTCTGTCTGGCAGTAATCATCTGACCTTGACCTTATTTTCATGGTTCATTGGTCAATGTTAAATTTCTCTGATTTGGTTTGTTTTTCAGATACTATAGTATACAGATAGTAGAACTATATTATGTGTATACAATAATTATAAGGCGTGTATGTCTGTCTGGCAGTCGTCAGTTGACCTTGACCTAATTTTCATGGTTCATTGGTCAACTATTTTTTATAAGGTTTGTTTTTGAGATAGTTTTAGCTATTGGTTAACTAAATGTGTTGTATGGAATGATTGTACGGAATGATATCAACTGAAAAGGGAGATAATTCTAATAAGACCAGCAGTCTACAAGTTAAAATTGGCAGTGCTGTGCAAGATTTGTTTAAAAACATGATTATATGAGCATGATGAGGTTGTGAGGAGAAATTAAAATGTTTATTTTTATTGTTACATATTATTATCCTTAATTGATTTGAGATAACTTTTAAAATAGAAGGTACATGTAGCTCATGTTTTAAGCAAATTCATTAATCAGATATCTGTTTAAATTATGATGTACATGTAAACTTACCACACATTCGCAAACTTCTTCATTGCTTTTGTCTTGCTCTTTTTCAATGTTTTTCTCTTACATAGGTTCATTATCCACCACTTACACTGGAGAAAATCGCTGTAAAAATATATCATTAATATTGAACTTTTTGTTCTTTACATAAAATACAAAATACTGCATTGATAATTCAGAAATTAATTTTAAGAAGAAGCTAAGGAGTTGAATAGGGACAAGGTGAATGCAAAGAGGGGGTATTAAAAAACAAGAGGCTCTCAAGAGCCTGAATCGCTCACGGACGGACGGATGGACGACGACGACGGACGCCTAGTGATGGCAAAAGCTTACATTTCCTTTTAGGAAAGGTGAGCTAAAAATAATATGATAAAACAATCATAAAAATTTGACAGTAATTTGATCTTTTCATGCTGTCTGTGTTTACAGTTATGACACTCACCGTGCTAACTGGGGCCATGATATGTCATGGTTGCTTTATAAAATATAAGAAGATGATGTATGATGGCCTATGAGATAGGCTCAGATAGCTATCCACTACAGAAAAAGTTTTGTTGATTTAAGCAACTATAGTTTACTGTTTTGAACTTCAAAATGAAGCAAAAGTATGCTATAAAGGGTCTTAAATGACAAGTGTAATACAATACAATACAAACAAGAAAACCAATTGCCTAATTTATGTATTTAACTAAAATAATAAAAAAAGAAAAAGTGTCCACAGCACACTGATGCCCCCTAACAGTGAACTGAACTATGAAAATGGGGGTCGAAACCCTTCTTTGGCATTCAAATTAGAAATACCACATCATAAGGAAAATGTGTACTAAGGACTACAACTTCATCATAAATTGCCATCATTAAAAACTTTCTGATTTGAAAAAAAAACGCACAGACCTAAAAACAGAATGCCCCTCTACTATCTTATGCTAAGCATAACAAATATGTAATACTGCAAAATATGGCAACCACTGAGTACAGGATCCTATTATAAATTTGTTTTGTAACACAATGTGATTCATTTACCTCTGAAAAATCATGCTGCACTTGAGGTTCTGATCTCATTTTGTCCACCAATACCTTTCTACACTTTGTACATAACCCTAAAAATGCAAGAAAAAAGTGAACATGCATCACCCCCAAAAGCTAAAACATAACAAAATGAGACAATATAAATCTGTATATGAGAATTATATATTTATATTCATGTATTGATGATTTTTTTAAATGCAAATATCAGGAAAGCTTATGTACATGTATGTACAATATATATTAAAATTATTTTAATTTGACCAAAATATAATACTATAAATATTGTGACGTGTTATATAATTATTGAAATTATGACGGTAGAAAGTATCTTACACTATTTTTACCAGATACATATGTTTATTTTTTACATTTTGCTTTGCCCTATTGATTGTGGATATATCATAATTTACAAAAATGCCAGGTGACCGTTGTTGACTCTTTATATTAACCCATAGTTTAACATTTCATTCATACATTATAAATACAAAGTAAAATTATTTAATCTATAAAACATAAATTGATAAAATACCATATGTCTTGTACAATCATGTAGTACAAGCTTTTTTATTATACAAATGTATAATATGTAGTTTTAAAAAGTCTGAGATTCATGAATGAACCCTGCAGAATTTGGCATGTTTATTATTGATATTCTTTTTTTACTAACTCCTCAGACATCAAGAAATTTGTTTTATTCTGTGGAATTTAAAATTAGTCAGTTTATTGCTTTGGCAAACAGACCCTATTAATATTTTTGCCTTACCTGAGCCAACTCCTATATATCTGTTTTCCTTCAGGAACAGATAACAGGCCTGGTCTTTAGTGATAGTCCCTTTTGTTAAACTCTTGTACCCCGAACAGTAGGACAATGTGCATAGTTTGCCACAGCTCCAACCTATTCCCAACTTTTGTCTGTGATTAGGGCATACAGTCAGGGTTGATATGTCCTCATAGAAAAGTCCACTAGGCAGCTTGATCAGCTCTCCCTCATTTTCAGCTGCCTTTCGGTTTATGTGGAAGTATGAGTGATGCGATACTATAGATCTCTTGCATGACAGTAATGGAACAACAACATTGTCTGGCACCTTGGTATTTGGTCCACAAGAAATACTTGCTCCCCCAACTGAGCTGCTAAATGAGCAGGATGTCATTCTTGATGCTAAAAACACATTTACATTTAATTGAATTTTGAGTGTTTTATTACTGTAACTTAGCATAGGAAGTACTGTACCAAGACAGGTGCCCAGTCAAAATATGCCCTCCATTTAAATTTCATCAAAACTATTTTAATTATTCCAAATTATCAGTCAATAAGTGTTCTACAAGAATCAACTGTACTTCAGCCTAAATTTGCAATACATTTTCTATAAATTATGATAGTTACACCTATGTAGGAACTATTTAGGTTCACATATGTGCTAACTTCTTGCATGTTTCTTTTTTGGCAGGGCCCTGAGTGGATGGTATACCTACCAATACTATTTGCCCTTTACGTGTGAAATTTCTGCAAAGTTATCTAACAGATCTCAATGGTTGTTTAATTAAATTTTTTGTATGTTTTTTTCAGGACTCTGTGATTATCATACACAAAATTATGACTAAAATATATCTATTTCTTTTCTAAATTTTCATTAATTAACATTACTCAAGGGCTGATAACAGGCTGTGACACACCTTTTTTTAGGATCCTGGGCATATGTGGGAGCTGAAACCTTTTCCAATATTCAGTACACTTCACTGAAATTATATAAGTTAAATTTGTATTGAAATAGCTCCAACTGAGATCGAAAGTCCCAACTGAGAAGTGCCTGTCTATGAAAACAATTACTTGTTGAAAATTATGTATTTCAATCTTCTTCTGCCATCATTTATGCATTATAACTCACACAAAATGTAAAGAAACATCAGAAAATAACTTACTGTTTCTATTTCCTTCACTTGGTCAGTATTATCACCCCAAAAGTCCATGTCTCTTGTCATCTGCTGCATATTCTGTTGACAACTACATCTATGTTATTTCCAATTTTGGAGAGTTTTCGGCAAGGGAGATAATTAGTATGCTTCTTACAAATATTCTGCATATAAAGTAGGAGCCAATTTCTGTCACATGCAGAATTGTCTATCCGATTTTTAAATGATTTCCTTTTGAGACCTATATACTGCTTTTATTGATATATGCATTTTTTTAATATAAGGCCTGGATTTTGAGAAATGGAACATTCTCTACCAGACAGCTAAGGCTTTAATTTCAACATTTATGGCCTTTTATTTCTAAAAAATAGTAAAAGGAAGAAAAAAATGAATGTTTTTCAAATTTTTTAATAAATAAATGTCATTTCATATACATAACATTTTGATGGAGTGTGCATACATTTTAGAATATAGATATCAACATATCCCCCCTTTTATTGATATATAACCTCTGGTTACCATGGAAACGAGAATAAATATATGAACGACCTCTGTCAAATTTAAATAACTTTTGATATGCAACCTTCCCACAAGTTATTATCCAGTATTTCATTTTTTGCACCTTCCACATATATATAGTGTGAAGCTCCATGCTTATTGGCACAGCCTCTAAAATAACTTAGTTCTACATACAATCCTACTTTCAAATCGTTTTTGACAGTTATCACGTGACGCGCACTTTCAAGCGTCACAGCGATTTGAATAGAACACTGTGATGGAAGCTCTACGCGGTAAATTGGAAAGGCAATATTTATTATGTTCCGAGAAAGTATTTATTTAAAAAATATCGTATCCCGTCATCGATATCATTATGGAATTCTTTAGAAACTGATATTAGACAATCAGCGTCTTACTCTGTTTTTAAGAAAAAAATACTTTTTTCTTCATCTGGACGAATGAGATCCCTGGTTACTTTTTACATGGCAATCGATATTTATAGGTTATCCATGCTAGAATTAGAAACACTCGCAGCGAACTTAATAATGACCTTTTTCTAAATCACTTAAGACCAAAGGCTATATGTGATTGTTCCAACGGAGTAGAAAATGCTGAACATTTCTAATTTTTATTGCAGTCGTTTCAGAAATCTATGATATTCACTTTTCCAATCTACGAGAGAATTTCATCCGCTTAATATTAATGTATTACTATTTGGAAATAAGAATCTAAAATTGGATGAAAACATTCACATTTTTCAAGCTGTCCAGGACTATATCAAAAGTACAAACCGGTTTTGAAATTAAGTTGTTTTACATTCCGAGAACATTTGATAAGCTTTCCAATATGTACATGTATGATGTGGTAAATAACCAAATAAACTGATGCAAAGTTATTATATGTAATTATTTGTTGTAGTCGGTCAATCTCGAATAATTATCTATATTTAATCACGGGATCACACGGTCGTCTTATTATGAAAACTCGTTCAATTAACTATGTTAAACAAACATTTTAGTATTTTTTAAAGTTTGTTTTATGTTTTCTGTTCTCTCTGCTCTCATTCTCTTACAATTCTGTCTTTTTCTCCTTCATATTTATTTTTATTTGTTTGCAACTACCGTACTCTATATGTTATTTGTTAAACTCTAGGGGGAGGGCCGAATCTAATGTTGGAAGAACTTGTGACCAAACCCCATTTATTTATATATAAATAGAAATAAAATATGTTTAAACGAAAAACGTACACATTTAGGATATTTTTTATACTTTTGTTATGAAAATATGTATGTTTGATATTTTGTATACATGAAACTGGTTGCCACTTTCAACATGTATATGTTTGTATTCTTTCTTTTGTAATATAATCATTCGTGGCAGTGAGTCCCAATTTTCATTCAATATAGTGACATGACTCAGTGTAATTATTTCAGTACTACAAAAAAATCTAAGGTTTTGTTTTATTTCAGGGAGAACCATTCATCAAGAAAATGTAGATCAATCGGAAACAGAAGAAACGATAAAGAAAATGCTGGGTAAGCTAACACGCTGCATTTTTTACTAAAACTGTACTATGAATAATATATTAACTAATCAGATGAACTTCAATACATACAATTGATTGTCTGGCAGTAGTAGTTTTGTATATGAACAACTTTAAAGGGAGATAATTGAAATCACAACAACGGTATTAACACATTTGGGATCATTTTATTCTATTTTTGTTATGGAAATATGTATGTTTGTTATTTTCTATACATATAATTGGTTGCCACTTTCAACATGTGTATGTTTGTTTTCTTTCTTTTGTAACATCATCATTTAGGAGCAGAAGAAACGACAAAGAAAATTCATGGTAAGCAAATACGCTTTTTTATTTACTCAAACTGTACTATGAATAATATATTAACTAATCAGGTGAACTTCAATACATACAATTGTCTGGCAGTAGTAGTTTTATATGCCAAGAAACCGCTATTTTGCGTTATGTTACTGTATCACAACACAAACAGTATACAGTGCACGAATTGGACTCAAATTGTACTATGAATCATTTATTAACTAATCAGATGAACTTCAATTCATACAGTTGTCTGGCAGTAGTAGTTTTGTATGTCAAGAAACCGCTATTTTGCGTTATGTTACTGTATCACAACACAAACAGTACACAGTGCACGAATTGGTTTAATAATCAAATACGCCTAAACATGAACAACTTTATGAAATAAAAGCAAAACCTTAATGTTTTTGGGGTTGAATTTAGTTCAGTTGGACAAAGTTGGACAAATATTTTAGAAAAAAGCATTTCCTAACATTATATACAATAAAACTGTTTT
The DNA here is from genome assembly GCA_029582155.1 of Panopea generosa. NCBI lineage: Eukaryota > Metazoa > Mollusca > Bivalvia > Adapedonta > Hiatellidae > Panopea > Panopea generosa. The sequence goes on from CM055907.1 coordinate 48,103,203, forward strand.
TTGCTATCATTTTGTACACACTGTAATTATATAAAGTATAAACTAAACCATTTCAATTATTCGATGGTATTCGTAATAATTTTCTATGATTGTTAACCTATTTACGTTTGCTTCAACCTGTTTAAGATAAATATTACTTTTCTAAGTAAATATAAGTTTATTGTACTAAACTAATCATACTTCCTGCGATCCCGGTATCTGCTAGGCGGTTAAACAATACCGGACATACTTTAACTTTGGCAGTCACTACGCTATTTCCTTGCATATTCATGGATGGGAGACTCATGGCTGAGAACAAAGTTCATGACCAATTCATTACAGAGACTACCTGGGTTAGGATTTGAACTTACGACCCCTAGAAATTAATTACGAACTGAGCAACCCAAATATATACATAGTGTATACTCCGCGGTAATAGTTCTACTTGCTCATACATTCGTGTACTATAATAGTTTGCTGATATTAAAGATGGGATAATTTATAGAAATATGCATTTTTATGTACTTAATATAGATATTAATCACTTTTTTGTGTTCTCCGACAGCTATTGCAAAATAATGTTTTCGATGGTGCAGGCCCCCTGTCGGTAGGGATTAGAATTTACCGACTGCTCGTTCCAAGCAGAGGGGTAAGATCCTCCCCGAAAAGGAACCCACCTGTTGACCGTGGGTGGCGACCCGTGCGGTTGGATGAAGGAGTCCTGGTGGTTGAGCGCCGCAGAAGTCTGCGACGCAACACACCACTTTGGTCCGGATTTCAAGTCAAGACGGGAGGTCGGATGGGCCCGGTCTTGATCAATCGGTCTGTCATGATAATTTTCTTGGATTATATTTTATCATGTATCATCCTTTCTCCATTATTTCACCCCCATTGAATTTTTCCATTCTCATATACTTGTCTATATTAATTTTCAATGAATAAACTTTCAGTTATCTAAATTCCAAATCCTTGAAAACTGTCATGGCTTATGGGCTAATCTTGTAAAGTAAAATGCTATATGGTTATACGTATGCCATTTTTAGATGGATGTTGGTGCGGTTCTTGTCTTGTCGGGACTTGAATTTACATCCATCGGGTGGTATGCGGGATCTGATGTATTACTTTGCTGGAGTATATTGTTCATGTATTCTTGGCATCATGTCTGTCGGATATCCACAGCATGTGTCCCCTTGTTGGGCTCCGAGGCGGGTGAGAAACGTGAACAACGAAACAAACACAAACTCATAATGGCTTCCAAAAAAAGACACCAAAACGATACTACAAAACGACCTGTACCTGCTCAGTCTGTTCTGAAGCGTGCTCGGCACGATTCAGTGGAGACTGAATCAGATGACGATTTATTAACTTCAACTAATTGGCCAAGATTTTTAACAGTTACATCAACAGATCCATCTAGACCGGTAACAAAGCTTTCACCTTTTGCGATTCACAAGCAAATACTTGGTATTGCTGGTGAGCCGCGAGAGGTGAAAAAGCTCAAATCTGATAAGATTTTGATTGAATGTCAGAAAAAAAGTCATTTTGACAATCTCCTTTCATTAAAAAAATTTGTTGACATACCTGTAGAAGTCCGTCCTCATATTACACTCAACTCCTCCAAAGGAGTCATTCGTTCCAGGGAACTGGAACAATGTACTGTTGAGGAGATGAGTGTCAATTTGAAACCACAGGGAGTTTCGGAGGTGACCAGAATTAATACCAGGAAAGATGGCAATATAAAACCGACTAATACCTTTATCCTTACATTTAACTCTCCAAACCTACCAAAATCTGTAAAAATCGGTTATATATCTTTACCCGTTGACCTTTTTATACCCAACCCACTTTGTTGTTTTAACTGTCAACAGTTTGGACACCATCGAAAAAGATGTAGACGAGATGCCCTGTGTGCTCGCTGTGGCGAACAAGGGCACACAGACTTCTCGTCTTGTACCAAACCCGCCCTTTGCATTAATTGCAAAGGGAACCACGGGGCTTTCTCGAGGGATTGTCCTAAATGGAAACAAGAACGCGAAATTCAAAAAGTTAAATTACAAAACAAAATATCATTCCCGGAGGCAAGACGTCTTGTTGAACTCCAATCTCCATCTGCTCCTTCAGGCAAATCATATGCTGAAGTGAGTAGAATTGTTGAGAAAAAGACCACAAGATGTATGGAAATTCAAACTGATATTACCTGGCTTAATGATAATCCCATACCATATATTGCTGTCGTTCCTGGTAATTCCAAAGTCTCATCTGAGACTCAGACTTCAACTCCGGTAATTAAACCAAGTATACATCCTAAACCAAATATGAAACAAAACAAGAAAAATCTTACATCTATTTCTAATAAGAAATCTGCGAACTCGGGGAATGTCCCGAGTACCCCAAAACCGGAGAGCTCGGGGAATGTCCCGAGTTCCCCAAAACCATCGGGCTCTGGTATTACCAAGAGTCCAACTACTCCGCAGAAGGCTAAGATACATCTAGCCACTGCAAAATTATGCGTAACAGGGAAGCAACCGGAAGAGTCTGATGACTCTATACGGTTGAAAAATAAATTTTCCTACCTTGATATGGAAACCGATGATGCATCATCGGATTCCTCCAAGGTCGTTAAATTAAAAGTCCCTTTAGCACCTATACTTCCACCTAAATGAACGATTCAAATTCAAATAAAATAATACAATGGAATTGTCGAGGTTTAAAACCTAATTATGATGAGATTAGTTTACTTTTAAATGAACATAACCCTATTGCATTTTGTCTTCAAGAAACGTTTTTGAAGTCAAATGATAAAACTACTTTTAAACAGTATTCTTTATATAACACAATTTGTGATACAGGTGAAAAAGCAACTGGTGGCGTGTCTGTCCACACAGTACAATTGCATTAGACACTGATCTGCAAGCAGTTGCAGTTAGTGTTACAATGCATAGTGTTATTACAATTTGCTCTTTATATTTACCACCAAGTGCAACCCTAGATCCGAAAGATCTCGATCAACTCATTGCACCATCACCTTTTATGCTTTTGGGGGATTTCAATGCCCACAATTACATATGGGGTTGTAAAGACATTAATGATAAAGGTAATAAAGTTGAATCTTTTTTAAATCAAAATAACCTATGTCTTTATAATGATAATAAATCTCATACATATTTACATCCTGCTTCAGGATCGAAAACTTCCATCGATTTATCAGTTTGTGAGCCATCACTTTTGTTAGACTTTTCATGGAGTGTTGGTGATGACCTCTGCGGGAGTGACCATTATCCAATATTTCTTGAAAATATTGGACCTCCACTTCTTGATAGAAATCAACGATGGAAACTTCGCAAAGCAGATTGGCATATGTTCCAATCTCTTTGCGAAGAACAGTTGAAGCCTGATTTATTTAACGATACGGATGATCCTGCTGGTCAATTTTCATCAATATTATACAGTATAGCAGAAAAATCTATCCCAAAAACCTCGACAAATCCAAAACGCCCTAAAAAACCATGGTATGATGATGAATGCAAGAATGCAGTCAAGGATCGTAAAAAAGCTTTAAGTCAATTTAATTTACGACCTACACAACATAATTTAGACAATTTTAAAGTGTTTCGTGCGAAAGCAAGACGTACTCTTAAGGAGAGTAAGAGAAAGTCCTGGAGAGATTACGTCTCTAGGCTTAATTCTCGTACTTCCTTTAAGAAGGCGTGGGACATTGTCCGAAAAATCAACGGTAAAGGTACTCCAGGTTGCGTTAACCATTTAAAAACTGAAAATCATACTGCCACATCTGCCAAAGACATCGTTAATACTTTGGCAGATACTTTTTCAAAAATTCATCTACCACTAATTGCAATCCAAAATTTTTAAAACATAAACATCAGACTGAAAAGCAGAAACTAAACTTCAAATCAAATAATTCAGAAAAATATAATAAGAAGTTCTCTTTGAGTGAATTGAAAAATTCCTTAAAAAAGGCACATGATACATCAGCTGGTCCTGACGATATCCATTATCAACTTTTAAAACATTTACCCGAATCGTCCTTATTAATTTTACTTGATATATTTAACTCTGTTAGGGTGACTGGAAACTTCCCCGAGTCTTGGAGGGAAGCTATCGTTATTCCGGTACCCAAACCTGGGAAAGATAACACGGATCCAGTTAATTAACGTCCAATTGCTTTGACAAGTTGTGTTTGTAAAACCATGGAACGTATGATTAACGGTCGCCTCGTTTGGTTCTTGGAATCCAACAACTTAATTACTAAGTATCAAAGTGGATTCCGACGCCAAAGGGGCACTACAGACCATTTAGTTAGATTTGAATCGTTTGTTAGGGAGGCTTTCATAAAGAAAGAACATTTAGTCGCTGTACTTTTTGACTTGGAGAAAGCCTACGACACCACGTGGAAGTATGGCATTATGAAAGATCTTCATAATATGGGCCTTCGTGGCCGTTTAGCTACATTTATTTTAAACTTTTTAGATGATAGACAGTTTCAAGTCCGAATGGGAACAACCCTCTCCGATGTTCACAAACAGGAGATGGGCGTCCCACAAGGCAGTATTCTGTCTGTCACACTTTTTAATATTAAAATTAATAATATTGTTAAGAGTATAAATCCTGGTGTGGATTGCTCTTTATATGTTGACGATTTTGTAATTTGTTACCGTTCAAAAAATATGAAAACTATTGAAAGGCAACTACAGCAATGCCTTAATAAACTTCAGACTTGGTCTGATGAAAATGGTTTTAAATTTTCTAAGTCTAAAACAAATTGTATGCATTTTTGTCAACTACGTAAACATCACGATGATCCCAATCTAACGTTAGATGGGACACCTATACCTGTTGTTGAGGAAACAAAATTTTTAGGTCTTATTTTTGACCGTAAACTTATTTTTATTCCTCATCTTAAATATCTTAAGACAAAGTGTAATAAAGCACTAAATTTATTAAAAGTTGTTGCCAATACTAATTGGGGTGCAGATCGTAAAGTTTTACTTAGACTTTACAGATCTCTAATCAGATCAAAATTTGACTACGGCTCTATTGTATATGGATCAGCTCGCAAGTCTTACTTAGCGATGCTTGATCCTATACACAACCAAGGACTACGACTCGCCCTTGGTGCCTTTCGTACGTCCCCTGCCGACAGTCTTTATGTAGAGGCAAATGAACCATCATTGTATTTAAGACGTGACAAACTGGCTCTTCAATATGCCATTAAACTTCATTCAAATCCATCTAATCCTGCTTTTAATATTACTTTTAACCCCTATTATGAAACTCTATTTGATAAAAAACCTAAAGCTATTCGAACTTTTGGTCTCCGGATCAAACCAAAACTCACCGAAGCCAATATTGATCTTAATTTAATTGCTAAGTACAAAGTCTCACAAATACCACCATGGACTTTGGAAAAGCCAAAAATCATTTTTGAACTTTGTAAAGACAAAAAATCTGAAACAGACTCCACTATTTTCCAAAGTAAGTTTAATGAAGTCAAATCGTCTTACAATCATTATTGTCAAATATATACAGATGGTTCTAAAGATGGAGATACCGTGGCTGCAGCTGCTGTTACGGGACAGCACATCTCAAAGAGCCGTTTACCAAACGGAGCCTCCATCTTTTCAGCTGAACTTAAAGCCATTGATTTGGCATTTAACTACATTAATGAATCTGATAAAAAACAGTTTATTATATTTTCTGATTCACTTTCATCTCTTCAAGCTATAGACGGCATGAAAGATGATAATCCTCTTGTTCTTCAACTTTTAAATAAATACAATGTACTATGTAAAGAAAATACTATTGTTCTCTGCTGGCTTCCTGGTCATACAGGAATAAGTGGAAATGATAAAGCTGATAAGGCTGCGAAAGCGGCCTTAAGCTTGAATATTTCATTTTTTAAACTACCTTTTACAGATTTTAAATCTAATATTAATAAGTATATTTTTAGTTCATGGCAGTCCTCTTGGGATCTTGCCATACATAATAAGTTACATTATATCAAACCAAAACTTGGCGAATGGCATCCTAGCAATAGGATTATTCGTCGAGAAGAAGTTATTTTAGCTCGGTGCAGAATAGGGCATACCCGCTGTACCCATTCATATCTTTTAAAGCGTGAAGCTGTCCCAGAGTGTGTGCCCTGTTTTGCACCGCTTACTGTTAAGCATATACTTATCGACTGTGTTGACTTTGCTCCAATGAGAGCGAAGTACTACAGGGTTGATAGTATGAAAGAGCTTTTTGATAAAGTTAATGTAACCAATATATTTGCCTTTTTAAAAGAGGTGAATCTGTTTAAACATTTTTAGTTTAAAACCCGTTGACGGGTTAAATGATTTAGTATATCGTTGATTTCCCTGTATTTAATTGATGTTTTCATTTATTTATTTATTTGTAAATAATTTCATTTATTTATTTGTAAATAGTTTTAAATTAATTTTAACCATATTTGTTTCATATAATTATTTTTGTCATCACATTCATTAATCTTTGCGCGCACAAAATGACCTATTTATGTGTCGACGTGCCGTAAAACACCATTCATTCATTCATTCATTCGATGGTGCAGACTGTTCTAATTGAGATATTTCAAACTAATTTGGAATTACTTTTCTTACTGGATAGGAAAGACATCTTGTCATATTGTTTCAACACCGTTAAATGTCCCAAAAAATAGGAAATCATTTCTACAAAAATGAGTTTCCTCAAATCATTAGGTACCAATCCACATGATAAAGCGGGGTCAGATAAACGTTTGCTTTGTCGGCAGGGAATGTTTATCTTGCAGCAACAAACACCTTGATGACGTCATTGTTTTTGCGCTGTACTGAACCCACGTTTAAACACTTTTTCGACCGTTGTTACACTGTCAAGTATGTAAATAAATATAAACTAATAATTATTACCGACTCGAACAGGTTCCGTAGCAACTACATTTGTTTTGTTTAAATTTCATCAAATTTCCAAACAAATTTGGAACTAGTTATGCACATGTACAACAAATGTACAAATATAAGTTTATTTACTGGACTAAATCAGTTATTGTTTTTTTAATAAAAATAAATAAAACTCGCAAATCATGTGTGTGGATTATATATACATCTGTATTATCTGTGGATCGTTATTCTCCGACTTTGTTTGTCTTTAGTTTTTATAGAGAAAAGCATATCCCGTAACTACCCAACTGAAGATAATCATATTAGTGCGGATGGAATTAGAAGTAATTAATGAATATCTAAGAATCACTTTATATCTTTAATAAATATGCTGACAACTTTATAAAAAAAATTTCTGCCACACGCATATATTAAGATATTGGCAAAGATATCACAAAGTCAGATCATTTATAGACAAACGTTAGCTATTCGATAGTCGATATTATACTCTGTTGTTGTTTTCCTTGCTACAAATACCACTGGGGTGTTGGATTCGTTGATGAAGCAAGTTCCTAATATGAATTGTGTAAATAATTGTGATATGTACTGAAATAAAGACCAATTGAAAGGTTGCAGTAAATATCAGTAACGTATTTTGGCTTTTCAATATTTTAAAATATGCCCCTGGTTGGGCTCAAGTTAATAATGGGGTATAAATAAATATTGTTTATGATAGAAATAAAAGATCAACTTTCTACCCAAAGGACAATTGATTATAAATAAATTATCAATAAAACAGATTAACTAAATTTTGGAAAGGTTCAATTAATTAAATTTACTTTATGTAGTGTTTATATTTTATAATTTTTAAATCCTTAATATGTAATTAGTGTATCTTAACCTCTTTAAAGAGAGCATCACATCGGAGGTATCGATTGAAGACTTATCTATACGTGCAGAAGAATGTCTACGTAACGCGTACTTTGTTGTTGTAAGGCTAAAGTTACATTTTATAAAACCTGAACCAAAATATGACACAATAAAGCAGATGACATCATTAAACAACCATTTCATGATAGTCTGCCGCGGTCAAATATCTCTCCATCAAGCATAGGTAACGTAGACAATTCATTGACATCAATTGAGAATACCAATAGTCCATATACAAAATTTAAACTAAAAAGTAAATGGCAGCCACACAGACATTCTAGGGAACTTAGAACCTTTATTCAAAGTGTCGAACATGATATTTCGTCCTTTCAGCCTAAGCGAAACCATCACAACAACATGTCAAAGAAAAATGCAGTGTGCCTTAAAACAGAACTGATATTATAATAAAACAAGACGATAAAGGCTCAGCGGTCGTTGTGATGGACAAAGATAATTATATCTCAGAGGCAGAAAGACAACTGAATGGCAATCCTATTACATTCAGTTATATCATGATCCCAGACTTGAATTCGCATAGACGGTTTCAACAACTATTAAAGAAATGTTTGATAATGGATACATCAGTGAAGATAATAAAGATTATTTACTTCCTGAGAATTCCAAAGCCTGATCACAGAACACATTTCTGAGTTCGTTGATTTTCATCGTTGATTTCATCGACGACATTGATATGAAATGGTGTGATAGTTTTGAAAATCTTCAAAGTTTTCTACATCTCGCCAATGAATTCCATCCAACAATAACATTCACTAGTGTACCGTCTGACACAAAAAAAACACGTTTCTAGATACACAGTCGCACATCAAAGATGATAAACTGATAGTGGACTTGCACCACAAACCCACATACAGTCATCAGTATCTACTATCCAGTAGTTGTCATACTTAACACTGTTGTAAGACCATACTATACAGCGTGACACTACGCATTGAGAGATTCTGCTCAGACTCTCTAACATATGTAACACGATTCCTGGAACTGTCACAACATTTACTCAAAAGGGATTACTTTAAAGTTGCCATTGATTCTGCTATTTCGAAAGCTTATGAACGAAACAAGACAGATATCATACAGTACAAATACGCATCGATCCGATGTACCTACCCGTAAGCTCGCCAGATCGCCAATAGCTGATCCCTTGTGTTCCACGGAGATGTCCATTGCGTGCATATATCATAACCTCATTTGGCCAGACGAAGTACGAGAATCGTATTGGATCCGCAAATTAAACACTAGTCAACTGTTTGGCCTCAAAAAAGAGGGACGATAGACGTGTTGCTATACACAAATAAAGTACTTCGCTAGTGCATCTGCCGATACATGTACATCTATGCAATAGTTTAATTCTTTTTCATACAATTTTACTCAATTTATATATATTATTTAATATGACTATAATGTCGGCGTTCACGAACAGGTCTTCTACAACACTTTCTGTTTTTTCAATCTATATAACTTTGATATAGTATTCAGTAAATAATATATGTCGGTGTATAAATGTATTGTACACAATAGAAGTTAGGAATTTGTCTGATATTCTATTAAACAAATGCCTCTATGTAATGTGGATCACAGCAATATTAAATACTAGGTGTTTTTAATAATTGTTCATACCGTTTATGAAACAACACACTGCCAGGTTAACTGCTTTAATATTTTATTAATAATGTTCAAATTTACACAATGAATAGCAATAGTGTATTACGCTTTGACGATTTTATTGCATTATATACAGTTTTGGTCTAATATTCAGTTTATAATAAATGTCGCCGTACAAATGCCTTCTACGCGCAATTGTCTGTGATTCTATTTTCAACCGCTCTGCGATCTTGTTACAAGATTCATTCCTGTAAACGCTACCTCTGTGTTATACAGTCACCAAAATTTTAACTACTTGTTGCTAATATTTGCTCATAACTTTTTTGAACGTTCAAAATGTATGGGGAAAATACCGTTGCATGGGCTATGGTCGTGTTAGTCGCGCGCACTTGTAGTGTATATAGTAATGTTTTAGTATGTAATAGTATAGTAGGTTTCTTAGTCCCAGGGGAGGCACTCCCAATATATTGGTATGTACATATGTGCCGCCGTTTTGACCCCTCATTTTAGACCTATAATGTAGAGTTTTGACCCCTATTTCTTTTGTATAATGTGATATTAAACTTTGACCTTCCTATCTGAACACATAATGTAGACTTTTGACCCCTTGTTTAATGTTCATGTAAAGTGATTTTGAGTGATTTTTAAAAATACTGTATTTGAAAAATACAATAAGAATGTATGTATCATTATATATCAAAATGTTTGTTATTAAATAATGCATCCAATGCAAAAACGGGAAAAGGAAAATAAAAATGGCTAAGAATGGTTTTGAAAGATTTAATGCTGATAACAAGAACTTATGGAAAATGACACTAATCCTTAGTAGGACAACAAGTCCAGGGGCCAATAAAGGTAATGGGGAGATAATATCATTAAAATATTGCTAAACAATGCCAAAAAAAAAACAGGGGGGAAATGGAAATTTGAACCAAATTTGTTGCAGCCATGTTGGAACTATTTTTTTTTTTAAAAAAAAAAGTATGGTGTACCAGACAGACCATTTATGAAAAATTAAGTGCGCTTTTTTTATTTCTTTTAGTGATTATAATATTATTTCTCGTATATTTTCAATAAATGGCATTGTAAGTTTCAATTATAACAAACTTACCATGTAGGATAAAAATATTATAAACAATACAACCTTTGCATGAAATCTAAAAGATCAAAATTGCATTTTAATTACATCAAGTTAATTTTGCTGATATAGTTACTTTCTGTCTTAAATGGTGGAGAGATTCAAGATCATTATTTCAAGCATGCATCTAGGTTATACTAGTAAATGTCAGTAAGCCAGTTGGAGGGCTTCATGACATAACATAATTTTAACAAGCAAACAGGGTTTTAAACCAACACACAGTACAGGCAAATTATAGAAAGTCAGCATCATTAACTGTATGGTAATAGAAGCTCCTCTATGAAGGTATATGAACCACATAATTTCTTTAAATTTTCATCAAAAGTTTGTTTACCTTACAAATCTACAAATTGTACGGAGACTGCTTCATAGTCCTCTAGCAAATGATCGATCTCATAAGCTTCATTGTCGTTATCATAGAGCACTTCATAAACAGCATTATCACAACCGCCGTTTCCAGATATAACTGAAGTTACTGTTCCCTCATACCACTCTGTTGTGTCACTATCATCCGACAACTTCCATTGGTGTTTAATGCGTCATCCTAGAAATTTTGTCCTCCTAAAAGCCTCCCGTCTGAAACATATTTATTGTACAGAATATAAGATATTGGATGAATTTTAAAGAACATGCAGGATTTTGTTTGTATTGAGTTCAATGCCGTTTTTTAAAAGAAATTCTGTTATATACCGGGGTCAGTTAATTTAACCGTGTTTCCTAGGTTTCTAACCAGTACTCCCATAATTTTCTCTGCAAGTAACTGAAGTGTTGAGTGTGCCCTCCTTTTGAATTTCTAGTTTGTCTAAGTGGGGGACATGGTCTGATGTCGACTAAAGCTAAATGCAAATCAATTAATCAAAAGAAAGAACACTTAATATAACTTTAAGCATTAAAATATGCATGTACAAAATTGATTCTTGTATAGAGTAACAGTCACAATGAAATGCATATACATATGTGTGAAAATACCTGTCACAATTTTCCTTAGTTTTTAGTCCTTGAAGATTATCACTTGTGCTGAAATGTGGTTCACAGCATGCTGCTGACTGTTTCCTTTTCACACCAGCTGACTTGCTAGAGTCTTGGTACTGAAAAGCAATAGTTGAAAATATAGCATTTCATGAAAGTATTGTTTCAAATATAATGTCAAATGAAGGTTGGCAATAATCCATGTTTTATGAGTATTGCCCAGCCCAGCTTTTACTGGTGAATGGTGGGCATTACTGGGTACTAAAAATGTACTAGTCTGAGCTATAATTAATATGAGCAGGACTAGTAACAATTGCTAGATAAAGTACTGTATATACTTTTCAATGAATTTATAGGCAATTGGTTTTGTAGAGTAAGGTGTTAAACTTGAATAAAGCAGTGTTTGTCGCCAGCCTAAGGCTGTTAACAAATAATTATTTGTAAAGGCGGTCATAATGTACCTCAATAGGTGATTATGTGTTAATAATTATATCCTATTATTAACTGTATAACCTAATATTGAGTATGAGATATACAACATAGCAGAGGTTTTAGTATTTATACTTTAAGCATACATGTATATGGTTATAATAAATCACTGTAAATAGGGACATAGTACCGGGTAGGCAGTTTACATCTGAAGAAATTAAGTAAATGATCTATGTGATAGTGTGCATAGATACTGTATTATATATATACACACACACACACACACACACACACACACACACACACACACACACAGAGTTTTGAATATTTATTTTACATTGATTGGAAACCCAAGTAGTTGCAACTGAATTAATTAATCTTGATGGCTTCCTGGGTACAAGCAGTACTAGTGTGCTGGGAAGATTGTAATGAAATGTCATTCGGGTGCAATTTGAACAGATGATGTTCACATATACAGGTATGTGTATGTGAATAGTTTTTACAAACAATTTAATCTTCAGTTAAAATAGTAAAATAGTAATTGTTTCATTGTCATAAATTATGATTCATTCATTTTCACCAATGTCTCAGTCTGATATCATTCCATCTTCATAGTATGACTGGTATGATTCTACAGTCCATTTAAGAAGTAACACAACTCTTAAATGCAGTTATAACACAATAAAACATGGGTTTTAAAGTATTCCATTATGAAAAAAATAAATTTCCAAAATATCATATTACTGTATAGTATTGTCCCAACCGAAAACAACCAGGTTTTACCCATCTGGCCCTGCTCTTCCCGGCTGGTCATTATGCTAATCTTGTGTCAAACTAAATAGCATTTACAAGTGATTACTTTCTTACCCATAACCCAGGTTCTCGTATACCAGGTACTTTTCCATGTCGAGGGCATGACAATTCCGGTAACATAGCCAAATTAAAAAATGACTCAATTTTAGGAAGCCATGACTGCCATAATGTGTTGTCTTTATATATTCTTTCAACATGTAACTGGTATGGATTGACAGTCCTAACTACAAAATCTATCCATGGTAAATTGCATACATATACCAGACCTCGACACTGCATGTAATAATTATGGTTTTGCTTTAGTTTCAAATAGCCGTTTTCATATTTCAAGAAGAAATTCCTATTTTGTTTGGCAGCTTCATTCAAATTTTTTTCTTATTGTACAAAACGTTTTTCACTTCAATGACACCTGCTCTTTGTCCATTTATGTAAACTATTCCATCTGGACTTCCACCCAAAACTTTTGACACTTTGCTTATTACAAATCCCGATTTTCTCACTTCAACATTTGTCCCTTCTTCAGCTTTACGTAACACATATTCATGGATAATAATTCTTTCCTTCTGTAGCCCGTTTCGATTCAGATCATTTCCTTTAAACTTTTTATATAATAGCTGTTCTAACAGCTTTTGAACTGGAATGCCTGGTTTTCGTTTTACAACACAACCCAACACTGAAGCAGTGATATGCTTGCGTCGCTCCTCATGCCACACTTTTGAAAAGGATTGCTGTTGTGTTACACCTTCAATAGCAGTTATTTTCTCAGGAGAGATATTGATGTGTTGCTCCACATATGTTGCCATCTTTGTTTGAAGTTCAGATGAAGCTACATCAGGTTCAATATCTTGAGCTTCAGTTCCATAGGACTTAGGTACTTTCCTTCAAAGAGGACATCTTTCTCTTCCATCTCTGCATAGCTGCCTCTGGTTTTTTCTTTGACACATTACAATGTTGAAGCTGGTTTGCTTTGACATGTACAAAGAAGTGAAATTGTGTCCAGCTGTTGTTCCAGTGGCATTCTTCCACGCAATCGGTGACCACTGTGCACCAAGATTCATCCTTAATGAACCCCCAAAATATCTGGTGTGCCAGGAACCTCTGTTACACAAATTGTACACCTTGCCGCCATCAAACTTGCTGCGCATATGCATCCAACACTCGACCAAATTTGTTGTTGTGTTGTGAATTAGTCTATGACTCTTAGCAGCAGTCCTGTCTAACAGAATAGAAATATCATGAAGCATGTTAAAGTGAAGGTCTGAGTAGTTTAATGACGTAGAATATCGAGATCGTTCTTGGTCTGCAAGTGAAGAGCCTTCTTCCCATATCAATGCATTTTCCATACAGATATCAGATGGATTATCAGCATCTTGTTGTTCTGTACTATGGTTCACATCATCCTCTGTTTGTGTGGGTAATGCTGATTTCACTTTGCAAAAATTTGAACAGTTGCAATGATTTCCAAAAATATGGTGGATAGAATTTCTAATATCTTTTTCTAATTGAACTGCGCCTTGTAGTTTATTTTTCTCCTGTGAACGCATTCTTAAAGCACATCTTATAGCACTTACTAGTCTAATTCTAACAGCTTTTGTGAGGTTGTTTTTTCCTTTATAACTAGGATTTGTTTCCACCAACTTTTCCAAATTTGACCGGAGACATTTGCACATATGGTTTGCACACTCGATTTTTTGTACCTCTGCACCCCAAACTAGCACTTCTTCTCTTATCCTGCCAAATACTGATGAGTCACCATCCCCAATAAGCCACATGTACCTTAACCCATGCATATTTTCAGCTGACTGGAATCCTTCTACTATAATGTCAGCTTCCTTAGCTTGAGAATTTGATTCCCAATTTTTATAACAAACATGTTCAGGGACAACCTCATGCTTGTTTCTAGCATGTGAGCAAATGTAGCAGTATTTATTCCGAACACCCATGAACAAAATTTTTCCCGTCTCTTTTCCTATTATAATGCCCACACCGCCTAAGCCATTATAGGAATGTTTGTGAGTCCTCTTACTCCACCCTCCATCAGCAATAACTGAAATGCAAGGAACTCCTTGGTGGTAGCTATTCTTCTCTATGGCAATCCTTCTCTCCTCTGCTCCTGTGTTACAGAAAAAGTATAATTACTGCATTTGAAAACAAGAGGGCCAACATGGCCCTATATTGCTTTCTAAGTAGATTATTCAAAGATCCAGATATATCAATTCAGAAGTAAAGTTTTAGAGAGCTTTTTTGTTCCATAGTAAGTCACACTCATGGTAGCCATATTTATTTATAAAAATGCAACAGACTCAACAATCTTGGTAGAAGGTCATCCAAGGAATATTTCTATGAACTTATTTCATGATTGAGCCTGTGGTTTCTGACAACAAGAATTTTTAATTTTTTACTTAAGCCTATATAGTAAACTAGCCCCCCCTCCCCCCCCCCCCCCCCCCCCCCCCGATAAATAACAGTGAGACATTGGGTGATCACAATACCTCATTTTCAGCACTTCTATATTCTGTTGTGATCAGGTAATAAAACATCATTATGATAAACATAATTATGCCTTATGTTTGTATATTTTCAACTTCAAGTTTGGTAATAGGCGGCCTTTTAGCACTGCAGGCTTTCTTTTCTGCTTCCTATATCTGGAATGCAATCCACCAGCCATTCCAAAACGTTTGGTACATGCCCGATAACATTTGTTATCATAAGTATTTGTTTTTACCTTTACCATGTTTACTAATAATGAGAGAATATTTTCTTCAACAATATTGGAACACTCAGATATAATAAAATGGCTTCAGACAAACAAAACATGTCATTTGGCTTGTCACCCGTTTCTGTTATTCAAAATTAGCTACACGTTATTGCCCTTCACGAACACCATACACAAATCGTGAGGACAAATTGCATTTTCAAAACATCCGGTAACATCAGATATGGGTTGCCGTGGGTTGTAAAAGGCGATTAGGAAATGATCAAAGGAAGATCGGCTATTCAAATGGTACATAACACATGATATGGGTGAATACAAATGTAAAAATACTTACACAAACTTTAAACAGCTGTATTTCATCAAAGTATTACCACCAACATCCTCAACAGCGCAAAAATGACAGTCAGCAGTAATTTGGCGGAAGTAAATTCGCACTTGTAATCCGATGATAAAAAAGGATAAAACTATTCAGAAACAAACTTTTTTGGTTTAAAATGTATTATTATGTTTAAATATGTATTTTTAGTCATTTATACAATGTTTAAACAACGAAAAATAGTGAAATAATCAAATTCAAACCGGCGGATTAATTGCAAATATTCACTCTTCACAGAAACAGAATGTAAATAAATTCGCAGTGTTATAAAATCTTTATATTTTAACAGGTAACATGCATTGAGCCTAAGTGTCATTACAATAATGATATTCATTGTTAATTTTATTTTACAGCCATACATTTTTCTATAAAATTGGCCTTGTCGATTACAATTTACATTCCTTTAAAACTGTTCGTGTCGACATTGTCAGACAATTGCAAATGGCCGGTTCCATTTTTTTATAGGACATTTTTTTAAAGGCGATTTCCGCCACGTATCGGCTTCCTCTTTAGAATTTCGATCCCGGATAATCACAATTTTTTTGTTACGGATCAATTAGGTTATTTGATTTTTGGATTATACTGTTCATTTTCTTATATTGATATTTTCTCCTGATTTACTTGCTTTTTTTACTTTTGTTATTACTGTCAAGACCCCTTCTTACTTATTACAATCCAGTTATTGTGCCTTTGGTGACATACAAACATTTCACATGTTTTCTGAAAGTTTTAGCAACTAAATATGTATAATATTTAAACTACAGACATTTTTGGGATTTTCAAAACTTTCAACAAATTGTCACTTTACTTGAACCTTAATCTGGGGTTCAATATTTTCCTGCCTGGGAACTCAAGGCTTGGAACCTCTTGGCTTTTATTCGTAATGGAATGGAGCGTATGCCATTGTGTTGACAAAGCTTTATTTAGATTAAATATAGAGGTTTGATCCCTTTATGATTTGTATGAATGTAGAGTTTCGACCCCTATAATTGGTTTTGACCCCCAAATCTTATTTAGGCTGCAATGTTGAGTTTGTACCTATGCTGTGAAGTTTACAGGGTATTTATGTACCCTTTTCATGTCAAGTGCCCCTCCCCCTGGGGACTGTCTGAAGTATCGTTAGTCAGCCATTTTACTATTGTATAGATAGAAAATTGTTTCTTTTTGTGTTGTTTTTTGTTTTTTTCCGTCCTCTGATGAAGAGGATATTTTGTTACATAATTTAGCACTGTAAAATGGGAATTCTCTCAAATGCATATATATATATATATATATATATATATATATATATATATATATATATATATATATATATATATATATTTATATATATAGTACCCAAACTTAATGACACGTACTTGTGTTGGAAAAGTGCATGTGACAAAAAATATTACCTGGTCAGATCTTAACTACTTATTGACAAAGTTGTGCGAATAATCCAGTGCGTTGTCGTACAGTCCGCTCTGGTTTTGCTACCAATAGCATCCTATTTCCGATACAATTCATTACGCCTTTTTAATATGCCTTGCATTATATAATGATATGATGTTTTATTTGTTAATTAAATTGTTGGCGTTGATTTTATCAATGGCAGCATGTTGAGGATTTTGTTAGCTCACCTGAGCCGAAGGCTTGTAGTGCAAAGACCTGTGTCCGTCGTCCGTCGATAACTTTTGCTTCAGACGACTTCTTATCTGAAACTGCTTGACAGATTTTCACACAATTTGGCGTGAAGCATTGTTACATAAAACTCTCTCAAGTTTGTTTAAAATTTGTTTTTTATCTTTTAATTTCAAAAATCTTCTCCAAAAGTGCAAGGTCCGGAGCGCTGATATTATGCATGTAGTATCAAGCCATGACACTTAAATTGGACCCGGGAACATAGAGAAATTTTCATTTAAAAATCTATTACTCAAGAATCGATCAATATAATATATAAATTTCCCTATGAGTAGTGGTTTCAAGTTTGTTCAAATAAAGGGACTAGGGTCCATGGGGGCCCATTAAGGGGTCCATTGGAATAGAATGGGAAAACAGAAAATTATGTTTTTCTCATCAATTTTTGGTATTATTCCAATCATGTTGATGTCTGAAGTATTGTTCATAACAATTGAGACTTAGTCCTTTAAAGGGGATTTGATATCCATAAGGGGTCAGCAGGGGCCCAAAAAATGATACAATTGGGAAATTTAAAAAATATTCTTCCCAAGAACGAATAAGCCAAATCCATTCATATTTGCAATAATGATCACTGTGGATTTTAATGTTGTTAAAATGAAGGGATTATGATATACTTTGGTCCAGAAAGGGGACTTTGATTTTAACATAGGACTATTTTTGGAAAATAGTAAATTCTCTTTTGGCCATCTATTTTAAAAATTATTTTAATCATCTTGAGATCTAGAGTATTGTTTAGTCATAACACGTGATACTGGGTCCTTGAATGGGATTTAACATGCATAAGGGGCCATCAGGGGCAAAAAAAGGACCAAATTGGGAATTTAAAAATTTAATTTAGGCATTACAATGTATTTCAAACATCTTCATGTCTGGGGCATTGTTTAGTCATTAGTCATTAGAGTTCAGAATGGGCCCTTTAAAGAGAATTACATTCATGTAAGGGTCACCATGGGCCCAATGTCGGATAAAATGAAATTTCTAAAAATCTTTATCTCAAGAACAAATCAGCAAAACTTGTTCATATTTGGCATAAATGGTCACTATGAGTAGGGGTTTCAAGTTTATTAAAATAAATGAGATAATGTTCATTCGGGCCCAGTAAGGGGTCTTATGATTTTACATAGAAACGCTATGTACACAGCTAATTCTCAAACTTTGAAAATAAATTATCGTTGAAATCAGGTGAGCGACTTTGGCCTCTTGGCTATTTTGTTATTATCACTTACTGCTATAACAATCATTTGTAATCATAGCAACCGCTCGTAACCATAACTACCATGGATTAATCCCACAAAATTTAAAGACTGAAAGAACAACTTGTACATACGTTGATTGTATTTTAATCAAGCCTGGGTTATCGTTAACCGGAGGTAAAACAATATTTTAAATTATATATGGTATTTAAATTTTCGTTTTTTTAAGACTTTGGTTAACGATAACCAAGGGTTGAAATCAAACCAAAGTTAATATAAATGGCCGCTGAAGTCCAAGTCATTCCACAGTTATACACTCGGGGAAATTAAATAGTTTTTTTTCTATATCCGATTTGCACTTTTAAATATAAATGCGAACCCTCTCGGGGTGGTCATATATGGTGGCATTTGGAAGAACCGGATTCGATTCCCGACGGGCACGATCTTTGTGATAAAATGTTCTTCGGTTAGTATTGGTACAGAATTCAAGGAAAACGGTTAGGATAACTAACTGCCATTATAAAACTGAAAACTATTGAAATGGCGCCAAACCCAACATTATCAAATAACTTCTACATTTGACTTATTTATGTGAAGCTGGCCGACTTTTGAGCAATTTATAAATGATGATAGTCTTATGTTAGAGGAAATATTATTTGATAGTTATTGTCATACAGTTTAAACTGTATATTATTGAAACCAAGTACAAATTCATGTTGATTCTATTATATTACAAGTTGATCTATGTCGTGAATTTTAATGTCGATTGAAAAGCTCTCCATGGCTTATGTTTAATTGTTGTAACATGCGACTTAAAATTAACTTTATCTTATCACAACCATGTGGCGTTTTGCTTCGGTTTAACTAACCGTTAAAAAAGTACCCCATTTCTGATGAAATATTAACATTGATCAGTTTGCAATGACTGTTATGATAAAAACTTAATGTTCAATTGTGACACGAGTCAGTTTTCAACAGGATCAAAATTCGATGTTACACCGGCCACGTCAACATTGACGTAAAACTTTCAAAGGGATTATATTGGCATATTACCGTCAATTCCCTGTCCTAAATACACACGCCCAACATGAAGATACAGATACACTTATACGCGTCTAAAGTGTCTAATTGTATAACCTCTTTATTACAAACATCGGGTTTCCGAAGCCACGTTTTTGTTTTGTTTACATTTGCCATTTTCAACGAACCGCTTTCGGGTTTCCGATCAATCATCGGATAACACTGTTAAGATTCGTTCCCGATCTCATTTTCAAGGCTTTGTTTGGGAAGTTTACGGAGTTTAATGTAAACATAGCGCAATACTTTATTGCGGGACGTATCAAAGTTTTGGCCAATATTCAATTACTGTTAATTTGATAACTTTCAAGTAAATAAAGATTATACGTCAATACATAAGCATTATTTTGTGCACACTGCATACAGGAAATGCGTGTTTCTGTTACTTGCCAATATAATCCCTTTAAATATATATATATATATATGTTTTATCAAATTTAAATACTATATATTTTGACAGCCGTGACAGATTTACAACGGAGATATCCAGAAACGAAGTTTAGCGAACACAGATACATAGCATGTACGTATATTTTAGTAGGCTACCATACAGTTTTTAATTTGCGTATACACGATTAAATTGCATTACTGTCTAAAAATACAAACACGAACATTTGCAATACAAAATGGCATATGTAGTGTTGACGTCATTATTCTGACTTCTAGTTTTATTTCATTGTGTCCATGCTTGTTGGAGAAAGAAAATAGTAATCACGACTGACGAGTTTTGTAAAGAGAAACCCAACCCTAGAAACAAGATATCAGCAGAGTCTCTTTGCACGATTAAAAAAGTATCCGTCGTCCGTCCGTCGTTAACTATTAGGCCAGCCAATATAAGGTTATTTTAGGTCAACCCGGACACAATTTTAACACAATATTTTTAAGCAATTTATCATTTACATATTAGTATACTGCTGCAAAACATATCAAATGTTGACCACAATCGGACGTTAAGAAAGCTATTTTTACTAGTTTAAATATACCACCTAACTGAGAAAAAAAACGCTTTCAAAAGGCCATAACTAACAATAGTTTATAAGTTTTTTTATCATACACATTATATATTATAGAATAATTGGAACCTGAATGTTTTGAAAATGTGCCTTTGGAGTATGTGAAAGTACCCCACCCACGTCTGCCAGTGGTAATTCTATTTCACAATCATAAATATTTAAATGTACAGAACCTTTTCAAGTATAACTAAGAACCACATTGTCGCCTCATATGCTATTTTCTGTACATTTTAATGGTCTGTAAATACATTAGTTTGTTGGACAGTTTATTCATACATTGATAACCATAATTTTCAATTTAAATGTGTGTGACCTTGGTACACTTCATAATACATTAAGTTCCTTTACTTATCAAAAAGGACATCGGTTTGTCCGGGTAGTTATCCTGAACTGGATGTTATCTGGTATTGCGGTATTATTCACTCCACTAGGAAAACATAAATTATACACCCTGCCGCCCTGCCGCTTTCCATAAGCGTACATTTTCACCATGTTGTCCGCCGCCATCACGACATGCAGTGCAGTATTCAGATTGAACGGCTGTAATATTAATATGTTGTTTGGAAAGCGATAGAATAACGAACGTTTCACAGGATTTTATGCTTGTCCAGCGAGGATTTCAAAACGGTACTATGTATTATTTGTTGTTATGTCATGTTTTTTTCTTCCAACCAAAATAACAGAATGAGATGACTACCATATATTTCTACCATATATAATATACAACTTTCCACCTCAATTGATTAAGTTGCAATGCAAATGCATCTGATATGGTTGTATTTTTAAATTAATGCGTTTTATTAAGCTATACTCTATTTCGCTTTCAGTTTGCAACTGACCCTTAAGAAACACATTATAAAGTAAAAATATAGATTGTTTATATTACTGCTGATCCTCTGTCTCGCTCTCAACGATAAGATGTATGGGAACTTGTATAATCTATCGTTTGTTTACTCATTTGGATATTGAATAATCCCAGTCATTTCTGATACAGTATATAAAATAGAGTACTTCTGCTATATATATTGCACCCTCTAATACATGTTTAGGTTTATTTTAAAGTAGGTATACATCGGGTACATGTTTCACAAATATATTACTTGCAATAACTTGGCTACTAGTACAATGGACATTTAATAGACCTTCTTACAAATATTATTTACTTTACAAATAAAGTAGTTGAGTCGAGAAATAATGTTCCATAAATGGCCATTTAATGCGTTTCTTACTGGATGGATGTCTTCAATATTGACTACTTGCCCCATCGAAGCATCTTCCTACACATAATCTATATTTCGTTATCAGCCTCATCTTCATTAATACTGTTTTGGACACTATCGTGTGGTTTATTTCGTGGTTATATATCAGCCACATAAGGTAAACATGCGCGTTGTACCAAACTCAAGATTGGTGGAGAGCATTTTTTTCTATTTGGTCGGTGTATTGTAGCTCATAAAATTTATTTTAATTGGTAAAAGTATAACAGCTTCTTTATTAAGAAAATGTATATCAACTTGATAAATTAGTTTTATGAATACTGTAACAGTAAAAATACACTAAAGGTAAATCTTGAAATATGAACTTATTATTATTATCTAATTTTCTCTCTTTTAAGGTTTCAGTGTTGTATTTGAAGTTGAAGGAACTTCTAAGGAGACTGTTGATGCTGTCGAAGACTTTGTTCAAAAAACAATGGAGGTCAATGTTGTCGACAAAAACGAGAAAATAGTTGACATTATATCTCAGATTTTGAATATATTTTCCAAATATGAAATACGAATAGTCAAAATTCATAAGGGATCTATTTTAAAATCGCAATGCTTATCAATAAAAGGACTGCGTTATACCATCAACACTGTAAACGGTACGTAGCTAAAGCAAGAGTAAAATAAACTTGCAGCTCTGTTTTCAAAACTACATAAAAGTCATATCCAAATATCCGCTTTTATTCCAAACTCTTCTCTCGAAACATTCGTTGATGATATAAAGATGATTGATTTAGAATGATGTAAGTAAATATTTCTCTTTTTCGCAAATAAAGCTAATAGTATTTTAGCTCGACTATTTAAAAAAATGGACCTATTCTACTCGCCCCGGCGCCGTCGTCGGTAAAGTATTATTAGGTAAATTTTTAAGCATGTCCATATTTCAGTAAGCACCGTCCATACATCTTGTTTAAGTATAGCTACTACCTTGTTGATATAAATATGTAGATATAGTCAGTAGTGACAATAAATCCGTTTCACCCCAAGTGCTTCAACGAGCAAACGTATTTTGCGGACTCTGCCCATACTATATGCATGTCTTCCAAAATATCACAATTTACACCCCATCAAGTATTGAAGATGACTTCGATATCCTCCCCCAAAACACGAAATAATAAATACGCTGCTGTGAGTCCCTTACCCGTTTTTGATTTTTAGTTTTTCTTTAGCTCCAAAGAAACACCGACGGTGTGTTGAAATGAAACATGCGGAACCTTTACGGCTTGTTGAAGCTTCGTCTGTCAAACGGTTAGCGTATGTCCGGCAGACTTTGCAAGAAATATCTGCAGGTTAATGCAATTACACATAAATTACTATTAACTTACTTTTTATTCGATTGACTTGTCTGTAAAGCAAATAACTCAACATTAAACAAAAGAGATACATTTTTCATTTGTGGGGTCCTAAAAGTAATATTTGGTTTCCATCCTTTATCAGGGGTGGCTACAGTTGCTTCAGGTGCTTCAAATACTTCTTAACTTAGAATTTCTTACACCATCTTGTTTCAAACCATTTCACTTCGTATGCATTTTTACGATTGTTTTAACAAACCTGTTTAAGATCAATATTATTTTTCTTAGTAAATACAAATTTAATAGACAGCACTGGAATACGAAATTAACATCAAAAGGGCATATGGTATTGTTCAATTTTACTCGGAATCCCGCATAATATTTACTGAGATAGACCACCTGAAGACGAGCGATTGCTCCTGACGTTGTAGTTCTTAATCGATTTAAAGACGTGTGTTTGTCACATTATTCCAATGGATAGAATTTTGAAAAACTTCCCAATATTTAAATGTAATGTATGAGAAATAAAAAACATATGTTACCGTACATAATTGTTGAAATTATCTCCTCATAGACATACCCGTCCTTGAAAATAAAAAATACATTTAGTCGCGTAATTTCAGAAAAGTAGCTCTTAAAGTATGCCGTTGTTAAATAAACTGCAGTTGCAAAAGTAACGTTTTTGCACAAATTAAGCATATTTGTATAAATATTAAGATTTTTATAATGTTTCATATTCAGGTTAAATTGCTATAAACAATTATGTAATACCAATATGCATATTTCATATATTGAATACAATATAAGAGACGAATTTGAGACGTATCCGTAAATGGTTGTGCCATCCGAAATAGGGTAAATTGTAGTATAGCGGTATGTGGTGACTCTGGCAGGTCTCGACAAAATTGATTCCTTTGAGCGCGGGGTTGTTGCAATCGTCCTTAAAGTTCGCATTATTTTGCTACAATGACAGATTACTATTGCCAAAATGTAAGGTGTCCAGAGATATTGAAGTTATATTACGAAGTTCATTTGCCGTTGTATTTCTCAAGTTTGAGTAATAAATACATTTAAAGAAGAAATGAAAAAAAAAAATATGTTTCGAACTAATTTGGCATTAATTTTATTACTTGTGATTTTGCTTCAAGTTTGTTAGATGTCGCCAAAAATGATAAACATTACTAGGAAAGTGAGATTTAGCAAATCAATATTTATCATTCCACATGATAAAGCGGTGATAAGATGCAATGTTTATCTTGCAGCAACACACACCTTGGTGACGTCATTGTTTTGCTTAATGTTAAACCTAATAAATACAAGCTTATAATTATAACCTACTCGAAAAGAGTCCATACAAACTGCATTTGTTTTGTTTTAATTTCATCAAATTTCCAATCAAATTTTGTTCCAGTTTTGCCGCATGTACAACACATGCACAAATATCAGTTTATTAACTGGACTAAATTAGCTTTTTTTTTTTTTTTTAATAAAAGATAAAAATAAATCGATCAAGCAAATTGTGACGTGATAAATAAATACCACATATGCACAAATATGATTGTTTTTACTGGACTAAATCAGTTATTGATTTTTTTAATAAAAATAAATAAAACACGCGAATCATGACATGATCAATAGAAAAGCCAAGGCTCGTGCCATTTTCTATCAGGCACTAACATGGCGTTCTAATTCTCGGATAGTATTGACTATCATAACAACAGTCTGCTGTTTCATTACATATTATTAACAGACTCAATAAAACCTAGCCTGTTCGGTACGTATTTTACTTGCAATTTGTGTTTCCAAGAACTCCTTTTATTAGATACAATTGTCATGTCCATGATTTATATCTACATCTGTATTATCTGTGGTTGGTAATTCTCCGACTTTGTTTGTTTTTATTTGTTATAGTGGAAAGCACATCCGGATATGACCCAACTGAAGATACTCCTGTTAGTGCGAATGAAAGTAGAGGTAATCAATACATATCTAAGAATCACTTTATATATTCAATGCATATGATAACAACTTTATAAACAAACTTCTTCCACACGCATATATTAATATATCGATAAAGATATGACAAGGTCAGATCATTTACAGACAAAGGTAAGCTATTCGATTGTCGATATTTTACTGTATCTTCCGTAGTGCTGTTGTTTTAGTTATCGTTTTTCTTGCCAGAACTACTACTGAGGTGTTAGATTCGTAGATATAGCGAATTCCTAAAATGTAGTGTGTCAATAATATATATATATATATATATATATATATATACTAAACGTATGACCAATTGATAGTTTGCAGTAAATATTAATAACATATATTTTTTTCAATATTTTATGCCCAAAATTGGGTTGACGTTGACAATATAGTGTAAATGAATATTGTTTAAAAAAAGTAATAAAAGATTAACTTTCTACCCAAATGACAATTGGCTATAGATAAGTTATCAATCAAGTGGATTATCTTAATTTTCAAAATTAATTAAATTTACACTATGTAGTGTTTAACTGTTTAAACTTTTTAAAATCATTTGTGTAATTAAATTATCTTTATCTCTTTACAGAGAACATAACACCGGAGTTATCTCTTCAAAAAACATCTATACGTACAGATAAAGATCCAGGTAACGCATATTATGTTGTTGTAATTATCCAAATGTCAATGTGAAATGTAATAGTCTCACTTCCACCGGAGGCCTTTGCATGACTTCATGTATAAAAAAACTTCGGATTTCAAATATTCACTTGATTGGTATTTATCTGAATTTTGTTTAAACACGAAATGTATTTTTTTCAAAACGTTATAACACAGTTATATATATAAATGAAAAACTGATATGTATGCATGCAGAAGGATCTAATTCACATAACAATCGCAGTCTGTCTCTCTCTCTATATTCTCTTCCTCTCACTCTGTTTACCTCTCTCTATCCCTCTCACTCTCTCTAGGTTAAATAACGGCTATTTTTCTTTGTCAATAATGTTTCGGGAATATGCAGTTGCGTATTAAGGTACAGGCAGCTTCGTCGCTGATAGCTGGTAGCTGAACAGATAATGATGAAATTATTTCTACTCAAAAGTTCTACTTCAAAGTTTAGCTAGATATAGTTTATTTGTTATCTTATCATAGTAGTAATGTGTTTTTTATTTGTTAATCTATTTCATAATGGTGTAGTTCAATGATTGCTGTATAAACAAAGTCGTATACTTATGATAATTCACTTGGCAAGTATCGCTTATTTAATGACAATTGCTTTGAATAACTGCTTCTAATAACTTGGCCAATCTCCAGTAAGTTCAAACAATCAGAGAGAAATAATAGAATGTTTTGTATTTGATTTTGGACTTGATATGAATTGATATGACACATATAGAGCTGGTTTGTTGACATGTGTTGCAGCAAACTGTATAGCTCGTGTCGGTGTACTTCACATTTTGAAATGTAACTTGCATTTTAAGTTATAAAGGGCAGTAAAATTTGATTTCAAAAAACTAAGCATGCATATATCAACCAAACGAAAAATTGAAATGAAGGTTCTGAAATAATAATGTGTCGACTTTATTTATATTTTCGTACATGTAAATGCCCGTTACGGAATGGTGGTCTTGATCAATGGTGCCTGTTTAGAAAAAAGATTCATTGAAAGAAAACAGAACACTTGGGCCTGTAATAAGATTTTTTCAACTACCTCTGTTATTCATTTTTTAATCTATCATTTCCTCTGCACGTGGACCTTGTCTCCTGTTATGTACGTTGACAGTTCAAGAAAAGCTTGCAATATTCTCTGCGCACGCTTTGCTTGATAGAAATAGACCACACTAAAGTGTTTTGTATATGGCGTATATACAACGGTAATGCGGGCCGCGGATTGGTTGAACATTTGGCCATGAAATATTTTGCTTTAAGGATGACGTTCATTTGATACGTTAAATGCAGTATTTAACGTCTCTTTAATGGTACACATATTTCTAATGTTACGATCGCATACAATGTTAGAAACAACTATTACAGATTGTATAATTGGAAATATATATAAACTGTGTTATACTAGATTGTAGTATCTCTGTATCTGTGGTATAATGGTTTGGACGTTTTTAAATAAACAAACACACCTATACATAAACACATTTACCAAATAAAAGCAAAGTCTGAGTGTTTTGAGGTTGGACACAGTTCACAATGGCAAATAGAAATATTTTATTTTTATTATAGAGATAAACAATCTCTTACACAATATAGAGCAATGGAAAACAGATGAAAGACTAAAGCAAATATTGGATAAGCGATAACATTCTACTTTTTAGACAATAGCAGCATAGAAATATTCAGCGTAAAATCATATGTTTAGTTACTGCAGAGGGGATCTTGCTTGTACACACAATAACTCTACTTTTTATATGTCATGAATATGTAATGTTCTGACCTCTGCTCGAATATTATGACACACCTGATATTTTGTGAACGGGGTGGGTGAAGCGGGGGAATGGGTAGCTTGAAAACAAAAAATATGTCAGTCCGCATATTTTTGTTGTCGATTCGCCATATATAACATAAGGCTTATAAAACAGTGATAATCTAAACATGTTATAGTAAATTACGTAATAATATATTCCTAATTTCCTCGGAAGCCAACGGAAAATTTATGTACTCATACCAATCGGTACACATTACACTAATTGAAATAATTATAATTTGGACGAGTGCATTCATCACATTCAGTGATTGTCTGAATTTAATTGAATGTTTCACTCAAGAAATTGTGTTTAAATGGAATTGGATAAATCAAACACTATAGGCATATTTATTTGTAAATTTTCCGTCCAGTCCAGATGTCTTGCATTTAAACTATATTATATTAGCTTTATATGAATGGGATCCAGTTAATGATTCATAACTACTCACACCTATATAAAGGACATACACAAAAACCTGTTTGATCATGACGATACAGTGGAATTAGAAAACTTTTATTTCATAAAGGGAGATAATTGAAATCACAACAACGGTATTTACACATTTAGGATTTTTTTTTATTTTTGTTATGAAAATATGTATGATTGTTATTTTGTATACATGTAATTGGTTGCCACTTTCAACATGTGTATGTTTGTATTCTTTCTTTTGTAACACAATCATTTGTGACAGTGAGTCCCAATTTTTATTCAGTACAGTGACATGACTCAGGGAAATTATTTCAGTACTACAAAAAATTCCAAGTTTTTGTTTAATTTAAGGGAGAACCATTCATCAAGAAAATGTAGATCAATCAGAAACAGACGAAACGATAAAGAAAATGCAGGGTAAGCTAACACGCTGTGTTTTATTTAAATTGTACTATGAATAATAATATATATTACCTAATCAGGTGGGATGAACAGATTGATGAGAAAACTATTATTTCTATTCGATCTGAATACTGCTTCTTAAATATAACAGTTTCTTTGTAAAGATGTACATACATGTATTTGTATAACATAATCATTATGATATACATGTATAATCATTCGGGTTGAAATGTAACAATCGAGATATTAAATGCTTAACTACATACAATTTAGTTCTTTTCTTATCAGAATAACAATAAAGTGTTATTTATCAAATAATTCCATAATAATGGCACAATTATTGGTTAAAGGATCGCTTTATAGGACCAACGTTGTATTATGGGGACCTGTATCTGAGCCAATATATATCACTTATATTATTAATACTGCTGTTATTAACTGTTTTTTGATAAACTGACCAATCTTTAATTCAATCAAACAATCAATTAGGATTCATAACTACTCACACGTTATATAAAGGACATACATAGAAACCCGTTGGATCATGAAGATACAGTGGAATCAGAAAACTTTTATTTCATAAAGGGAGATAATTGAAATCACAACAGCGGTATTTACATATTTAGGATCTTTTTTTTATTTTTGTTATGGAAATATGTATGTTTCTTACTTTGTATACATGAAAGTGGTTGCTACTTTCAACATGTGTATGTTTGTATTATTACTTTTGTCACACCATCACTTGGAAACACATGAAACGATAAATAATATACAGGATAAGCTAACACGCTGTATTTATTTTACTAAAACTGTTATATGAATAATATATTAACTAATCAGATGAACTTCAATACATACAAGTGTCTGGCAGAAGTAGTTTTGTATGTCAAGAAACCGCTATTTTGCGTTTTGTTACTGTATCACAACACAAACATTACACAGTGCACGAATTGGTTTAATAAGCAAATACGCATAAACATGAACAACTTTATGAAATAAAAGCAAAACCTTAGTGTTTTGGGTTTTGAATTTAGTTCAGTTGGACAAAAATGGACAAATATTTTATGCTATTTTAGAAAAAAGTATTTCCTAACATTATAGAGAGGGATGGGAAACAGATGAAACAAAAAAGAAAATGTTGAGTCAGCTAACTCGCTGTATTTCTTTATTTAAACTGTACTATTACATGTAACAGTATATTTACTAATCAGATGGGATGAACAGACTGATGATGAAACATTTATTTCTATTCGATCTGATAACTGCTTCTTACATCTAACTGTTTCTTTATAAAGATTAACATACATGTATTTGTATAGTATACTCATTATGCTATACATGTATAACCATTCGGGATGAAAGTTGGAATCGAGATATAAAATGCTTAGCTAGATACAATAATTTATAGATACAGTTATTTATTAAGTAATTTTATAATAGTTGCCAAGTTATTGGTTAAAGAATTGCTAAAGAGGACCAATGTTGTATGTTGAAGACCAGTAACTGAACCAATATAAATCACTTAAATCATTAATAGTGCTGTAATTAACTGTTTTTGATAACCGGACCAATCTTTAATTCTATCAAAACATCAAATAGGATAGATGTGTATATTTTGTTATATTTATTTATTTATTTGATATGCGACCTATATAACTGGTGTATTGATGTGTGTGGCAGCAAACACTATACAATGTGTCTATGTACTACAAACATATCGATACCTAAACATAAAAATGACTTCGTGTTGGTCCGGTTCTATTCATATTAGTCCAGTTCGCGTCATATGACGGAGCGTTTTCTATGTTACATGGCCAATATAATTTAATAATAGTAATTACTGATCAACTTTATTGTATTGGCCTTTTTAACTTTTGACGTCGCATGACGGGGACTCGACACATACGAACCGACTTTGTTCAATACGAAAACCGGAACTGGGTCAATATGACTACTTCCGATTATTTCAATCTAAAGTCGTTCATTAAATTTATTCGTGATAAAATGAAGTTATTGTTATGTTGATAGATATTTTAAAAGTTAAAGTGTATTAAGATAAGAGATAAGATATTTTATTTCCTATAATGGTATGGGAGAGCATAGCATATACATTTATACAAAATGACAGAACATATACAATTTGTCAAACCATATTATTATACGATATCGAAAAATACAATACCAGAAATAACAAACCATTAATTTAAACTAACTTAAAACAAAACGTACAATGAAACTTTTTTATGCTAATATTTTGTACACACTATAATTATATAAAGTATAAACTAAACCATTTCAATTATTCGGTGGTATTCGTTTTAATTTTCTATGATTGTTAACCTATTTACAGTTGTTTCAACCTGTTTGAGATAAATATTGCTTTCTTAGTAAATATAAAATTAATGGACAGCACTCGAATACGGAACCAGCATCAAAAGGGCATTCGGTAATTTTACTCGGCATCCCGCATTAATATTTACTGAGAGAGACCACCGAGACCACTAAGCGAATGCTCCTGACGATGTAGTTCTGAACCGATTTAAAGACCGCATTATTTTGCTGCAATGACATATTACTATTGCCAAAGTGTCGAGAGAATTTGAAGTGACATTACGAAATTCATATAAACAAAGAGGAGAATAAACAATAACTTTGTGAAAGAGATAAGAAAGAGTAATTCAAGTTACTGCAGTTAGTTCTTAACCTGCAAAGAAGGATTTGTTCCTTTCTAGAAAGATAGCTGACATATATCCTTCTTTAGAAGTGATTTGAATTCACTGACAGAAAGAGCACTCCTTATATCAATGGAACGTGAAATGAATTGTGATAAGTGTAGTTCGTGGGGGGGACTGTTTGGATATTTTCAGAGTTTCTTGGGATATAACTGGCGATATCAGCAACATATGAATGAACCTAAACAGATAGGCACTCAAGCGAAAGGTTGTTACTAGCTTTGTAAAACTGTGTTAGTTAATGTTTTGTTCATCTACATTCGAGTGATTCCCAATAAAAAATAAAAAAAATGGATTGAAACTAATAAATTCGCACCACAGACGATACCTGTTGCATCGTTCTGCACTTTGTCAAGTTGTTGTTTTTCATATTACAATTATTCAGTAAGTTTCAAAAAGGGTCAGATAAACGACTGGTAAAAAATCTCTGGAGATTTACGATCCAAGTTGTATTTGAGAAAGAGCATGCAATTTATTCATTTCCGTGCACTTGCGGTAATGTAATAAGTTATAAACTTATTTATTTTACTTCGATTTTAAAAACAAGTTCTTACAATTTAGTCAAATCACGCCCAAATCCTTCCTGGGTAGAACCAGTACTAAGCATATGCGAAAAAAGTTTCATGCTCAAGGACACCACACATAGCCGTAACGGAGGACTGAACCCACGACCCAGCGATGATAAACATTAGGCTAGTTTAATGTTAGCGAAGGGCTTCTCGGCGGCAACATTGTACTAAACTTATCATAATTCCCAGAATCCCGGGGTCTGCTACGGGTTAAACAATACTGGACATACTTTATCTCTGGCAGTCACTTAGCTATTTCTTCGCATATTCATAGTTTGGAGACTCATGGCTGTAAAACATAGTACATGACGAATCCATTACAGAGACTGGCTGGGTTAGGATTTGAACTTACGACCCATGGAAATTAATTACAATCTGAGCAACCCAGATATATACATAGTGTATACTCCTCGTTAATAATTCTACTTGCTCATACATTCGTGTACTATAATAGTTTGCTGATATTAAAAATGGGTTGATTTATAGAAATATGCATTTTTATGTATTTATTATAAATATTAATCACTGTTCTGTGTTCTTCGACAGCTATTGTTGAAATAATATTTCCGATGGTGCAGACTGTTCTTACTGAGATATTTCAAACTAATTTGGCATTACTTTTCTTCCTGGATAGGAAAGACATATTGTCATATTGTTTCAACACCATTAAATGTCCCAAAAAATCATTTCTAGAAAAATGAGTTTCATCAAATAAAAAGTTACCAATCCACATGATAAAGTGGAGTCAGATAAACGTTTGCTTTGTCGGCAGGGAATGCTTATCTTGCAGCAACACACACCTTGATGACGTCATTGTTTTTGCGCTGTGTTGAACCAACGTTTGTCGACCGTTGATAAACTGTTAAGTATGTAAATACATATAAACTAATAATTATTACCGAGTCGAACAAGTTCCATAGCAACTACATTTATTTTGTTTAAATTTCATAAAATGTCCAATCAAATTTGAAACTAGTTATGCGCATGAACTACAAATGTACAAATATGAGTTTATTTACTGGACTAAATCAGTTATTGTTTTTTTAATAAAAAATAAATAAAACATTCGAATCATGATCAATAGAATAGCCAAGGCTCGTGCTTAACTATTTTATATCAGGCACTAACATGGTGTTCTATTTATCAGGTAGTATCGACTATAACAACAGCAGTCTGCTATTTCATTACATCTCATTAACAGACTTAATAAGACCGAGTCTGCTCTTTCCGTTTTTAGTTGCATTCTGTACTTCCAAGAAATCCTTCTATTAGATACTATTGTTATGTGTGTGATTTATATATACATCTGTATTATCTGTGGATCGTCATTCTCTTACTTTGTTTGTGTTCAAGAAACGTTTTTGAAGTCAAATGATAAAACTACTTTTAAACAGTATTCTTTATATAATACAATTTGTGATACAGGTGAAAAAGCAACTGGTGGCGTGTCTGTTCTTGTCAATAGAAACGTTCCACACAGTACAATTGCATTAGACACTAATATGCAAGCAGTTGCAGTTAGTGTTACAATGCATAGAGTTATTACAATTTGCTCTTTATATTTACCACCAAGTGCAACCCTTGATCCGAAAGATCTCGATAAACTCATTGCACAATTGCCATCACCTTTTATGCTTTTGGGGGATTTTAATGCCCACAATTACATATGGGGTTGTAAAGACATTAATGATAAAGGTAATAAAGTTGAATCTTTTTTAAATCAAAATAACCTATGTCTTTATAATGATAATAAATCTCATACATATATACATCCTGCTTCAGGATCGAAAACTTCCATCGATTTATCAGTTTGTGAGCCATCACTTTTGTTAGACTTTTCATGGAGTGTTGGTGATGACCTCTGCGGGAGTAACCATTATCCAATATTTCTTGAAAATATTGGACCTCCACTTCTTGACAGAAATCAACGATGGAAACTTTGCAAAGCAGATTGGCATATGTTCCAATCTCTTTGCGAAGAACAGTTAAAACCTGATTTATTTAACAATACAGATGATCCTGCTGGTCAGTT
This sequence comes from Panopea generosa, assembly GCA_029582155.1. Lineage (NCBI taxonomy): Eukaryota > Metazoa > Mollusca > Bivalvia > Adapedonta > Hiatellidae > Panopea > Panopea generosa. The sequence goes on from CM055907.1 coordinate 48,137,213, forward strand.
TTCATCAATATTATACAGTATAGCAGAAAAATCTATCCCAAAAACCTCGACAAATCCAAAACGCCCTAAGAAACCATGGTATGATGATGACTGCAAGAATGCAGTCAAGGATCGTAAAAAAGCTTTAAGTCAATTTAATTTACGACCTACACAACATAATTTAGACAATTTTAAAGTGTTTCGTGCGAAAGCAAGGCGTACTCTTAAGGAGAGTAAGAGAAAGTCCTGGAGAGATTACGTCTCTAGGCTTAATTCTCGTACTTCCCTTAAGAAGGCGTGGGACATGGTCCGAAAAATCAACGGTAAGGGTACTCCTGGTTGCGTTAACCATTTAAAAACTGAAAATCATACTGACACATCTGCCAAAGACATCGTTAATACTTTGGCAGATACTTTTTCAAAAAATTCATCTACCACTAATTGCAATCCAACATTTTTAAAATATAAACATCAGACTGAAAAGCAGAAACTAAACTTCAAATCAAATAATTCAGAAAAATATAATAAGAAGTTCTCTTTGAGTGAATTGAAAAATTCCTTAAAGAAGGCACATGATACATCAGCTGGTCCTGACGATATCCATTATCAACTTTTAAAACATTTACCCGAATCGTCCTTATTAATTCTACTTGATATATTTAACTCTGTTTGGGTGACTGGAAACTTCCCCGAGTCTTGGAGGGAAGCTATCGGTATTCCGGTACCCAAACCTGGGAAAGATAACACGGATCCAGTTAATTACCGTCCAATTGCTTTGACAAGCTGTGTTTGTAAAACCATGGAACGTATGATTAATGGTCGCCTCGTTTGGTTCTTGGAATCCAACAACTGAATTACTAAGTATCAAAGTGGATTCCGGCGCCAAAGGGGCACTACAGACCATTTAGTTAGATTTGAATCGTTTGTTAGGGAGGCTTTCATAAAGAAAGAACATTTAGTCGCTGTATTTTTTGACTTGGAGAAAGCCTACGACACTACGTGGAAGTATGGCATTATGAAAGATCTTCATAATATGGGCCTTCGTGGCCGTTTAGCTACATTTATTTTAAACTTTTTGGATGATAGACAGTTTCAAGTCCGAATGGGAACAACCCTCTCCGATGTTCACAAACAGGAGATGGGCGTCCCACAAGGCAGTATTTTGTCTGTCACACTTTTTAATATTAAAATTAATAATATTGTTAAGAGTATAAATCCTGGTGTGGATTGCTCTTTATATGTTGACGATTTTGTAATTTGTTACCGTTCAAAAAATATGAAAACTATCGAAAGGCAACTACAGCAATGCCTTAATAAACTTCAGACTTGGTCTGATGAAAACGGTTTTAAAATTTCTAAGTCTAAAACAAATTGTATGCATTTTTGTCAACTACGTAAACATCACGATGATCCCAATCTAACGTTAGATGGGACACCTATACCTGTTGTTGAGGAAACAAAATTTTTAGGTCTTATTTTTGACCGTAAACTTACTTTTATTCCTCATCTTAAATATCTTAAGACAAAGTGTAATAAAGCACTAAATTTATTAAATGTTGTTGCCAATACTAATTGGGGTGCAGATCGTAAAGTTTTACTTAGACTTTACAGATCTCTAATCAGATCAAAATTGGACTACGGCTCTATTGTATATGGATCAGCTCGCAAGTCTTACTTAGCGATGCTTGATCCTATACACAACCAAAGACTACGACTCGCCCTTGGTGCCTTTCATACGACCCCAGCCGACAGTCTTTATGTAGAGGCAAATGAACCATCATTGTATTTAAGACGTGACAAACTGGCTCTTCAATATGCCATTAAACTTCATTCAAATCCATCTAATCCTGCTTTAAATATTACTTTTGACCCAAATTATGAAACTCTATTTGATAAAAAACCTAAAGCTATTCGAACTTTTGGTCTCCGGATCAAACCAAAACTCACCGAAGCCAATATTGATCGTAATTTAATTGCTAAGTACAAAGTCTCACAAATACCATCATGGACTTTGGAAAAGCCAAAAATCATTTTTGAACTTTGTAAAGACAAAAAATCTGAAACAGACTCCTCTATCTTCCAAAGTAAGTTTAATGAAGTCAAATCGTCTTACAATCATTATTGTCCAATATATACAGATGGTTCTCAAGATGGAGATACCGTGGCTGCAGCTGCTGTTACGGGACAGCACATCTCAAAGAGCCAATTACCAAACGGAGCCTCCATCTTTTCAGCTGAACTTAAAGCCATTGATTTTTTCCATTTAACTACATTAATGAATCTGATAAAAAACAGTTTATTATATTTTCTGATTCACTTTCATCTCTTCAAGCTATAGACGGCATGAAAGATGATAATCCTCTTGTTCTTTAACTTTTAAATAAATACAATGTACTATGTAAAAAAAATACTATTGTTCTCTGCTGGCTTCCTGGTCATACAGGAATAAGTGGAAATGATAAAGCTGATAAGGCTGCGAAAGCGGCCTTAAGCTTGAATATTTCATTTTTTAAACTACCTTTTACAGATTTTAAATCTAATATTGATAAGTATATTTTTAGTTCATGGCAGTCCTCTTGGGATCTTGCCATACATAATAAGTTACATTATATCAAACCAAAACTTGGCGAATGGCATCCTAGCCATAGGATTATTCGTCGAGAAGAAGTTATTTTAGCTCGGTGCAGAATAGGGCATACCCGCTGTACCCATTCATATCTTTTAAAGCGTGAAGCTGTCCCAGAGTGTGTGCCCTGTTTTGCACCGCTTACTGTTAAGCATATACTTATCGACTGTGTTGACTTTGCTCCAGTGAGAGCGAAGTACTACAGGGTTGATAGTATGAAAGAGCTTTTTGATAAAGTTAATGTAACCAGTATATTTGCCTTTTTAAAAGAGGTTAAACTGTTTAAACATTTTTAGTTTAAAACCCGATGACGGGTTTAATGATTTAGTATATCGTTGATTTCCCTGTATTTAATTGATGTTTTCATTTATTTATTTATTTGTAAATAATTTCATTTATTTATTTGTAAATAGTTTTAATAAATTTTAACCATATTTATTTAATATAATTATTTTTGTCATCACATTCATTAATCTTTGCGCGCACAAAATGACCTATTTATGTGTCGACGTGCCGTAAAACACCATTCATTCATTCATTCATTATACTCTGTTGTTGTTTTTCTTGATACAAATACTACTGGGATGTTGGCTTCGTTGATGAAGCAAGTTCCTAATATGAATTGTGTAAATAATTGTGATATGTACTGAACTGAAGACCAATCGATAGTTTGCAGAAAATATTAGAAACGTATTTTGGCTTTTCAATATTTCAAAGTATGCCCCTGGTTGGGTTAAAGTTAATAATGTGATGTAAATAAATATTGTTTAAAATAGGAATAAAAGATTAATTTTCTACCCAAAGGACAATTGATTATAAATAAATTATCAGTCATACAGATAAATTAAATTTTGGAAAGGTTCAATTAATTAAATTTACTCTATGTAGTGTTTAACTTTTATAATCTTTAAATCCTGAAATGATATGTAATTGGTGTTTCTTAACCTGTTTAACGAGAGAATCACACCGGAGGTATCGCTTGAAGACTTATCTTTACGTGCAGAAGAACTTCCTGGTAATGCATACATTACATTTTACAAAACCTGAACCAAAATATGATACAACAAAGCAGATGAAATCATTTAACAACCATTTCATGATAGTCAGCCGCGGGCAAATACCTCTCCATCGAGCATAGGTAACGTTGACAATTATTTGACATCAACTGAGAATATCAATAGTCCGTATACACAATTTAAACTAAAAAGTAAATGGCAGCCACACAGACATTCAAGGGAACTTAAAACCTTGATTCAAAGTGTCGAACATATTATCTCGTCCTTTCAGTCTAAGCGAAACCATCACAACAACATGTCAAAGAAAAATGCAGTGTGCCTTACAAACAGAACTGATATTATAATAAAACCAGTCGATAAAGGCTCAGCGGTCGTTGTGATGGACAGAGATAATTATATCTCAGAGGCAGAAAGACAACTGAATGGCAATCCTATTACATTCAGTTAGATCATGATCCCACACTTGAATTCGCAGAGAAGGTTTCAACAACTGTTAATGAAATGTTTGATACTGGATACATCAGTGAAGATAATAAAGATTATTTACTTCCTGAGAATTCCAAAGCCTGACCACAGAGCAAATTTCTAAGTTCGTTGATTTTCACCTAATACCCCATGTACGCAATGTGCCATCATTTATTCAAGAGACCACCGCTCACATTAAGAAAATTGAATCCGAGGATAGTATCGATCCTGACACTCTTATTGTTTCAATGTATGTTACGTCACTATATATTAATATACCACACGATGTTGGTATACTTGCGTGCAAAGAAATATGGGAGAGTAGGGAATATCAACAACCACCAGCTGAATATCTTGCCTTAATACTAAAATGCTATAATTGTGAATTTAATGGTAAACACTACCTACAAGTTCAAGGTACGGCAATGGGCACCACAATAGCACCTTCTTAAGCCAATATTTTCATGGGTATACTTGAAAAGCATCTCTTACAATCGGTACCTGTAAAACCCTAGTCATGGCTTCATTTCATCGACGACACTGATATAAAATGGCGTGATAGTTTTGAAAATCTTTAAAGTTTTCTACATCTCGCCAATGATTTCCATCCAACAATAAAATTCACTAGTGAACCGTCTGACTAAAAAAAACATCTTTCTAGATACACAGTCGCACATCAAAGATGATAAACTGGTAGTGGACTTGCACCACAAACCCACATACAGTCATCAGTATCTACTATCCAGTAGTTGTCATACTTAACACTGTTGTAATACCATACCATACAGTGTGACGCTACGCATTAAGAGAACCTGCTCAGACTCTCTGACATATGTAACACGATTCCAGAAACTGTCACAAAATTTACTCAATAGGGGTTACTTTAAAGTTGCCATTGATTCTGCTATTTCGAAAGCTTAAGAACGAAACAGGACAGCTATCATACAGTACAACAACTAGAAACACGACTCTGCGACGCGTCTACCATTTGTGCTTACGTACCATCTGGATACTCCTGACGTAAAAACAGAATTGCAAATCACCGGTCGATAATTGAATCTTCAAACCGTTCAAATGTTCCTAGAAAAAACAGTCATCGCCTACAGAAGGCCGAAATATCTCCGCGATATTCTGGTCCGATCAAAAATAGGACAGTCATGCCCTTGCATTTCATCTAGCATGCCTAACATGCAAACAAATGCCTATCACTAACTGTTTTAAACAATCAACAACCGGTGCAACAATACATCTGAGATATAACGCCAACTGCAAAACAAGTAATGTTGTTTACTTAATGACTTGCAAACAGTGTAAAAAAACAGTATGTCGGTGAAACTCCTCTTAATCTGAGAGTTAACACACATCGATCCAATGTACTTACCCGTAAGCTCGCTAGATCTCCAATGGCTAATCATACATCATAACCCCATTTGGACAGACGAAAAGCGCGAAATACGAAATGGATCCGCAAATTAAACACTAGTCAACCATTTGGCCTAAAAAAGGGGGACGATGTACGTGTTGCTATACACAAATAAAGTACTTCGCCAGTGCATCTACCGATACATGTACATCTATGCAATAGTTTAATTCTTTCTCATACAATTCTACTCAATTTATATATATTATTTAATATGATGTTATATGATGTTGAAAAACAGGTCTTCAACAACACTTTCTGTTTTTTTCCATCTATATGTAGTATTCAGTATATAATATATGTCGGTGTATAAATGTATTCTACACACAGTAGAATTTTGGATTTTGTCTGCTATTCTATTTCACAAAAGCCTCTATGTAATGTGGATCACAGCAATATTAAATAGGTGTTTTTGATAATTGTTCATACCGTTTATGAAACAACACACTGCCAGGGAAACTGCTTTAATATTTTATTTACACAATGAATAGCAATAGTGTATTATCAAATTATGCTTTGACGGTTTTATTGCATTATATACAGTTTTGGTCTACTATTCAGTTTATAATAAATGTCGCCGTACAAATGCCTTCTACACGCATTTTTCTGCGATTTTATTTTTAACCGCACTGCGATCCTGTAACAAGATTTATTTTTGTAAACGCTACCTCTGTGTTATGTAGGTTACCAAAATTTTAAGTACTTGTTGCTAATATTTGCTCCTAACTTTTTTGAAAAGACAAATGTATGGGAAAATTACCGTTACATGGACTATGGGCGAGTAGTCGTGCGCATTTGTAATGTATATAGTAAAGTTTTAGTTTGTAATAGTATAGTAGGTTTCTTAGTCCCGGGGGAGGCACTCCCAATATATTGGTTAGTACAAATGTGCCGTCGTTTTGACCCTCTTTTTAGACATATAATGTAGAGTTTTTACTCCTATTTTTTTTGCATAATGCGATATTGAACTTTGACCTTCCTTTCTGAACACATAATGTAGACTTTTGACCTCTTGTTTAATCCGGGGTTCAATTCCTTCCTGCCTGGGAACTCAAGTCTAGGAACATCTTGAGTTTTATTCTTAATGGAATCCAAGAGCGTATGCCATTGTGTAGACAAAGTTTTATTTAGATTAAATATAGAGTTTTGACCTCTTTATGCTTTGCACGAATGTAGAGTATCGACCAGTATAATTGGTTTTGATCCCCCAAATTTTATTTAGGCTGCAATGTTTAGTTTGTATCTATGTTGTGAAGTTTATAGAGCATTTTAGGTCAAGTGCCCCTCCTCCCTGGGGACTGTCTGAAGTATCGTCAGTCAGTCACTTTAATATTGTATAGTTAGAACATTGTTTCTTTTTGTGTTGCTTTTTGTTTTTTTCCGTCCTCTGATGAAGACGTAAAGCCAAAAGCTATTATATATATATCAGAATATATTGCTTTACAGCAATACGGATATAAATAATGGGAAAACAGAAGTTGACGGAACTCGACCTAGAATTACATATTGATTTAGTATGCACTCTGTATTTACATCTCTGTTGGACAATACTAACATTTGGTTTGGTAGATGCCTTGTTGTGTATATACTTATATACTATGATTTTACATGCAACACATCTGGACTGGACGGATAATTTATATACATGAACCGATAGCTTATATGAGTAGAATCCTATTAAAAAATTCATGACTACTCACATGCTATATAAAGGACATATTTCGAAACCCGTTGGATCATGAAGATACAATGAAATCATCAGTATTTTATTTCATAAAGGGAGATAATTGAAATTTCATATATTTTATACGTCCAGTCCAGATGTGTTGAATATAAAACCATAGTATAGAAGTCATGGTTGACACCAAATCTATTGGTTTGGTGGATGCCATAATATTGGGCATTTATGTCTGATTATTCACAAATAATTATCTCCATGTATATATATTTATATACATATTATGTTGCATTTATATACATATGAATATTATGTTATATATATATATATTCATTTGTATAATGAGTCGTATATATATATATATATATATGCATATTATGTTTTCCATATTCATATGCATATTATGTTGTCCGATATTTGTATGCATATTATGTTGTCAAATATTTATATGCTTATTATATTCATATGTATAATCATGTTTTTGCGAATACAATACCAGGTACACATTCAATGTAATTGTTGTTTTACTTACTCTCAAGTTTATCGGACTCGATCTAAATATATATAAATAAAATGTGAGAATTGTGTTAGTTGTGTGAAGATTCAACTCATATTCAATCTGAGCATTTCCATCACCACATATATAATTATATAAACATATAACCTGTCTTACGATCACATATTTGTTACGACTGCGGCCATGAGTCCTCTAGTCCAGCCCAGTGTAAACGCTTCATGTGAGAAAATATTCCAGTTGTGGAGAGAAGATGATTTACTCAGGTTCCATTCAGAAACATTAGTCTAAATAAATCCCGTACCAATAAAACTGGATGCCATGTATAACATGTACTTTGTTGAAAGTGACATTCAAACAAACAATTTTTTTTTTAAAATAGGACATTTTTTTTCAAGAAATAGGAACTAGGTAGCGAAGTGTAATTTAAAATCACTTTATATTTCGATTGCAGGTGATGCGAAAGTAAAACCAGTAGATTTAGAGTCGAATGCCAGCGTAGGAGCTGTTTCAGATGTAGTTGCAGTTGTTAAAGTAGACAATGTTAAACCTGAAGCTATTGAATCCAACATCATGGCATATTCAGATATCAAAGCACTTGAACATAAATTGAAGAAGGAAATATATGTAAAAGAGATAGAAAACATTTGTTTGCAAACAAAAGGCCTACATTCTGATATCATAAATGTTGCAGCTTCTCCTAACAGCAGCGGCGATCCAGAGTTTGTTGTCATTGCTGGAAACCCAGAAACAACTGAAGATAAAGCTAAACAAAGTTGTCCATAAGACCATAAATTTACAATTTCTTACCATCAATAAACAACGGTTTACTACCCCCTGAACGTTAAAGTATGGGTGGGAGGTGTAGTATTATGTTGTGTATCTATGCATGTATGCTTACCCAGCGGCAGGTCAGCATCAATTAGAACCATAATTTTACAATATCTCACTATCAATGAACAATAGTATAATGTCCCCTGAACCTAAAGTATGTTTAGTTTAGTTTGGGGGATATTATTCTGTTGTGGCTCTGCACGTGCATGCATACCCAGTTGTAGATATGCACGAGTAAAAACCATGTACTTACAATATCTCACTATCACTTAATTAACAATAGTCTATCTTCCCCTGTATCTTAAATTACATAGAAATATACTATGCTATTGATCCGCACACGTATACGTATCCAGTTACAGATCTGCATGAATTAAGATCATGAATTTACAATCAAATCACTAACAATTAACAATAGTTTGCTACCCCTTGGACCTTGGAGTACAGGAGATAGTACTCGGTTGTGGATCTGCACATGTGTGCGTACCCAGTTGTAGATCTGCATGAGTTAAAACCATAAATTTACAATGGCTCACTATAAATTTATATAAATTTACTATAAATTCATACGTGTGTTCTCTGAGGAAGTGTACGCTTTTGTAAAATCCCATGTTTATTCTTATTATGATATATTTTGATAATTAGTTCTGTTTTTGTGATACAGTTTTCCTATTATATGCATGCGCTGTTTATGTATTTTTATATATGTTTAGTTTAAACCAATGATATGTCATTGTTTTACAATATCACACTATCCCCTAAATCACCTTACATGACAGGATGCACGTCTATATCAAATGTGAGTTTTAGTGACTGCTGTAATCAAAGTCACCGCCTTATGTTGTAATATGTTCTCTGTTCTTAATAAATGATACATGGATATCCAATTTAAGTCTGTTGGGGTCCTATACATTATTTGATAATAATTTTATAGAATAAGAATATAGAATTGTTAATAAATCAATACAATACAATTTATTGTGGTTGAACTTGCTATATGACAAAATTTGTGAAAAGCAAAAATTCAGTAATTTAAATTACAGTTTTTTTTGCTGCAATGTAACAAATAAGTTTATTTTATGTATGTGTTTTCTTTATTATATGAGAATAATGTTACATATGATATTGCACAGTAGATTTGTATGTGTTTGGTTAAGGAATGTTTATTAAGAATACTCTTAAATATTGATCTGAATTTCAACTGAACACATAAAACTCTAATCCTGTTTACAAAATAGACTGTAATATTATCGCTTAGACTCCCTGTGCATTTTCACTGTAATGCTTATTTTGTAACTCAACTCATTTCAGCTTAATTAATCTCAATATTTTTTGTAACCCGCATTTACATTACATGCGAAGAGATAGTAGAATATATTGTACCCTGTAATAATTATATTGTTATTTTGTGATCAGTGACTTAATTACATGTTTATATATCTCTGCGGTGTCTAACGACAGCGCTTGGTATTGAAAGATAGCATGTTTGTGTTTAGTGTGTGTGTGTGAGTGGGTGTGTAGGCATAAACGACACTCGTGTCCATGTAAATTCGCAAATACCTAATATATTGTTAGCACACTTGACCATGCTGGAATGTACACGCACCATATCTAAATATAGAACCTTTCGGTGTAAAAAAAAACTGTTACTAGTCAGGTTCGGCAAACTGATTTAGATGTGTGTTTGTAACAAAGGATAGAGCTGAATATTAAAAAATATATTTTTTCTCCGTTAATTACGTGTCCGTAGTGTATGTATATCAATTTATTGAGTGGATATGTATACATTAGGCATGTATATATGCGTACGTGCGTGCGTATGTGCATATGTACATGCGGACGTGTGTACGTATGTGCGTATGTGCATGCGGACGTGTGGACGTGTGTACGTGCGTGTTTACGGTCGTACGTGCGTACGTGCGCATGTACATGTGTGCGTGCGTGTTTACGTTTGTACGTGCGTAGGTGCGTATGTATGTACGGATGAACGTGCGTATGTGCTTATGTAGGCATGTACGTGTGTGCGTGTTTATGTATGTACGTATGAATTTGCGTATGTATGTGTACACGTAAGCATGTATGTACGTGTGTACGTGTGTACGTATGTATGTATGTGTGTGCGTATGTATGAACGTACGTGCGGGCGTATATGCGTATGTATGTGCGTATATACAGATGTGCGTGCGTATGCACTTATGTAGGTACGTATGTGTGTGTGTGTGTGTGTATGTATGTACGAATGTTTTTGCGTATGTACGTGCACATGTGTGCATGTGTGTGCGTATGTACGTACGTATGTATGTATGTGTATATTTATGCACGCATGCATTGGCATGTAGAACCGGTTAACTGTTTTGCTATGAACAGAGAGGTAACTTAAATTTAGTAAAGCCAGAACGTAAGAACTGAAAACTATATTATAAGGGTGTTGTGTTTGTTTTTCTTATGTCAGTAACATAGTATATTTCCTTAACTATGTTTTTCTTAAATTAGCTACCACTATAATGCTGTTTCCATGCGCATATAGAACGATATTGAGAAGAACGGGATATACTGATCTTATGATGGCCATAAATGCATCTCATTCTCTGTATTATCCTAAATGAGCACCTTGAATTTCGTTTTTCGTTTCAAGGACTCTCAAATAGGATATTACGTGTAGATCTAAACATAGCATCTTAAATATGTCATTGAGATGCACCGGACATATTGATCTTACGATGGTTATAAACGCATCTCAGTCTCTTTGTTATCCTAAATGAGCACCTTGAATTTCGTTTTTCGCTTCAAGGACTCTTAAATAGGATATTACGTGTAGATCTAAACATAGCATCTTAAATATTTCATTGATATGCACCTGGATATATTGATTTTACGATGGTCATAAACGCATCTCAGTCTCTTTGTTATCCTAAATGAGCACCTTGAATTTTGTTTTTGTTTCAAGGATTCTTAAATAGAATATAACATGTAGATCTAAAAATTGGAAACGTGAATGCAGGCTATCTTGTTTATTACTATCGAGTTTGGTTTCCTAAATACTTACAAATTTTCAAACTATGAATTTGATTGAAACAAAAAAATATGGTAAAAAAGACTTATACTAAGATATATATGGTCGTACTTTTGTTTTTCAAAATGAGCCTCTTTGTTTTGTTTTGTTTTTTGTTTTGGTGTTGTTATTTGTGTGACTTCAAACATGTCACCATTCCACAGCTTTTTGCTGCTGTTAAAGATACAGAATATCAGTACAATGTTTAAACAAATAATACTTCAAAACCTTGGAGGGGAAAACTACCAAGTTCTTACTCTATTTACTGTCGCTCTTCATGTCTGTTTAATGGAGTTATATATATTGTTAGTCTGGTTGTCTCTGGTCAGGAGAGATGGGATATATTTCTGTTTGGTTAATTTTATAAATTATCATGACAGATAAAATTACATTTGTGTCCATGAATGTACAGGGTCTTGCTGATAAAAACAAGAGAACAGATACATTTAATTTTCTTAAAGAAAAAAAATACTCTATCTATTTTTACAAGACAGGCATTTTACAGATAAAGAAATTAATTACATACGTATTCTGTGGGGCTATGAATGTTATTTTAGCCATTTTACTAGCCAGTCTAGAGGAGTTGCCATTTTTTTAAATAATAATTTTGAATTTAATATTCACTCCAAAGAAACGGATCAAAATGGAAACAAACTCATATTGGAAACAACTATAGCAAATAAAAAAATTACTCTCATTAATATTTATGGTCCTAATGAAGACGAGCCCGACTTCTATAATCAAATTAAAAATAATATTTTAGCTAAAGATTCTTCTTATATTATAGCAGGAGATTTCAACCTGGTTTTGAATCCAGATATAGATTGTTTTGACTATATACATTTAAATAATCCAAATGCTCGAAATACTGTATTAGAATTAATGGCGGAATGTAATTTAATTGATTGCTGGCGGGATCAAAATTTAGAAAAAAAAAAATATACATGGTTCAAAAAGAATACGCAAAAGAAAGCTAGATTAGATTATTTTTTAATTTCTGAACCTCTTATGACAGACATTGATAAAGTTACAATTAAACCAGGTTACAGAACAGATCATTCGTTAATATTATTAACATTTGAATTTGGAAAGTTTAAAAAAGGTAAATCGTATTGGAAAAATGAACAACTCATTATTAAAAGATACAAAATATGTTGAAGAAATAAAAAATACAATTAGAATGGTGACATCTCAATATGTGAAAGAAACTCATTTCGCAGACATACATACTATTGCAAACAAAGATATAGAATTTAGCATAAATGATCAATTATTTTTTGAAGTACTTCTTTTAGAAATCAGAGGAAAAACTATTTCATACTCATCTTTCAAGAAAAAACAACAAATTAAAAGGGAGGAAAATTTATATATAGAAATAAAAGAACTAGAAAAAAACAATATACTAGACCATACCGCTATTGAATCAAAAAGAAAAGAACTTTACGATATAAGAGAGAAAAAAATGGATGGGAATAAAATTCGATCACGAGCAAAGTGGGTACAGGAAGGAAAAAAAAATTCTAAATTCTTTTGTAATTTAGAAAACAGAAATTTTATTTCGAAATCAATGATAAACATTAGAACTAGTAATGGTCAAATTATTAACTCGCAAAAAGAAATACTTAAAGAAACACAATTATTTTATAAATAATTCTACTCATATAATGAAACCACCAACATAGATTTAAAGACTGTCCTCTCAAACGTTGATGTCCCTGTACTAAATGAAAATTTAAAATCTTCACTCGAAGGCCCCGTTACTTACCAAGAAGTGTTGCATTGTCTGAAAAACATGCAGAATAATAAAAGTCCAGGTCTAGATGGTTTTACTGTTGAGTTTTTTAAGTTTTTCTGGTATGATATAGGGGATTTCATAATTCGTGCTATAAACGAAGGTATTATCAAGGGTGAACTGTCCATTTCCCAAAGACAAGGAGTCATTACATGTTTACCAAAAGGAAATAATGATAAACAACTTTTAAAAAACTGGCGTCCAATATCTCTTTTAAATGTGTCATACAAACTGGCATCAGCAAGTATAGCACAAAGGATAAAACATGTTTTACCACATATTATTAATGAAGATCAAACAGGTTTTTTATCTGGCAGATATAAAGGTGAAAATATTAGATTATTGTATGACCTTATGTTTTATGTTGAAAAACAACATTTACCTTGAATGCTTCTTTTAATCGATTTTGAGAAAGCGTTTGATTCCGTTAGTTGGTCTTTTATTTTCTCAGTTCTAGAGTTTTTCAATTTTGGCACTTCAATTAAAAAATGGATAAAGTTATTTTATACAAATGTTGAATCATGTGTAATTGTTAATGGGCATTTATCTGAGTGGTTTTATCCACAACGCGGTTGTAGACAAGGTGATCCATTATCCCCGTACTTTTTCGTCATATGTGCAGAGATCCTTGCTGTCCTGATTCGAACCAACCCTGATATAAAAGGAATACAAATTGGCAATACAGAATTTTTGATTTCACAATATGCTGATGATACTTCACTCATGTTGGATGGGTCTGAGAAATCTTTATTAAACACTCTTAAGGTATTAAAATTTTATGCAGAGATCTCCGGCCTTAATGTAAATGTCGAAAAAACAAAAGCAGTCTGGATAGGTTCAATGAAAACAAGTGACTTAAAGATATGTGAACAATGGAATCTGTCTTGGGTTAATGAGTTTACGGTATTGGGAATACACTTTTCTATTGATTTAGATAAAATTGTTAACATAAACTATGAAGATAAAATACAACAGATTAAACAACTTTTAATAAATTGGTCAAAGAGAATCCTTACCCCAATAGGAAAAATTACAGTTTTAAAAAGTCTGGCGATATCGAAAATAAATAATTTAATTTTAACATTACCGAATCCAAAAGATAATCAAATAAAATAATTAAATTCATTATTTTTTAAATTTTTATGGAAAGGGAAACCTGATAAAGTCAAACGTTCGGTAGTTTGCCAGTCGTACTTGAAAGGAGGTTTAAAAATGGTTAACTTAGAATTATTTATTTCCTCTCTAAAACTGACATGGATAAGACGTTTATTAACAACTGACAAAACATATTTGGATATTTTTAAAACAATGTATCCGTTTATATTAAACTTCACCGCATTTGGTTCAGATTTTATTAACAACCACATCAATAGAATTCATAATCACTTTTGGAAAGATATTTTCATGTCATACAAAAAGTTTTCATCAAACATCGAACCTACTACATGGTCTGGTTTACAAAGTTCATACATTTGGTACAACCCTAATCTTAACGTCGGAGGCTCGAGCACTTTTTATAAGCATTGGTTTTCTAAAGGAATAATAGTTATAAATGACCTAATGAATAGCGATGGCAATTTGTATACCATTAGAAAATTCATCAACAAGTATAATATTAATACAAATTTTCTTGAATTTGAAGGACTTATTGCATCAGCAAGACAATACATAAATAAATTTAAGTGTCAACACTTAGCCAGTAATTGCAAGAACCCTATATGTCCACTTCCAGTCTTGACTATTGTTAAAGATAAAAAGGGTTGTAGAGCAATATATAAATCATTTTTTTCAGAAAATAGTGAACCTTTTTCAAAATGTAAGTGGGAAGAGGAGTTAGATATAAGAATTAATTTAAGATGGTCAAAATATTATGCTCTACCATTTAGTTTCACTACAGATACGAATTTACAATGGTTTCAATATAGAATCAACCATAAAATATTGGGTACAAACTCACTCCTGAAGAAAATGAATATCGCTGTTTCAGAAATGTGTACATTCTGTCAGACAGAAATTGAAACCATAAAACATCTATTTATAGACTGTGCAACATCAAAACAATTTATGTCTAGTCTTGTTGACTATATCAAAGAAAAGAACAGTGCTATTATTACAAACTGGTCAATTACTGATATTTTATTTGGAAACAAAGAGTTTGACCCAGTGTTGAATAAATTATTATTGATAACAAAAAAATCATCTTCAACCATAAATTAAATAAAAAAGAACTCTGTTTAACAAACTTTAAACATTATATTCGAAATCTTTATAACACAGAAAGATATATAGCAAAAGTAAACTTTAATTTGGTAGGATTTGATGCTCTTTGGGAGGTCTATAAACCTCTTGTAATCTAAGATACATTATTGATTTCCCTCCGGGTTTTTGTGGTTAAATTGCTTTAAATATTTATACAATCAAGTACAGTAGACTTGATCCTTCCAATCTTTTTTTCATACAATTATTATTATTATTATTATTATAAAAAAATGCTACTATTTAGTATTTAAAGAACATGAATAAAAACAAGCAGTTTTATCAGTCTCAGATGATTTTAATGTCTATAAATAAGTAAATGTTACATAATTCTTTAAATTGGAAATATATAATGTTACTTAGTCATTCTTCGAGATAATATATAGTGTACAAATATGTAACATACAACATATGTATATGTTGAATACTTCAATGAAGTTATCTTATTTTGTATACAACGCACGGAGAGCGGGTTTCTGTTTTACCAGTATTTTCTTTGGTTTACCGTTTTAACCGATTGTAGTATGCTGTTTCAACTTTTAAAAGTAAAGTAAAAGTAACGCAGTTTTTTTGTTTTTGTTTGTTTGTTGTTTTGTTTTTTTTAATCCAGTGCAAACCATCACGGTGACATAAATTTCTTTAAACTTAAGTTTATTATTGATACTTCTACGAATACCCGAGTGTGTTGATGAAACATAAGCCTGTTCTCTGTTGTTGGTGTTTTTTTTTAGGGTTTTTGTTTGCGAGGATTTTTTCTTTTCACAAACAGACTAAAGAGCAAACTTTCCTTGTAAATAAATTAAAAAAAATGTTAGTACAAAATGAAACAATATGGTATATATAGTCATTGTATAACTTATTTGATATCAATAACAAAATATATATTTATAAAGAATGGGAGTTAACAAACTCACCAAAAGACTTGGAAAGTTTGGCCTTAATTTTACAAATGTGAAATTGTTGAATTCTGCATATATTATACTATAATGTGTTTCTTTACATCTGGTATTGTTAAACTGTTACAATGAAATAAAAAATTACAAAAAAAAAAAGTTGTCCCAATTTAAACGACTATTTGATTACATTTCGTTGTGTTAGCAACGAAGGAAGAGATGTAATGTATTCTGACAAATGTTACAACAAACACTTTACTGACCTTGAAAATACATTGATTGACAAAGCTATAAGAGGACATACTGAGAATATAATGGGAAAGTTTGAAAACGTGTGTGCAATATCGGCTTGCCCTGTGCGTTCAGTTGGTTATGGAACATGTGATGCTAAAATTATTGAAGAAGTTTGTATTCTGATATCTGTGGATGTCAAATTTCCGAATCAGAGGCTACCTCTCGGACAGGAACCACTCCCTAAAGAACTGGATGGATTACCAGTAGACGTTAGAGAAGGTTATGTGATGGCATTTGGGAGAAAAAAAGCTGATGAATTCCATGGTAATGTTCGAATGGGATGTGAAATTGGATCTGATACCAACATGTCTGGGACATTGGGAGCTTTTGTTGATCTTCCAGACAATAAAGTAGGATGTTTAACGTCTCTTCATACCATCTTGTCAGAAAGTGAAATGCATCAGTTGTATTCTGGTTCATCGGTGCTTCAACAACGTACAGTAATGCAACCTGCAAGCAATAACAGATTACTTGGTCATGTGATCAACGCCCATTTCTTTGAAGGTCAGCAAGGGTCACAGCCAGGGATGGAAGTGGCTGTTATCGAGATAGATTCTAATCGTTGTCCAGTGGACGGTGAATTTCCATACTGCATAATGGAAAATTACGGTTAGAGTTTTAATCTGCTGTTTTTCTATTTTAATCTTGAGAAAATGTGTCATTTAAAATAATAAAATTCTTTTCCAGTAAAGGTAGTTATAGCTTTATTGATATCTGGTCAGTTTCTTAAATTCAACTTAACACAAAAGTTTAACTTGGCTATCTACAGACGAAATAATAAGTTCAAAAGGGCCACAACTTTGCCAACATGCAACACCGAGTTATGGTTTTTGTCTCTTTGTGTTCCATCGATGATGATGAACATACGTGTGAAGTTTCTTCATAGCCAATGAGTGGTTGCATAGATATCTTTAAAAAAATCTTTAACCTGAATAATTAAGTCAAAAAAGGGCCATAACTCTGCCAAAATGCAATCCAAGAGTTATGATTCTTGTTTGATGATGGTGAACACGAATGCCATGTTTCATTCATATCCACTGAGTGATTGCACTGATATGTAAAATTTAAATACAACTAAACGAAAGTTTAACCTGGGTGTCTTCAGCAGACGACGACGATGCCGGGGTCATGGCAATAGTTCTTCTTGGACATAAGTATACAGTGTATGCCGAACTAAACAATTAAAAATACATACAGTCAGTAGTATATCATTTATTGTTGATAGCAATTTCATATATTTTTATTTAAATTTCGAAATATGGTACTTGAGACATCATTGAAACATATTTTTGTTCTTTAATTTCATTTAAAAGTGTTGATAAATCGATAATTAAATGATCTGGTGGAAACTTGATTTTTGGAATTTGTCAATACTGGATGTGACCGCCTTCTGCATTACATGTAATTACAGCAGTGCATCGTCTGCACATAAACTTTATGATGGTTTGATTTGCATTAAGTCTCGGCATTAATACGGCAGAGAAATGTTTAATGTAGCTGATATTTTCGTACTACAGGCACAATAGCTGTGTAAATCAAGGGTTTCCATGTGCAAAACGATCAAAACGCCCTATCACGAGTGCAGTCTTATCAAATTACAAATAATGGTCTGAAAACATAGTCAGACGTTTAAATAATCATGTAATGACAGTATATTTAAAACATTTTATAGGCGTTAAGATTTTAAACATTATCGAAGTATGTATTATTACTTAATTGTTTGGCTCAGTATATGTGGACTTTATTCCAAACTTTCAGAGTACACTTTTAATATTAGTTTAAGATTAAATACATCAACTATCTTTTTTACAGGCTATGAAGAGACCAATCCAATATCTTACAATAGTGGGAGAGTTTGTAGTGATTCACATTTGAGTGATCGAAAATTACTTCTCAACAAATATGGTGCAGCAACATTTCTGACGGAGGGGAAGTTTTTCAGGAAGGGTTCACCCATTAAAGTTTTCGGCAGAAAGTTTTATGATCAGATTGAAATCCAGGATTGTCAAATAACATGCAAAGATGAAAAACGAACGGAATGAAAAAGGAAATAGGTGCTCTTGTACTGGCCCCTTTTGAGGGTAAGAAGGATGACTTGAGGGCTGTTGGGTTACTAGGTGGATGTACCTCGCATGGAACATACTATGTAACGCCAATTGCAGCAATTCTGGAGCAGTGCGAGCTCCAATGTTTAAAAGCATTCCAACAGACAAATCAGCCTATGGAAGTTGATAATTGAGTTTCTCAACTATTGTTCTGATAATTGAAAAGGGTTTGAGCGAAGCCCACTTCAATAATATTCTCCAAGAAAGTTTGCCACTTACTTGTGCAAAAACGTTGGCTCTACCCATTTTCATCTTTTTCTGGTTTATGTATATTCTATTCGAATATATTCAAAACACATTTTATTGAGGTTTTATTTAACTTAATATTAATTTACTTCGAGTTAATCATATCTAGTTATAAAGGGAATACTAAACTTGCTGACAAAATGTTTTGCCTTTTTTGTTTTTGTTTCATTATAACAGCTAGGGTTCCTCCGTAACCTTTGGATCCTCAGTGATTCAGGGTCGTCCGTCACCTAGGGGTTTCCTGTGATCTAGGGGCCCTTCATAACATATGGGGACCTCTGTGACCAAGTGATGGAAGGCCCCATCTCAAGATCACTTAAATTATCCAAAGTAGCATGTCATTGCATATAGTGCCTTCCACTTTATCCATTTATATGATGGAAAGGCAATGACTAATTCATCGTACAATTGTATATTTACTTATTATTTGAATGCGTTTGTTAAAACCATGTCTTGCAAGATTATGATGGCCTAATAGAAAAACAGGGTTGTCTTTATTCACATATATTATAACTTTAATCTGCGGGTGGTATTTCCTCACCGACAATTCAATACTATCATAGATTCACTTTATTCTTATATTGACACGTTCTTAAATTTGTAAAATGAGTTGATCTCATGGAAAGAAAGATGTTGGCTAGTCTTGGTTTTGCTTGCTGATGCATTAATAAACCTACATTCCGTTTTTGTGTACTTCAGAACGGTTGTAAACAAGTTATTGACCGATACAGGTAATACAGGTGTATAATAATTATGTATTCAACTTTACACTTTACATATACCGTGTAATAATGAACTAGCCCAGTTATCAAGTAACTCTAAATGGATTATAACTGCCATCATTCTGTTTTTACTAGTATGTGTTTTTATTTAATCATACAGACCATATAAATGTAAATGCATTGGAAGTAAATCATGTCAAGGTTAGAAGAAATGCTGATATCTGCATTGTTGCATGTAACAACACAGACCCTTCAGTTTTTATTCAAATCTTTTCAAACATATAGAGGGTGTTTATGATTATAAAAACTCAAAACTATTTATTCCTATAACCAGTCAAAATTGAACCAGAATTGAACAGTTGAGCGCTACATGCACACTTGGGTCTATTGTTAAAGAGGTATTTTACTTTCTAGTTGTAATGTAAGAAGAAACTAAGTATAGGACGTTTACATTTTTTATCCAAGGCCATAATAAATGAATTCCTACATGTTCAGTTATAATTTCAAAAAAAAGTTCTGGTATAGATACGAAAGTGACGTGATGAAATAAAATTGTTTAAATGTCAAAAAGGTTTAAAAAAGCAAAGCCGTTTTTACAAACCACAGTTCCCATTGTAAAAACAAATAACACATTTTATTCCCGAAAATATGGGGGAGTGGGGTGGGGGTGGAGGAGGGATAAATATCTAATTATTTTTAAGGTCAATAGCTGCAGTGGAAAAATGATATACACCAGACAGGTTGTATTTGAAGCACTGAAACAGAGATATGGTACTGTAGATGCTCGTCTCAATTTCAGCAAGACACATTTAGTATTTCATAAATATTGAAAACATAACTGAGAGTCCTCCATGGTCGATACGTCTAAGGTGCCGTCTCAAGATAATTTACCTTTCACTACTAAGATCATCACGCTCACTCTGAAATCTTTATGTGAGAAAGTTACTTGCGGAAGGATGGTGCTTCTACTCAGATTCATTCTGAGATCTTCCTCCACAAAAAAAACTGGATATGCCATATATAACCTGAAATGTGTTGAAAGTAGCGTTGAACCCAATTTGAAACTAAGGGACTCCTGAACCTACCAAAAGATTTTTATGATTATGGTATCAAAATAAAAGACTTGATCATATTTGTGTATCATATTTTTTTTTCTTAATTTAAAATAATTTTACCCTTACAGTTATGTTATCGTGATGAAGGATTGATAATAATAAATGACAAATATTTTATTCAGCTATACTTTGGTACCAAAATGAATAAACTCATACCGTTATTATAATATAATATAAGTGACCCCAGATAGTTCAGCCATGTATGTTGAATTGATAATAGCATGTGGATGTTTCATAAAATTATGTACCATTTTATTGTTAAGATAAGTTGCTTACTAATACACTTTTGATTAATCAAGCTAATTACATTATTGTATAAAGTTGTATAAATATACATTGTACATTTTGCCTCATTCCGTGCATGAGATATATTTTAAAATCAGTCCATATTATTTGATAAGCTATATATTTATATAGATCTATACTAATACAGCAACCTGGATAAATACTTAGGCTGTT
Source organism: Panopea generosa (assembly GCA_029582155.1). Lineage (NCBI taxonomy): Eukaryota > Metazoa > Mollusca > Bivalvia > Adapedonta > Hiatellidae > Panopea > Panopea generosa. Next base: position 48,158,679 of record CM055907.1, read on the forward strand.
GTTGAGTATCACATGAAGTTCATGGTTATTTGTCTCATATGTGTATTATATTTGTATTATATTGTTGGTGGCAATTTGGATTCAGTGCTATATTATATTCTTTATACATAATTCTTTGATATATCATGGATTCATTCAATATTGTTTCAGAGAAACTTAATTTGTAATACTTTAACTCAATCAAACATATTAAATTAAAAGTACAGGCCGGACCCGGTTAGCTCACTCGGTCCGATTTTCAATCCAGGGGTCTTCAGCTAGAATTCCCACCTGGCTACGTATGAATACCTATTCTACTGTTTACTATGCGCAAACACGACGACTTGCATATATTAAATAGTTTATCACCCTGGCTATTACATGTTTTATCAAGCGAGGACCTGTACATGGGTATATAATTCATATTATCTGTACAATAATTTATCTTGTCTTGTATAATAAAATCATGTTTAGTACCAACTCTGCTATTCATATCACCCATAACATACACTGACCCGAGACTTTCATTAAAAACGATATCATTTTCCAGAAGTTCAAATCAATCAACATTAGCAATATTAAATGCTGGGGAATCTTCCCCCAATAAATAAATTCCACATACATATACATCATTATCAAAATAAAAGAATTTGTGATAAAGTGTAACCCAAATAATGGTGTCAAAGCTACTTTTTACTACCTAAATACCATTTGTTAAAGATTCCTTATAGTATAAAACAATACCACCACTAGATCTTTTGGCATAACGATGTTTAAATTTACAGTAAAAAATATGTGAAACATTCCCACTCAAGCCATTATCACTATTGGTACATGTCCATGATTCATATAAGAATACAATGTCATTATCTGCAATAATATTTACAAAGTCAATATTGTCTTTCTTACTCCTAGTAAGTCCATGAACATTGCATGATAGGAAACGTAGTACACCCTCTGCGTAATCCTAGTCCCTCACTGGCCTACCGTTGATATATAGGGTGTCGTAAGCAATCCATGACGTGTCACCTCTGTCCCTTGCTGCTCTCATCTTAGGCAGAAGCCTCTTCCTCTTCTCTACTACCTCTCGTGGAAATTGTTCATTTACATAAAATGTTGTACCTTGTAATGTTTCCACTGTTTACGTACGAGCTCTATTTCTTTAAACAGCGTAAATTTCGCGACAATCGCTCTATTCCTTCCCATGGCCTTCGCCCCCATTCTGTGCACTCGATCGAATCCGATATTGTCAACAATGTCCTTCGCTACCTTCATCTTCTCGTGAATAAAGCTGAGTAATACAGCTTCTGAAGTTTCCGCACTCTCCCCTGAGGCTTCCGCAATGTTACTAAACCACAGATTGTTTCTCATGGACTGCGATTGTAGGTACACGATTTCATCCCGGATAACATCCCTCTCCTTCACTAATCCCACAACTTTATCGTTTACAATCCCCATATTAAAAGCTACACTTTCTGTCTTCTCCTCAACTCTCGTTAATCTCTCATCTGACTTTTTATTATTGTCATCTATGATAACCCACAGCGTTTTCAGATCGCGATCGAACCCATCAACTTTCTTCTCTAAGCTCTCCAGAGCACCGAGCCTCTTATCCATGGCACATATTTCATTGTCAATTTTCTTAAGATATGACATTAAGTCCGCATTTGTCGGTTCTATACAACTTTTCGCCATAACTGATTTTTTTTACTATAAACACATTGTCCGTTTCTGTTTTCTGCGTTTCAGCATCAAATAAAACAGCGTTGGTTTGGCTCAAAATTTCACTCACCGGAATGTTATCAGTATCCTCAGACAGGCCTCTGGTTTTGAAAAGTTTGTTATTGTTTTGTTTTTCACTGTCACAATCACTACTTCCTCTTTTCCGTGTATTCTATTTTTTTAGTCATTATATCTCCATAATACCATAGAGCACTTGCATTCACTTATTTAAATATTTATCCGCCTTATTTATAGTTAATACATCCTTTTTATTCTCAAATTATCGGAGCAACACATTTTGCGACCACTCGCTTGGACCACGTGACTATATCAGTGAGACTTTCTTTCAAAGGCTATTTTCTGAAATTACTGGCATCGGATATCTGTTTTAACACACCTTTGCCATCTCTCGCCTAGTCTCACTTAGCACCATGTTCAAACAACATGTTTTTTCCGCTTGCCTAGTTGATCATTTGCTATGCGTGGTCAGGTGGTGAAGCATTAGAGGGTTGTTAATGTGATCACAAACAGGGTTATGCATGGTCTGGTGGTGGAGCATCAGAGGTTATGTGCCCTTTAATCGTCTTGCGTATCAAACAAAAGTTGTATTTTTATTGGAATTTAATCAAACTTGTATTATTATACATTCCGAATGACCTCACGCGAGTTTTGACAGAAACATGGAGAAGTATGTGCCCGGACTAAAAATACCATGTTTCCTTTTTGTTTATCGATAAGGACTTTTAGATTTACTAAATGTATAATAATTATACCTTGGATAAGTAATAAAATCTCCATAGTTTGTAGTAACATTAGCTCAGATGTATATGCCTATGAAAATTTTAAAATAGGCTCGTTTTATCATTTTTATTTAATAAAAGTTTTATCTAGGATTGGATTTTTTAATCAAATTTTGATACAAGTATAATACTATCAGACCTCGATCCCATTGTAACTGACTACATTATCTGCAATGCAGTAATAAAAAATGCTGCATCACGCTCATATTTTCTTGTTCATTCAATGATACTCTTAATTATAGCTGACTTTCGTTATATCAATGGAAATCAGTGTGAGGTTAACAGTACTTAAGTTTGACATAACAAGAGTTTAATGTGGCAAGAGCCGAAGCAATAAAAAAAATTGTATTCCCTTTTATACAGTCTGTTACATTCTGTTCAGTAAAGCAACACAGCTTTTCATGGTCCTCCTGTTTAAATGTTTATGTCAAATGTCCTACATAACTTCGTATGAATACAAGCTTTATTTAATAAACAGTAAACAGTACCCTTTGTTTAAATAAATTCCATGAAGAATATGCTTGTTATACTTCTATGACTAGTTTTGTTTGTCATTGCGCTAAATATTGGGAAATTATCGATAAATTACAATGTAATTCTCCGAAATTGATGGAATAATTCTGTATTATTTATTTGTGTGTTGTTAACGAATTTTGTTTGGACAACTTCGTGTTGAGGAGCTGTCGTTTATATAACATTATGTTTTAACGAACTAAATATTGTTTTGATGAATCATTTTGAACGAACAGTATTGTTCGGATATCTCCGTGTTAACGAACTTTTGTTCGCATAACTGTGTTTACGCGTAAAGTGTTGTTCATATAACTTCAAGCTATTCGAATAACTCATAGTTTACTTCGTACGAACTAACCCTCAGTGTTATCGGATTATATGTGGTTGACTATAAATACAGTTAATACTACATTTATACAACTGTATGTATGTTTTGTCGGATATATTTAACTCGTATTCCATACATGGCTATTTTCTGACTATGTAATTAATGCATTGGTTGGACTATAATTGTCGAAATCTGCATTGTATCAAACAATGATAACATCGAGATTTACAAAACTGGTTAGTGATTCGAGGAATCGACCAGTTTATTGAATATGTGGATACAATCACATTTATGACTATTTGCCTTAATGAATTATACATATTTATGTTAAAATTGAATATATGTATAAACAAATAAAGGTATCATACAAACCAATTAGTTTGCCTAATTATTTAGTAAACCATGTTTTCTTTTCTGACAAATGTTATGATAGGCCAGACTGCCTTTTCGAAGGGTTATTTTATACAAAGGACATTATTTAAAATTCAAAAAGATCTCAAAATGTGTTGACCATAGTATTTTTAGTATTTTCATTAATAGAATGTATAATTTTGCTTATACGTTTATGCTTGAGCTGCTTTACTAAATTATGTTCAATTCAAACTACTTTTTAGCCCGATTGCGAAGTAAGCTCAGAGCTTATATTTATATCAGTCTCGAGTCGTCATGCTGGTTAGAACCAGTACTGATTGTTTTGAGAGGCCATCGCACCGAACCTGCGATATCGAACCCTTGACCTCTGGAGTGTGAGCAGCCAACTTTTTATTCATTGCACTAGCACCGTCTAGCTTTAAATTGAATAATTATGAATCATGAATCACAAATCTATGAAATTATTGTATCTGCTGTTGTGATGACGCTGTCATTCAAATAATATTTCTATTGTTGAATATATGGTTTTTTTTAAGAATTTCGTGGAACACATTAAATTAATTCACATGCTAAAACTATGATTAATTTGTAAAGTATTTAATGTTGATAAGTTGGACATGGCGGCAATATATTTTTTGCGATGGATTATTATTAAATTGATACGCTTTGGAATATGGGCAATTACCTGGTTTCTATCCTGTATTGTCTAAATTTAGAGTATGAACATCTCGTTATCTTTAGGTGGTTTTGGGGGAAATTGTTCATATACATACATGTAGGAGGTAAACTAAATAAATTAGCAACTGCAATTATTTTATATAAAACCGTGTTGTTGCAATACATGTATTTGAAAATATGAAATTTTCTTAATTAAATCTACAAGGAAATACTTGTGTAAAAAGAAATTGAAAATATTCTTCAGCTTTACTTTATTAAGTTATGCCCACAAAACTATTAAAACTTTAACTCAATAGACTTCACACAGACTTGATTTTATTACATGTTAATTGTCAGTTAAAAAGGACGATACTATAATAATTATATTTCAATATATAATTGGGGTAAAAAAACACGAATGGCGTAGAATTCAAAATACACAGACAGCATAAATACAAACAACGCATAGATTCATCACAGCCGGGGAAATGTTTTTGTTTGTTTGGTGTTTAAAGCGTTTATAAACAGTAGTTCAGTTATTTAACGGCCGTCATCACATCTATTCATCGTATCTAGGATCCACCGTGTTCTTATCTTTTCTAAACTGATCAATCGTTATAACTTTTGTGGAATATTGGCATTTTTTTTATATAATTATAATAAACAACACCACCAGGCCTCAACATTATAAGTCCTGAGTCTAAACTCAACTGAGATCAGTTATAACCAACCAATGAATGCATAGGTTTTATTTTAGCATGGATTTTGATTGGTTAATAGAGCCGAACTCTGTTGAGTTTTTAACTTTGGAGCCTGTTTTCAGACTGGAATGCAATCAAGCTGTTATTTATGGCCCGGAAACTGATGAACACTGTTCGAGTTTGAAAGAACAGCAGTTAACAATGAACCTAGAAATGCATGATCACAATACTTATTTGGAAAGTATCTTCACAAATAAAGTAAAAAAAAAAAACAATAATAAATTAAAACAGATTGATGATAAGGTCATTTCTTTGAGAACCATTCTATCACATTATTTTTAATAACTAAGTTTAATAATCGTCTTATGCAGCGAAACTGCGTAAAAGCAACACTGATGTGTATAGTTTTACTACGTTAACTTGAACACTACGAAATGGCCAAAAATGACTTATTGGTGTGATACTTGGACTACAACACAACATGATATCTTTATTTGTATTCAATATATGATACACCGATGTTCATTCAGGTAGCACGGAGATTCTGAAACAGATGCGATTCTGACAGAAGCGCAGGACAATCAATTTTGTTTTTTTTAAAGGGAATATATCAGAATAAAACGCTACCAATGTTTAAAAATAAACGAATTATTAAAATGGATATAAAGCACCTCATAATTATTAATAAATATAATCCAAATAGTTTTGTATGTCACATCCACCAAAACGTGACAAAATCGATATTTGAATTGGGAGTGGTAAACTTGTAAAGAAATCCTCATTCTAGAAATAGACAGCACGCAAATGCTACTTTGTTGCTATTGTTATACGTGTACGTTGGGAAACAATTGACCTGATACGAGAGCGACTTATACTCCACCTACTGGCCTCGTGGCGTTGTTTATGAAGGTAAATACCATTGTAATACAATGTAGTGTTTACTTGAGACCGTTTGCTTGTCTAAAAAAAATGACAGAAGTGGAAACAATATCGATCGCTGATTGGATTATCGACTTGTTTCATTGAGAGTCTGCGTCAGGTCAATTAACAATCTAGTAATTTGAGATTGTTTAGTTATTTACGTGACATGATTACAATATAATAGAAACATGGTAACAATATAGCTTGGTTGTTGTTGCCTAATTTAGTAGTATCAGCTAGGACGTGTCCATTGTAATGATATAGGCTATATTTAGAACAGGTAACATGGAATTGTTAAAACGTTTTTGAGATCTTTTTACATTTTCATTCTTTGATTAAAGAATAAATAATTTTGAAGTTTATTTCATCAAATTCCATTAAGTACTAAGAAATTTAGAACAATTAACGGGTTTGTTTGTCATAAATTTAATTTAAGTTACCATTGGCCTACTAGTGTAAAATCCGCATCGTCAGACATTTGAAAGTTTGTTGTTTCATAATTTGCACGAAATTCACTAAGGTATGTGGACTGTTTTGCTATATATTCTGACTCTGTTATGGAAGCACGGTCCAGTATAGCAAAAACATCTTTAGAGTTGGCGTGACGAGAAGGATTGAGCATGTTACTGTTCCAGTACATAACGGCAGATGGCCGTTTTTAGACGTATGCGAGGTATGTGTCCGCTACGTCAACGACGTATCTGGACGTGACAGGAAGTCAGCTAGCGTTAGTACCGTCATAAGGACAGCAACCCACATAATCGTCATATGGACGACTAGACGGTCCTGGCGTCGGAGTACGGTCAAAAGTCGGTACGAGGCGGCGTAAAGCCATAAAACTCAGTATAGAGTTCTAGGGAAGTCAACCCAGTTTATATAGCCATCGCCACGAGGGACGATTGATGCAAAATCTACGATAATCCAGCGCGGTAGTAGTATCTTAAATACCATATTAGTGCATTTTAAAAACAGTTTTAACATTCATATGATGTAAGCAGTTTGGATCGCGATATAGATTTATGGGAACGTGTAGGAGAGAGACAATTTGTGTAAACAAGTTTTATTACCATCATAGAACATTTTAAACCAGCTGTGTTTTTTTGTTGAGTAATTATCTTTAAATTGTATATATTGTATAATTGTATATTCGTAATTTTATTCATGTAAAATTAAAATTGTAAATTTTATTTGAGTAAACTTGTATTCTACACTCGTGAGTTGTCGGCCCTTGGTCATTTTGCTACAAACATAGACAAACAAACATAATAGTTGTAATACAAATTTGTACTCAGCATAAACAGGCTTATCTGTCACTTATGTAAATTATTAAAAGAATAAATGGTGTTTCAAAGTGAGAATACAGTCAATTGTTTAGTAATTTGAGATACAAAACATTTATTTCTTCCAAAATACTTCAGATTTCAGATATCAACCAAAATATCTTTATTGTCTATTATTAGTCCCAAACCAAGTTTGTAAGGTGGAGTCATGATACTCGACATGGTGACAGAGGACAGTGAGGATGCTTTGCACATTATTTATTTTTTCCTATTCGGACCAATAGTTTGGTTAATGTTGAAATTTAAAATAAATTCGGTACCATCTAGATGCTGTTAAAAAGCTGACAGTTATTTCTCTTATTCATCAAAAACTTACAATTATCCATTATTTATTCATCCAAAATACTAACATTTGTTTGATTCGTATAAAACTTAACAATAACCGGTTTTTTCCCTAAAAATGACATGCTGTTTTTCTTATACATTCAACAAGCTGTCTTTCTTATACATTCAACAAACTGTCTTTGTAATACATTCAACAAGCTGTCTTTCTTATACATTCAACAAGTTGTCTTACTTATACATTCAACAAGCTGTCTTTCTTATACATTCAATAAGCTATCTAACTTATAAATTAAAAAAACTGTCTTTCTTATACATTCAACAAGCTCTCTTTCTTATACATTCAACAAGCTGTCTTTCTTATACATTCACAAAGCTGTCTTACTTATACATTCAACAAGCAGTCTTCCTTATACATTCAACAAGCTGTCTTAATCATACATTCAAAAAGCTGTCTCTTATATACATTTAAAAAACTTTCTTTCTTATACATTCAACAAGTTGTCTTACGTATACATTAAAAAATCTGTCTTTCTTATACATTCAACAAGCTGTCTTTCTTATACGTTCAAAAAGCTGTATTTCTTATTCATTCAAAAAGCTGTCTTACTTATACATTCAACAAGCTATCATTCTTATACATTCAAACAGCTGTCTTTCTCATACATTTAAAAAGCTGTCTTTGCTATACATTCACCAAGCTGTCTTACTTATATATTCAACAAGCTGTCTTTTTTATATATTTAAACAGCTTTCTTTCTCATACATTTAAAAAGCTGTCTTTCTTATACATTCACCAAGCTGTCTTTTTTATATATTTAAAACGCTATACATTCAAAAAGATGGTAACTATCTTGTTCATCCAAAAGTTCACAATTATCTGGTTATACATTCAAAACGTCAAAACGCTGAAAATTATATTTCTTACATGTCTCTGCTTAAATATAATATGAGGTTAAACCTAATACCGTAGCTTTATGAAGTTGCAACATGAGGGTATAAAAAAACATATATCATATACATCCGTAATACTTATTTTATAATGCCTATAGAGTTGCTATATTGAAATAACCCAAAACCAGCAGCGGTCTTGTGGCAGAACCCGCAACAGAAGGGTGTTGCTTTAATCCCGGACAGTGCCACCCCAGATCATCAATATTACAAAGATTTCAACTGCACTGCATTAATTCCAGCTACACTTTTTTTTTAATTTTATAATATATATATCCATGGTAAAACTAATTCAGTCTTTACACTGATGGAACTGACGATTTCTTTAGCCCAGATACTATACATCTGCCGTAGTTCATCTTTATTAGCCCGTCCCATCCATGACGTTTTTATATAGTCTCTGGTGCTCGTACATCTGTAAGAACACCTTGTACTTTATCTCCTGGTATCTGGAATATACATCAAGGGCAAGATAACACACTTCTCAAAATGAAACATTCATGTTGTTTTTATACGATATATTATGATGGTCATACGTCATGTTATCTGGAATAGACATCAAGGGCAAGATAACACACTTCTCAAAATGAAACTTTCTTGATGTTATACGATATATTATGATGGTCATACGTCATGGTTTCTTGAATAGACATCGAGGCCGAAACGATCCGGACTCTCTAAATTCTCATGTAAAATGAACGGTGGAGGGGGGGGGGGGGGGGGGGGGGTTGCAACAAGTTTATTGTATCAAAGTGTCTTTTAAACATTAAACCATCAACAATTAAACACAGTATTGAGCAAACCTTCCGTTTTGTGAGCTTGACGGGGGATTTATTTTCTTGTTGACAGCAGTTTCATGTTTGATTTGGCGTGGAATTCGTTGTTCGATGACGATAAAATGCGGCATATTGAGATCGAATTGGATTTGCCTGTGTTTGGGAAGGGGAATACAACGAGCATCGGATATTGTTCTAAAATGGGATTTTGTTTTCGAAAATTGGTAATCATGTTTTGATCGACACGGTAAGTTAAAACGGAAATATGCATTCATAGATCCACCTATATCATACATACATTTATGTTTATTATCATTTATCTTAAGTGACAGTGACTTTAATACAGAGACCCACAACCGCAGGAGCTTCTCGCAGTAGCACGTAGACACCCACCTATTGTTCTCAATCACGTAATTAAATCACTGGCAAAATCGGGTCTTAAAACAAACTAAAGTTATTAAAAATAAATCATTTTGAATAAAGATACATTGATCCAATTCAAAGAAAATTAACAATGAGCTTGAGCAAGGAACTATATAATGATTCCTTGGCTTGAGGTTCAATTATATATTTAAAACATGAGCAAAAAACGCTAAATATATTCAGAAATACTCAGCCTAATAAGGCATATCAGTCACTATTTTAACATACATATAAACAGAGATTGATATAATTGTTTAAATTTCTGATTGCACATTTTGCATTTTCCAAATTTTGCAAAGACAACTTCTCCTGAACCAACCAACAATTTTTTTGTTATTTTGTCTTCACTTAACATTTTTATCGGCTTAAATAATGGTACCAAAATTATTAAATTAAGACAAAGGTTCTAATAATTAATAAAGAAATACCAGTGACTTAATAACACCTGCTGTTTCAGACGTGTACGGTAGATTGATATTAGCTGCCAATTTCTGTAATTAAGGTCTCACCTACCAATTTTTTGCGATTTTTTACCGATTATTGCGCCCAAGAATTTTAGAGCTGTGTAAATTAGTTGTTCATTATTCTAGTGGAAAAATGTTTAAAATGGTCATATTTCTTTGTACATATGAGAACACTGGAACATTTTCGATGAGAAGTTTAGATGACATTGGGTAGTGTTGGATGAAGACATAACAGTTTAAAGATGCGTAGTGATACACTGCAACAAATGGGCAGACATCAAACCATCGAAATTGAGAAAAAGCAATCTGGTCAAACCAATGTTTTTCCTGCATATATTTGAACTAACAGCGGACTATCTATGGAAACAAGACACTTTTAGAACCATTGACAATGTGTTCAGTGTTCCAGAAGTGCCTTTCTCTATATGAAGAACAGTGCTAAATCAATTGGTGTGTAAGAGACGTTAAGAAACTATCGTTATCTATCTACCAGCCTACCTACCTTTCTTTCTTCTGATACTGCCAGCGATCAATTCGAATCATAACGACAGATTACATGTATACAATAAGAAGTTTTATATATAATAAAAGTTAAGAACAGTGCCTTAAAGTACTAAAACCTGTGCAAACAATGGTCAAATTGAAATGAAATAATATACATGTAGTTTGTGTTATATGTAACCTGGAACATTATATTAAGCATACTGATGGAAAGTGATTTAGTAGAGGTTCCTATTTACAAATTGCTGTTTGTTGTATAGGTTCAATAAAATACATAAGCTAGGATCTGCTAGATATTTTGTATACACGTATGTATTTCAAATAAAGTTCCATCTCCCAGATGATCTACATAGACATCAATAACCAAGTTTACATTAATATGTATATTTAAAACTTTCTCCAAGGGGATTTAAATGTGTATGTTAAAAAGAAAAAGTATTTAAATTGAATTATATATACATGTATTTTTATATGTATAAATTGTGTTCTTGTTTAAAGTTGATTCATGCAAATACTATAAAATATAAGCAAGGACGGCTATTAGATATGTAATTGTATATAGACAAATCATCGCAAAGATGACAATCTGCGGCTGTATGGATCACTGTGCCACCGATTGAAGGTATGTTTACCAATTAAACTCTAATAACTTAACCCCCGCCAGGCTTATTAAATTAATGGATAAGTAATCAAAGATGCAATAAAAAGAAAAAGTACCGAAAATATTTCCAAGATAGATGGTACCTATATCTCTGAACTTAATTAAAATATTCGATGATTTGAAACTCAACTGTTGGACTATTTTTTTCAGCGGTACAATTTTATGGATGTTCTTAGGTTTTTTTTAAATCGTTTCTATTTGTAGAACATCTACCCTACGAAGCTTAGAAACGCGACCATTAAACCTAAACAAATGTGCATAGGTAAAAATGACAAGTGCAATTAATTACACGTATGATGTAAGAGTTGTGTGTATGCAAAACTCTCATTTTGTATATCTTAATAAACTGTGACTTAAAGGTATCTACTGTAGCCATGGAAAAGGTAGAATATGCAATAGCATTCCGTGGTGGTCCATGTATAACGCTTGGATAAAAACGAAAACTTCGAACAGTCAGTTGAGGTAGCCAGTCGATCATTTCGTTGTGAGTGAGAAGTAATATTACAGTATCTAGTCGCTTTGTGAGTCGTAAGGTGTCAGTCAATGTCAACCAGTCCATTGTTTATTTGGTAGAAAAAACGTCAAACTGGCTTTGATACGTCTTTACTCCAAGGCGAATGGCCAACATGCATGGCTTGGACGTTCATATATTACAGTGTATTAGGAGTCCGAGCTCAAAAACAGTAGCTGACTATAATTATGAATGTATCAAACTCATTCAAAGCATTATGCTAATTATTTCTAGGGATCTGGGGAGCATTGACTATTTCTTTTAGGGATCCAGGGATCAAAGGCTTAATGTTAGAGATCTAGGGAACAGTGTCCTAAAAGAAAAAAAAATGAAAAAAGTACCTAATTTGATCAATTTTATTTTTTATTTGTATTGGATGTTTTTGGCGACTTTTAGTAGCAACTTGAACTCTTAATCACCAGTCACTCTAACTCCGAAGTTCTTCGTGAAGTCAAACACGATTCATTGAATTTGACGAGGAGGAGTACATACATATTCAAACAGCCCTAGTCAAGACGTTTGGCGTTCTCATAAAAACAGAGGCAAGAGATGTAGAGGTTGAGTCTTATCTGCCTGCAATTGGAGAAAGTATCAGGAAAAGAAGGCAACTCAAGGATTTTGTTTATTATGCTGATTTATAAATAGTAATAGTGAAGACTGCAGTAGGTATTTCACTTAAGGGAACAATATTTGGTTCTTTAAGGAAACTGTGTTAAAAACTTTTTGGGATCAAGGGAACAGTATAAATACTTTTAAGGAATCTAGGTAACATGTAGGGAACTTCGGCAAATACATTTGGGGATTTGGGGAACAATGGTCATTACATTCAGAGATTATTGGAACAGGGATCCCTGGAGGGCCTTAGTAAGTGGCACTTACGCATTGATAGGTGTCTCAGCACATGACTGTTTATACTATCAAACTGTTGCCATAACTAGTGGCAGTTCCCCCATAGACAAATATTGTCAATTTGCTTTGTTTTAAACGGTCTGGTTAATCCAAAAGACATTATATAATACTAATGGCTGCCGTTATCTGTTTTTGACACTAAAACAATTGAGGACGGAGTTTGTTATATTTGTTAAAATTGATCAACGAAATAATATTTCTATAACTATATATTTATTATATGAAATAATCAAGTTTTGTTTCGAAGAAATGTGAGTTATTTGTATATTCAATTAACCATGGTGGATGTCCTCTTTACAGACTAGAGGTAAATTAATACAAAGGCGGAAGACAATCGTATCACTGGGCAGGGAGCAGTAAATGGTTGACAGAGCGTGTCAATCATATTGAATAAAAGGGACCCAGTTTGTCCTAGAATTAGTGCTAAAATTCGCATTATGAAAATTTAATGACTTGATCACGTTATGTCTACGCTAATGTCTCATGGAATAAAAATCTAAACAGAAACAATAACGTATCAGTGGTATGGTATTCACAAACCCAAAGGCAATATTTGATATCGATGACGTTACCAATACCAAATAGTAACAAACAATTAATTACGGTTATATTTGTTTAAACAAATTAACATAATTGCATCTAAATGTTAGGCATTAGGTATTTGTATTAAATTCACATAGTGACAACCTGCAATATCAGTACATTGTAATTAATAAGATATAATGACAATTGCTTAAAAGTAAAACTGTACGAAGGACACATTCACCATATATAATTATAAGTAGTTGTACAGTTTTATCACATGGCACTTAGATTTTACATTCGGACCACCTCGCCGATTATCTTTATACCGAAATATGACGGAATTGGCCGAGTATGTACGATTGGTCACTGTTTCTTAAACATCGTTCCATAATATCTACGTAAACAACTTTGCTGTAAAGATAAAATGGGGAATGTCGTCTTGTATTTTTTTCACAATTCCATCATACCCAGCAATCAGATGGGTAAAGTGAAACTTTCAAATCACGATATAATCGAGATTTACAGCATTTTAGGTTATTATTTTATTGGAAATTATGAAAATATACTATTTTGTTTCTAAAAATTTCATTTGAATTTTACGGTGTTCCGTTTGGACCATTGCGTTTTTTATTTCTGAATCCCATACCACAAAAGTCGAAACTACGATGGTGAAAGTCGAAATCACGATGGTGAAAATACGAAACAACGATGATGAAAACACGAAATCACGAAACTACAATGGTGAAAACGCGATGGAATTTCGCGTTTTCACCACCATGGTTTCGACTTTCACCATCGTAGTTTCGACTTTCATCATCGTAGTTTCGACTTTCACCATCGTGGTTTCGACTTTCACCATCGTACTTTCGACTTTCATCATCGTAATTTCGACTTTCACCATCGTAATTTAGACTTTCGACCTTCGACTTTCATCATCGTAGTATGACTTTCATCATCGTGGCTTCGACTTTCACCATCGTAGTTTCGACATTCGACTTTCATCATCGTACTTTCGACTTTCACCATCGTAGTTTCGACTTTCACTATTTCGACGTTCATTATCGTACTTTCGACTTTCATCATCGTAGTTTCGACTTTCACCATCGTGATTTCGACTTTCATCATCGCCGTTTCGACTTTCACCACCGTAGTTTCGACCTTCGACCTTCGACCTCCTATTGCGCATATGCAATGCGATCTCAATACAACAATTACAATGGATGGTTATATCTCAAGATATTTTGAAAGGGGATACTCCTACAAAGAAATTATGGTGATGGTTAATGTATCAACGGGTATTTGAACAATATTTATAAAAGGATACCTTCATCAGACGACATGATGTGTTGATAAAACATGTACGTGTGAATGACATGAGCAACAGGAAGTCGAAGGTCGAAACCACGATGGTGAAAGTCGAAACTACGATGATGAAAGTCGAAAGAACGATGATGAAAGTCGAAAGTCGAAATCACGATGGTGAAAGTCGAAACTACGATGATGAAAGTCGAAAGTACGATGATGAAAAGTCGAAAGTACGATGGTGAAAGTCGAAACCACGATGATGAAAGTCGAAGGTCGAAACTAAGATGGTGAAAGTCAAAACCACGCGTAGTTTCGTGATTTCGTGTTTTCATCATCGTAGTTTCGTATTTTCACCATCGTGATTTCGACTTTCACTATCGTGGTTTCGACTTTCGACTTTCACCATCGTAGTTTCGCGTTTTCATCATCGTAGTTTCGACTTTCACCATCGTGGTTTCGAGCATCGTGGTTTGGGGGAAAAAATAAAAGTACGATGGTCCAAACGGAACACCGCAGAATTGCCATAAAATCATAATGTGTAGCAAATGTTGAAGTTACAAAATTCCACTTAACAGGTGTTAAGCTAACAGAGCTTTGAACAACTGGGTACAGGGTTTTTATTTTACTTACCCCTTCAGTTGTGAACAGCCGCGAAGCCGCGTTATATAGTTAAAGTAACTCATTGAGATGGTCTACATAGAACCAAAGATAGTGCAGTGGATACATATAGCGTGTTGGCCGTTTACTCTAGATGTTTCAGGTAAGATTATCAGCTCGACCCGATGACCTCGCAAACAACATCATTCAATTCGGGTTGAACCAATGAAGCGGACTCGATAGCGGTCCACATACATGTTTAGCTTTCTTTGCAATCAAGCTAAAAGTTATTTTGATTCCCCTGTGTCGGTCGTTCGTCACAAAAAAACAAAAACTCTACAACAAAATCATTTGTTCTCTAACGATAAGCTCAGTCGGTAACACGTCGAATCACGACCCGACAACAGTCTATGGTTTGATTAATATCCGACATTGCGTCTAATTGTCATTCGTCTCTCACACCTTATTCCGTTGGAAAGTTATAAGTTTGGTGAAATGTGTTGGCTCGAGTACTTTCAGGATCCCGGGAAAGAGTGATTAGGTTAACGGAACGTCTGTTGGCTCTCTATATTATGAAATGAAGCTAAATATTCGAACAAACAAATAAAGTCATGTGGCAGTAGATATTGGTTCATTGGGTCATATTTTACGCCGTCATGGAGTCATCTTTTGCATGGCCTTGTATTTTTTTCTTCTGAGCATACTTGTGTTTTACATCACAATCATCTGACTGCTTCCCCGTTTTTAAAAGGATAGTCTGTTAAGGTTAAATCGACTGTTTCCCAGTGGTAGTTTTCCACTACGCTTCCTAATCATCATACAATTTACACTATTTTAAAATATGGAAGAGATATCGAAATGTTCAACCAATTCTTCTGGTCAGTATTATTCAACAGATCTTTCAAATGCTTTATCCCATGTTAGCATTTCTTCTGTATGTGTGAACCGTTGTTTGTAAATGTGTTATTGTGTCCTTTTAAATACTTCGAGACAAAGATTTTTTATTGGATATTTTTTTCTTATTTTTAATATTACAGCAGAATACCTGAAATCCGTTTGTTATAAACTTATACCACCTTTGTCATTCATACAAAATAATATTGACAGGAAGCGTAGCATTCAAAGGACAGTGTAACAAATGCCGAATGAGCAAAATTAATGTAAAGAATAATTATTACAATAAGTACATAGAGAGGAAGTCACAACATTCGTCATCACCTTGGAACGGTCAGTAGTAAAGGAAGCCATTGGGGAGCTTAAACTTAGTTCACGGGTGCACGCAATCTCGCTCTTTTCCCGCACAACGAGACAGTATCAATAATAATATACTTGTCAGATTTAGTCTGTAGAACGTACCCAGCTCTCCCGATTGGGTTCGTTAAATAGCAGTGGTAGGAAAGCCCCATTTCAGCACGTTGATTGGTCAGTTGCGTAAACTAATAGCTGGATTGACGTCACAGTTTAGAAACCGTTCAATTGCTGGGACTGCCATAGAATTCCCTGCTTTTTCATTGGTGGTTAATATACCTGATTCGAGAGATACATGTATCAGGTGGTTCTTGGATCGACTACTGACAGATTATTATCTTAATATATTGAAATTTCTGCTGTAATTGGTCTAAATGAACTATATAGAATAACTATAATTCATTTCCCAATGAAAAACATTTTTATCTGGGTAAAGCTAAAGAAGACCAGTTTGCATGGCATTGGTTATACGATTTTATTTTACTGGGGAGATGTCACGTTTTCATGAGTTTCCCATGGTGTTTACCATTGGTTGTCATAAAATTACGTGTCGAAAACGTGGCTGTTCCAATCATAACATTGGATTTTTATTACGGTTTAATGCGTACTATCTGCTTTATTTATAAAAAAAATTACAAATTAACGTTATTGTTTTACATAAAACTGTTGGGAAACATTATGTAAATATAAGTATTAAAGCACAGTTTTTAGTTTTCATCAGGTGATGAAAAACATGAGTTAAGTGTAATGTTGCCGAGAGGCCCTTCAAGAACACTAAACTAGCCAAATGTTTTGAATCACTCGATGAAAACTTAAATTTATACTTTTAATATTAAAATATACGCGACTATTTATTATTCTTTGGCTGTGGTTGTGATACAATTTCATAAGTAACATTCATTTACTAATTTATTTTAGCTCACTTCAGGGGTAACGTAAGAAAAATAAGTAATTTATGTTCTGAAAAACAATTTTGAGTTAATATTGATCATTTTATAAGGGAGCAACAGCGAAATTCGTCCGAAAAAATACGTACCGCCAGTGGACGATGTTAAACAGAATCTGCTGTTTTGTATTAAAACAAAAACAAAGCAAAAAGATAGCTGATACCATATTGTACAAGTTAATAGATTTTTGATTATTTACACCAGATGCCAAAATATCCGCTAGGAACACTCTGAACTACCTGGACCCGGTTGTTGGAAAGATGGATAAGTTATCCAAGTGGTTACAGTTACCCAGATCTTGAACAACACTTACCCTAGTATTTAACCCTGTCGGTAAAGTTAACCTCCACTTTAACCCTGGTTAAAACGTATCCACCTTTCCAATATCGGACACTGAAGTATATTCAGACCAAGGCTATAATATATAGCAAAATAAATAATAAACTAGAACCTTAGAAAATGTGCATTATCTTTTATATGTTGATTTTTAAGATGCATACATTTAATTCACAATCAACATAAACACTACATAAATGTACGTTATGATAAAAAAAGTTATTTCGATATTGTTTAAGAAGTACACAATGTCATGTCCTTGATACTAAACGTGTGTCATGTGTGTTAGATAACAGTTATCTATCAGTTACCCGGATTATATTGACACAATGTGCGAGATATGCAGTTTATCGGATCTTAAAACTTGACATTAACTAACAAGTATAAAAGTTTAAGTTGAATATGAATTTCCCAAATACCGGATTTATATTGATGAAACGGACATTACAGTTGTATTAGGTAAAGGATGGATATTTGATTGAACCAACGCACACCTGTGGTAAGTGTGTTATAAAAAATGTCTAAATTCAAAATGGCGGCCATCCCAGAAGATAATTTAAGCAAGTTTACAAAGTTATTTTTAAGTCTTTTAATTCATAAATGTAGATACATATTTAAAAAAAAAACGATATAAATGTTAAACCTGGTTATTTAAGACCCAGCGACATTTCATGGGGATCAGGTTAAAGCGAGGACATGTATATTTGAAAGACATCAGTAAATATTTAAAACAGAACTACGGCACACGAGATTGCTACGTTGATATTGACCTGGGCCGTATTCGTCAAGCTTCTAAGATTTATTTTCATCTAAGATATTCAAATTTTTCTTAACATTTCATCTTAAATCCATATTTTAATCTAAGATTAAATGTATTTCTTAAGTGTTATTCAGAAAGCATCTAAGCAAAAAAATCATCTAAGAATAAATACGTTTTTCCTCTCAACTGTAAGATGGCTCTGAGGTGTATCAACTATTTAAGAAATTTCTTAAACCAGTAACTTGGTTTAAAGAAGTGATACTTGCACCAAAAGTATGTATTTGAGCACGATTTCAGCATACATGTGTCATTAGACTTTATCAAGTGCCACTAAAGATATTCATTTTGTTTTGATTATTTATTTGGAGTTGACCTTTTTTTCCTTTATGTATACTTGACAGTTAAAGCGATTTGTCTGTCTCTCTGTCTGTCCGTCCTTCCGTCCGTCCGCCTGTCCGTACGTCTGGAGCGGCAGTTGTGGGTTGCGTTGCAAGTACAGAATGGCATTGTGTTTTTTTTTGGGTACTTGTGGGGTGAAAATATGCACCCCACCAGTGCGAAATGCGTACAGAATGACATTGTGGGGTTAATTCCATTTTTTACACATTTTTCTTTTACTTTTTTTTCACCTTTTTTCATTCTTTTTAAGTGTCATTAGGGTTGGATCTCAGGGTTTGTGACATTAGGGTTAGAAAAATGGTTTTGTTTTGTTTTATGAAAAAAAATGATGTTTTTATAACATATAAAACCGCACTTCACAACATCACTTCCACCAGAACGTCCGTCCTTCCGTCCATCTATCTTTGTTCGTTCCTTCGTTGGTTTGTTCTTTCGTTCTTTTGTTGTTTGAATATTAAGCAGCATGTTTATGCCTCCGAGGGCTAACAGGCGACCACTTTTTCCTTGGATCCTAGAAGGTTAACCAGTACTCGAGCACGCCTATCTCTGCAAGTAACTGATAATTTTCTCATTTAAATCAGCGGTGTGAGGCAAATGACAATAAGGCGCAATGCCGTTTATCAGTCAGTCACCACAGAGATTATGGCTGGGCGGTGTGTCACAATTGGTCGAGTGTCGAATAAGAAATTCGAGTAAGAAAAAAACGAGTGTCGAGTAAGAATGTCGAGTGTCGAGTGAGCAAGTCATGAAGAAGTCGAGTGTCGAGTGAGAAAATTAAGTGTCGAGTGAGAAAGTCAAGTGTTTAGTAAGAAAATCGAGTATTGAGTAAGAAAATCGAGTGTCAAGTATGAAAATGGTTATGCGTGTTAAACACCCAATTAAAAAAAGGACATTTTTGTGATGATGGCCATTATCGAGGGTCTATTATTTGTATGAGATGAATAGGAGATAAAATCAATCATATGTTCATCCGTGTAGACAAATCTTACCCTCTTGGTAAAAATCGCGGGGGACGTAACAGAGTCTTGTCTCTGCATGTAAGTTTGACCAAAAGTGTGAATTTATTCTATCACACAAAATTTTAATGATAGATTTCTATATTCTTACTCGACACTCGACTTTCTTAATCACTCTATTTTCTTACATGACACTCAGACATTTAATTTTCAACTCGACACTCAACTTCTTAACTCAAGAGTTAGGACTTCCATTTGAATTCCAACTGAACATATTCAAAAATATTTGTTACACATACCTTACTATATTTTAGGAGAAGTCTGCAATTTTCTCTGTCATTCAACACTGTTATGTCGGTTCAAAATAAAGAAGAAACATTGACGGTTTTCAACTTAAAATCTACCTCAAATATAACAATATTTATTTTGTTTTTAAATTGATGCCATATAGATGGGAAACCGAATTATCACTTTGAATTATTTTTGGTTATACCAGCAGCAGAGAATTTGTTTTGTAAACAATCTGTGGCCATTTCACTAGCTTTTGTTTTGACACTCCCATCATGGATAAAACATTAATTGCTGATCAGTGTCTCTTTTTATCAAATAGTTTTAAAAATCTAAAGTGTTTTATTTATAATGTGAGCTTGTGTGTAATGTGTATGTGTATATATACCTATGTGTGTGTAGGTATCTAGCTGTGTTTGTGTGTATGTGTATATAAATTATGTATATGTTAGTCAATCAATTCGTTTTGTGTTTATGTGTTTAAATATATATGTTACTACAGTGTTCTTTGATGAGAAACTGTGTATAGTCTTTTTCCTCTTTTTCTTCTTCTTCTTTTGTCGTCTACTTCTTCTTCTTCTCCTTCTTCTTATTCGTATTATACTACAACTGGAAATGTAAAATCAAATACAGGGGAACGCGATACTCTTGTACTTTATATAGAAACAATGAATAGATATATGTATCTAAATAAATTCAAAAGTTTTCTCAGTAAATTACTTTAAAAATGCCCCTATTTAAATAGTATTTTGATAATAAATGATATTGCCGCTGTTTTCTTCTATAATATAAACCGCTGCGGTGGCCTAGTGGGTCTAACAATGTCATATGTTCAGCATGGTACTCAAGTGTCCCAGCACTGAACAGTGTTGTAAACGGCAATAGACACCCGAAAATACAATACATTCAGAAAAATATCACTTGAAAGCTGAAATTGTTCACTATTTTCTTACCATTTGATTGTAGCGTAATTGTTATGCTATCGAGAGCTAACAGACGACCAAAGGGTCGTGGGTTTGATCCTCCGCCATGGTTATGTGTGAGACGGACACTATATATGTATATGCTTAGTACTAGTTCTACCCAAGAAACATCGAGTGTGATTTGTCTAAGTTATAATAACTTGTGTCACAATCAAAGTGAAATAAATACATTTTAAAATGATAAGTTAACTCATCTGCGCAACTAACTGATATTTTTTAAGGTTGTTAAAGGGTACAGGAAATAATTACTTGGGACGACATGTCTTTTAATGGGTCGATTTGTTAAATATGGAACAAGTTGTTTCGAAACTTGTGACGAGTTGTCTTTGTGACGACTTGTCAATAATGTGTTTGAAACAGTGGTGAGAGACGATTGACAATGAGACTGATAGTCGTTTATCAGTCATCACGGAGAATGTGCTGTAAACTACTGGCGGGTATTCAAACGCATGACCCCTGATCTCATAGTCAGACACGCTACCAACTGATTGAAGAGAGCCCGTCTTAACCATTTGTGACTTATCCACTTCAGTCCTCACTGCTTGATTATATGAGGATATTTTATGGGGTCTAATGTCCTTTTCAACACATAACATAATAATCTATGATATTTCCTGTTGAACTGTTGCAGGAATACTTCAAACTAAATCTGACTAGAAACACCGTTCTTCCACAAGACCACAATGGTCAATGAACGGCAGTGCATTGGACCTCTTAACCAAGAACGACCAAAGTTATTGATAAAAAAGTGGAAAATGGATTGATTGATTGAATATTTAGTGTCAATTTTATGTCATTAAGGGCTAACAGACGATCAGTTAACCTTACCACTAATTCCTGGGATCCTGAAAGGTTAACCAGTAACCCCATTTCCGCAAGTAATGGAATATGGAATAATGTTATTCCTTTGAGTTGAACTGAAAAGAAGATCATTGAAACTATAACGATATAGTTTGTTTGTACTAGTCTTTGTAAATAGGATAGATGCTTTCCAACTGTCGAGTGTCGAGTAAGACAATTGAGTGTCAAGTAAGGACAGTCGAGAAAGAAAGTCGAGTAAGAAAGTCGAGTGTCGAGTTAGGAAGTCAAATATCGAGTAAAAATATCGAGTGTTTAGTAAGAAAGTCGAGTGTCAAGAAAAAAAATATTGAGGGTCGAGTAAAAAAGTTGAATGTTGAGTAAAAATATTTAATGTCGAGTAAGAAAGTAGAGTGTCGAGTAACAAAGTCGAGTGTCGAGCAAGAAAGTCGAAATACTTTAACATATGAAAAGCCTATTGATTTAGTGCTATTTTAAATCAGTATGATCACAAGATATTATGAAAATAAACTATTCAAGAAGGTCAACTATTTAAATAAACAAGTTAAATGTTTTATATAAAAAATAAATATGTTTTACTACTTTTTTATTATAAATAAAACACTTAGCAGTAGATTTAACTATTTTATAAAAAAAGACACTGATCAGCAATTAATGTTTTATCCATGATGGGGTGTCATAACAAAAGCTAGTGAGACAGAGACATTAATGTATCTGTTGAAATGGCCAGGGTTTGTTTACAAAGCAAATTCTTCTGCTGCTGGTATAACCCAAAATAATTCAAAGTGATAAATCAGTTTCTCATCTATATGGCATCAATTGAAAAACAAAATGAATTATATTTGAGGTAGGTTTTAAGTTGAAAACCATGAATGTTTCTTTTTTATTTTGGACGGACATAACAGTTTTTAATGACAGAGAAAATTGCAGATTTCTAGAATATAGTTAGGTATATGAAACAAATATTTTCAAATATGTTCAGTTGGAATTTAAATAGAAGTTTTAACTGTTGAGTTAAGAAATTAAGTGTCGAGTTGAAAATCAAATGTCTGACTGTCATGTAAGAAAAGAAAGTGACGATTTAGAAAGTCTAGTGTCGAGTAAGACTAAAGAAATCTATCATTAGAATTTTGTGTGATAGAATAAATTCACACATTTGGTTAAACTTACATGCAGAGACCAGACTTTGTCAATTCCCCTGCATTTTGACCAAGAGGATGAGATTTGCCTATTTCACATGAATGAACTTATGATGGTTTTTTTTCTCCAGTTCATCTCATACAAATGATAGAACCTCGATAATGGACATCATCAAAAAAATATGCTATTTTTCTAAATGGGTGTTTTACAACCAAAACCATTATCTTACTCGACACTCGATTTTTTTACTCACCAATTGACTTTTTCACTCGACACTTACCTTTATCACTCGACACTAGACATTCTTACTAGATATTCGCCTTACTCACTGGACACTCAACTTTCTCACTCGACACTCGACTTCTTACTCGACTTACTCACTCGACACTTAACTTTTTCACTCGACACTCGAGTTTTTACCCAACTTTCTCACTCGACACTCAACATTCTTACTCGACACTTGTTTTTCTTACTCGAATTTCTTATTCGACACTCTACCAATTGTGACACACTGCCCAGTCACAGTCTCTATGATGATTGACTGATATACGGCATTGCACCTCATTGTCATTTGCCTCACACCGCTGATTTAAATGGTAAAAACATCAATTACTTGCAGAGATAGGCGTGCTCGAGTACTGGTTGACCTTCAAGTATCCAAGGAAAAAGTGGTCGCCTGTTAGCCCTCGATGGAGTAAACATGCTGCTTAATATTCAAACAACAAACGAAAGAACAAACGAACGAACAAAAACGGACGGACGTTCTAATGGAAGTGATGTTGTGGGGTGCGGTTTTTTATATGTTATAAAACATCTTTTTTTTTCATAAAAACAAAACAAAACCTTTTTTTTTCTAACCCTAATGTCACAAACCTTGAGATCCAACCCTAATGACACTAAAAAAGAATGAAAAAAGGTGAAAAAATAGTAAAAGAAAAATGTGAAAAAAAATGGAATTAACCCCACAATGCCATTCTGTACGCATTTTCGCACTTGTGGGTTGCACATTGCCCACGGACGGATGGACGGACGGACGGACGGACGGACGGACGGACGGACGGACGGACAGACAGACAGACAGACAGACAGACAGACAGACAGACAGACAGACAGACAGACAGACAGACAGACAGACAGACAAATCGCTTTAGCTATCAACATTACATAAAGGATAAAAAGGTCACTTACAAATAAAGAATAAAGGTAAATCATTATAAAATGTATATCTTTAGTAGCAGTTGATAAAGTCTAATGACACATGTATGCTGAAGTCGTCAGGTTTTAGGAAATGTCTTACAGTTGAGAGGAAAAACGTTCTATTCTTAAATGATTTTTTCGCTTAGATGCTTTCTGAATAACACTTAAGAAATAGTTTTAATATGGATTTAAGATGAAAAGTTAAGAAAATTTTGAATATCTTAGATGAAAATAAATTTTTGAAGCTTCATGGATACCGCCCCAGGATTTAAACTCATAGTTATTTTGAGTCTGAGATTTAGATTCATACTTAAAATGTCAAAAACACAAGTTTCAAATAACATCTATTAAAAAAGCAAATCGCTATATGTATTTGCAGAATCGGGCAGTTTAAATGATCATTTAACAGAAACTGTTGCAGGATCACATTATTTCTCATAGTTATATGTTTACTGTGTTTTACAAAATTGTAAGATTTGAGTCCGATTCTTTGATGAATTTAGGCTCTGGAGTAAAACTTTTAAAGCATAGTTCCATTTTAGTGGTGGGTGTTATAAATGTATGACTCCTTATTTATCATAATTTCATAATTGCTGTTTTATCGACATAACTTACTAATGATATGATATATAATATTAATATCAAAGTAAAAATATGTATGTGATTATTCTTTTGATTTTAAAACATAATTAAAACGTTATAAATATTTTAACAGATGTGTCAAATACCCGTCAGTACATGTTTCTGTGTATAAGCGTTTAAGTAAATTTGTCACGTGACCTTTATTATAAACACTCGTATCTTCTTCATGGTACACTCCTGCTGGGATAAAGATTGTATAACGTGTGTATTATGCATGTATTTTGTATTTTGACAAGTTTTTGACAAGTTTATTTCCATACAACTGTAAATGAATTGTTTTGATTTTGTCTCCTTTATTAAATTACCAAACTTCACTCCTTGTATAATTAAGGATTGGCGCCGTCGACCGTCCCGAAAATCGATAATGATTTCGTATTCGACGTTGAGGAACGGTAACTTTAACGATATAAATACTCTGCATATCTCAGAGATAACATATGAAAGGAATCGACGAGACACTTATAGTATTACTCGTATTTAAATGTGATAACGATGGATCCGTTTACGGATATGTTTTATCGCAAAATATATGGACCAGGTATTTAAACTTAGATGACATTGTGTATGAAATTTGAAAAATGATTATATTTTCGATAATAAAGATATCAGTTATTTACATACATTTAACTATACATCGCAGATTAAGTTTAACTCGTCTTGCACTAGCCATATTAAACGTGAGGTATACATCGCCATGCTACCATTAAACCAAAAGTTCACCAATTGATTTTTATTGACACATGCGGGGTTTATGGAATGTGCTACCACAGGTGTCCATTTTATCGAGTAACGCCCATGCTACTAGTAGTCTAATAAACTTAAACATTGAGTATATTTTCAACATGCATTTTCCGGTAAATACATCTGATATCACTACACAGTTGTGCCCGTTTTCCTCCCACGGTAACATAATTCTTACGCTTAACAACATCCCTATGTTATTTGGTTTGAAACACTTTCAAAATGGTTCATAGTGAATGTGATTTCTTGTTGCAGATGAATAGAGCAACAGCTGACATAGCATTTACTGCAATAAGACATCACTAGTGTTAAAAAGTAACTTTTACAGGATTTTAACAATGCATTTGAGGAAAAATCTTAGGGTGTCACAGCATCGTCTTTAAAAAAACAAAATATTTACTATAGATCTTGTATCAGTAACCGTACTATATTTTGATCGGAATAAGCAACTGCTATATTTTTGTATAGTTGTGTAGTAATATACCTAGTTATTTGCCAGGCTAAACTAACAATTTTATTATGGGTTTGCATTATTTTTCGTCATTTAATTAAAAAATATTTATATGAATTAAGTGCATGTAAATACATAGATAAAACATATATTTTAGCTAACAACGACCTTTAAAACAGATTTTTAATGAACTCTTTGTTCATATTTTATGTTCAGATTTTTATGTAGGCCGTACACGATTCATTTAATTTGGTCTAACCCATATGAACGAATATTCTTATTAACTTCTGGAAGGAAATTAGAAATATATATGTTTTATTGTAATGACACCTTTAGTGACAGACTATCAGCATTTCATGTCATTACAAGAAGATATGGGATTTTTACAGGCTTTATATACTTGATATGTCAAAATAATAATTGATGAGCACCAATATTTGCGATGATAACATGGCCACTTCAACTTTCATTTATTTATGTTATTATATTGATTGTCACTTATTAAATGCAGAATAATTAAAAAATATTGTTAAAAATATATGGAATAAATTATACAGAGGAATAAAATTAAATTTCGAAATTCAGAAATATCACATAAAACTATAGAACTTCAGCATTGTATTCATATAAATAAAAGTATGACTATTTTAAGAGGTACCGCAAGGTTTTTCCAACCGCAAAATTTCATGCGTAAAAATACATTTTCGGTGCGTATTATTCTGTAACTTTTGATTGATCTTCAATACCATAACCGTTTTCTTACATAGAAATAAAAAGAATAGTAAAATAAAATTATAAATAACGGAATACATTTTAATGTAGGGTTTTAAAACAGATTCCTCTTTTTAGGCGTAATATCCACGTTTT
Source organism: Panopea generosa (assembly GCA_029582155.1). Taxonomy (NCBI): domain Eukaryota; kingdom Metazoa; phylum Mollusca; class Bivalvia; order Adapedonta; family Hiatellidae; genus Panopea; species Panopea generosa. The sequence continues at coordinate 48,185,691 of CM055907.1, forward strand.
GAGGGGGTCATAATTGACATTTTAGGGGGGTCATATTTCAATTTAGCATGAAATCAAATAAAAAGGGGGTCATAATCATTCTTTCAACCCCCCTGTTTTTGTATATTTGAAGTAAAAAACAAGGGACTGATCTCCTCTTTACTTCTAATATATCCATTTTATGAGTATACCAATGTAAATAAGATAACAACGTACATCATAGTTTCCAGTTATTTTATTTAAAAACTAGGGGACTGGTCCCCTCTTTCAAGTAATAAATACATATCGTAATCAAGAGCAGTCAATATTTGTAAATGCTGTGCAATAGTACTAACAGGGGGACTGATCCTCTCTCACATGATAAACTGTCTAATTTAAAGAAATCATCATACATGTACATCATATTTTAAAGCAGGGGACCAGCTTTATTTGCTGAATATTAGACCCAATATATAAACATATAAACTTCTGGAAATATCATTAAAGGAATTAAACCATTTTGAAAATGAGGGGACTGATCAACTCTTCAAATCTGGGGAAAATTCAGTTTCAAAGAAATCACCTCAACTGTTAGTTACATCAATTTCTAAACGAAGGGACTGGTCATTTCTGAAACATTTGCCTCTAATACTCAAATTTGGAAAGACATTTCTAAACGAGGGGACTAGTCATCCCATTCACTCAAAGGTCAAAACAAAAGTATAAAATGAAGGAACTGGTACACTCTTCAAAATCTGATGAAAAGTAATTTAAAAAAGACAACACCTGAACTGCTAATTTTAAAAATTTGGAAAGAAATTCCTAAATGAGAGGACAGGTCCGCTCTTCAAATTTGGAAAGAAATTTCTTAATGAGAGCATTGTTTTCAAAATGAGTAGACTGGACCCCTCTTCAAATTCTGGTGAAAAGATTATTTTAAAAAATTAGAAAGACATTTTTAAATGAAGGGACCTCATTCACTCAAAACAAAAATATATATATAAAATTCAAGATTTGGAAACAAATATACAAACACAAGCAAAAGCATTGTTTTTAAAATGAGGGAACTCTTCAAAATCTGGTGAAAAGTTATTTTTAAAAACTTGGAAAGAAATTCCTAAATGACAGGACTAGTCCCCTCATTTAGGTGGTTTCTTTAAAATCGACTTTTCACCAGATTTTGAATATCTTAAATATTTGCCCCAAGTAAAAAGTACAAACCTCAAATTTGGAAAGAAATATCTAAATGAGGGGACCAGTCCCCTAATTCAGGTGGTTTCTTTAAAATCGACTTTTCACCAGTTTGAATTTCTTAAATATTTGCCCCAAGTAAAAAGTACAAACCTCAAATTTGGAAAGAAATTTCTAAACGAGGAGATCAGTCCCTTCATTCACTCAAAACAAAATTATATAAACATCACGATTTGGAAACAAATATATTCACGAAAAAAAAAAGAATTATTTTCAAAATGAGGGGACTGGTCCTCTCTTCAAAATGTGACGAATGTCAATTTTAAAAAAAAAATACCAGTACTGTTAAGTACATCAACTTCTAAAAGAGGGGACGAGTCCCCTCATTCACTCAAAATAAAAGTATATAGACATCACGATTTGGAAACAAATATACACACGAAAGTAAAAGCATTATTTGCAAAATGAGGGGACTGGTCCCCTATTCAAAATCTGATGAATGACAATTTTAAAGAAATTACTAGTACTGTTATGTACATCAACTTCTAAAAGAGGGAACGAGTTCCTTCATTTACTCAAAACAAAACTATAACAACATCAAGATTTGGAAACAAATATACAAACACAAGCAAAAGCATGGTTTTCAAAATGATTCCCCTCATTCACTCTGGTGACTGGTCCCCTCTTCAAAATCTGGTGAAAAGTAAATTTTAAAAATTTGGAAAGAAATTTCTAAATGAAAGGACCTCATCACTCAAAACAGAAGTATATAAAATTCAAGATTTGGAAATAAATATAAAAACACAAGCAATAGCATTGTTTTCAAAATGAGGGGACTGCTCCCCTCTTCAAAATCTGGTGAAAAGTAAATTTTAAAAATTTGGAAAGAAATTTCTAAATGAAAGGACCTCATCACTCAAAACAGAAGTATATAAAATTCAAGATTTGGAAATAAATATAAAAACACAAGCAATAGCATTGTTTTCAAAATGAGGGGACTGCTCCCCTCTTCAAAATCTTGTGAAAAGTAAATTTTAAAATTTGGAAAGAAATTTCTTAATGAAGGGACCTCATTCACTCAAAACAAAAGTATATAAAATTCAAGATTTGGAAACAAATATACAAACACAAGCAAAAGCATTATTTTCAAAATGAGAGTACTGGTCCCCTCTTCAAAATGTGGTGAAAAGTAATTTTTAAAATTTTGGAAAGAAATTCCTAAATAAGGGGACTAGTTCCCTCATTCAGGTGGTTTCTTTAAAATCGACTTCACCAGATTTTGAATATCTAATATATTTGCCCTAAGTAAAAAGTACAAACCTAAAATTTGGACCAGTCCCCTCATTCACTCAAAGTAAAATTATATAAACATCACGATTTGGAAGCAATATACACACGAAAGTAAAAGCATTTTTTCAGAATGAGGGGACTGATCCTTTATTCAAAATCTGATGAATGTTGATTTTAAAAAATTACCAGTACTGTTAAGTACATCAACTTCTAAAAGAGGGGACGAGTCCCCTCATTCGCTCATAACAAAAGTATATCAACATCAAAATTTGGAAACAAATAAACAAACACAAGCAAAACCATGGTTTTCAAAATGAGGGGACTAGTCCCCTCATTCACTCAAAACAAAAGTATATAAAATTCAAGATTTGGAAATAAATATACAAACACAAGCAATAGCATTGTTTTCAAAATGAGGGGACTCGTCCCCTCTACAAAATCTGGTGTAAAGTAATTTTTTAAAATTTGGAAAGAATTCCTAAATGAGGGGAATGAGGGGGAGTTTCTTTAAAATCGATTTTATAAAGACATGTCTTAACGAGGAGACCAGTCCCTTCATTCACTCAAAACAAGAGTACATTAACATAAAGACAAATATGCAAACACAAACAAAAGCATTGTTTTTTAAAACGAGGGGATTGGTCCCCTCTTCAAAATCTGGTGAAAAGTAAATTTCAAGAATTTGGAAAACAATTTCTAAAAGAGGGGATCGGTCCCTTTATTCAGGTGATTTCTTTAAAATCGACTTTTCATCTGATTTTAATGAGGGGACCAGTCCCCTCGTTCATTTCTAAAATAGTCGCCACTAGTAAAAAATACAAACCTCAAATTTTGAAAGAAATTTCTAAACGAGGAGGACTGGTCCCTTCGTTTTGGTTATATTTGTTTTAATTAACTTTTTAAAATATTTACCTATAGTTGAAAGCAAAAATCTTAAAATTCTCAATTTTGGAAAGACAATTCTCAACGAGTGAACCAGTCAACTCATTCACTCAAAAGTATATAAACATCAAAATTTGGGAAAACAATATACACACAAGCAATTGCATTGTATTCATAATGAGGGGACTGATCCTCTCTTACATGATAAACTGTAAAATTTGAAAAAATCACCATGATTCATCATGTTTTAAAAGAGGGGACCAGTACCTTCTTTCATTTGTCTAGTAGTAGACTTAATATTTAAACATATAAACACCAACTTCTTGAAATATTATCAGAGGAATAGCGTCATTTTCAAAATTATGAGACTGGTCCCCTATTCAAAATGTGGTAAAAAGTAAATTTTAAAGAAATCACCCGAAAAGTTAGTTACATCATCTTTTAAAGGGGGAAAAGAGGGGGGGGGGGGGATCAGAAACATTATTTTTAAAGATATTTTTAAAATGAAGGCACTGATGCCCTCTTTCGCTCAAAAGTAACAACAAAAGTATATTAATATCATGTTTTGAAAAACCTACTGTAACAAAGCATTTAAATCATTATTTTCAAAAGATGGGACTCAGAAGTAATCCGAAATCTGGTAACATGTTTCTTTTTAAAGAAACATCGGCTGAATTATGCCATTAAAATATAAAAGAGAAGACAGGTCCACTCTTTCAGTCTTGAAAAAAGTGTATCAAATCAGTAATTGAGGTATTAATAAAAATAAATCTTAAATTCTACAAATTCTTAAATTATACAGATACTTAAACAAAATGTGTAACGATAAACGGCGTCGTAATGATTTGTAATAAGTAAGAATACATCAAATAGTTATATAGCCATGTCGACTGATTAGATTAAATGAAATGTTTATTAATTTACAATGAAATGTAATAACGCAAAGGTAGTTTATTGTGCTTTGAACATAGAACGTGTCATTAATGCTGTGACTTAGTTGATTGTTATTTGTTTATTTGTTTCGGGTTAATCCCATCGGGTGATGACTAATCCTCATTAACAGTCGTGTGTATTGTGCTAGTTTTCATGTACTTGCCAGTTACCTATAAGGTTGGTTGACCAAACAAAAAACGTACAATTTCATTTTTAATTGTTTTAATTAGTCTCAGTATCTATATAATAATAATTCTAATTTTCTACTGAATTTGACATGGATACTTTTATAAGATATTAATTATTCTCTTACTATTTTATCGACATTTCGATAAACATCAATGCATTTATTGTTAAGTCAATGTGTTACTGCTCATATTCCATATATAATATATGCGTGTGAACTTAGAATGTAACTTTATCGGAACATATCGTGATTAAATGTTTTGATTTCTGCTTTAAAATAATCTCCCCTCTTTCGGAAAGTGTAGTTCCAACTGAGTTTAAAATGTGTGGCTTATTTATATTGGAGTCTCCCAAACTGACAAACCTCAGCGCCAGATTAAAACACGGGGATTTCCCTAATATGATTTGGAGAAAAAATAAAAAGAACACAGTAAATGGGCAAATTTTATAAAACAAAAATAGGTAAATAATTTAAGAAAAAATATTTTAATTAATTTCTAATTCTAACCATTATATTTATAACATATTAAAATTACTTAATGTAGTGTTTTGCAAAAAAACTATGATTTTTTTTAATTTTAAAGTGGCTTGAATGGCCTTAAACAATTTTGTGGCGTAATGTGATAATTACTTTAATGTTGATATGTGGCCATTCACAGTTAACTTGGTCGTCAATCTTTAACAGGCATTTGAATAATACCCATACTTTGTAATATATATATATTAAAACCTTTGTTCCTTTATTTATTCATAACTATATACAAATATACCAAATGAAAGTTTATTTTCCTTTCTATGCTTTGCTATTGTATGTAATTCAACAGCAGATTTTGTTTTTATTGTTTAAATAGTGTATTTCATTTTGTGTATACAGAAAATTATATAACAAAAAATTGAAACGTACGTTACCTCTGGTATATATTCTTTCAAGAAGATAAGTATAATGAAATATTCACCTGCTGCCATACATATGAAGGTATTATAAAAATGTATTTAAAACTTACCTATGTCTACACTGAAATGTAAATGTTATATGTAACGTCGTTTCTTCCCGGCATATACGTTTTTATATTTAATTTTTTTTTTCTAAATTTCACCCTTTTTTTAAACGTTTTTATTCATGTTTTTAGTATAATTTATTTTACAAGAAAATAGACGAATATCGGAATATCAAAACTGCAATGGAATCATGATTTTTTTGCGGATATTAAATGGATCAAAACCAATGATATTACTGTACCTACGTAAACTATGAGAATACAGTAAACCATGTACATAACCAGCGGCGTCCATAGGTTTTCGCCGTGTTAAAAGAACGTCAAACTGACGTTGTAAATTTTTACTAGAGGACATCAGAAATGCTTGATACGAGATATAAATAGTTTTCCGTTGTTTTCAGTATTTTGGGATATAACAGAAATTAAATTTATTCGTTAATATAATTTCAAAAGTCATCAAGTACCAAATAATAACACAATGGACACATACATACATATCTTTAATGCGATACTAACCATTATTTTTCATCTTGACTGTTCAGTATGACTTTATTGACGTGTCGTATGTTTTTCGGAACATTTAGCATATACGTAATGAACCGCGTGTTTCGTAATGGCCGTAAAGTTTGTTGTAATAAAACACACATGTCTTTAGCTGGATTTTATGTCACTTTTTCCAGTGATAAGACATAATATTTGTCCTCTCGTGCCATTTTTAAACATAACATTTTAGGCCGGGACCCGTGGTAAATGTTACGCCGGGACACGGGGAAAATGACGTTAAATGTGACTTATTATTAAAATAAAATATATAGATCATATCAATAGCATAGTTTATATCCGTCAACTGCGAATATCGTTCCACGACCATTATTTTGATATATAGTAAGTATATTTCCAAAAACGATCAAGTATTCGGGAACAGTTTTATATATTTCGGGAATATGTTTTATTACACAAGTACCATTACCGTGCACGACGTCATAACGTTTTTTATGTTAGCAAAGTGAGACTGACAATGAATAATTGATGAAAAAAATAACAAAATTGACAATATTTTAAACATGTCTTGTGAAGTTATTATCAAAATTACATAAATTGTGTAATTAAATACATATATACACGGTATATGCACAAAGTTATATATTTGTTATTATTACTTATACACATGTAATTTAAGAAACAAAACTTTGTACGTAGAATGTTTAATGTGACTTCAAAAATAGGAGACGGGCGTTACAAAAATTAGACGGACGTCACATAATTACCCCTGACATACGCCAAAATAATTGAATTTGTTTGAATAAATAATCAGCCATAATATTATGTAATATAACAAGCATCCTGCCATAAACCCCGAGGTCATAAAACCTGGGATGAATTTTACAAATTGGGGTACAATCAGCAGATAGTTGCAGGATATTTCTCAATACAATATAATTCCAATCTCATTATCATATATGTATTAAAAGCATTTTCATTGAACAACGTCAATTTTTTAAAGACTTTTATTTTTCGATAAATCCTGGAGCCGGACTACTTTTACGTTTCTCGCGTAAACAAAGAAGCATCGACATTTTGATGGTCGGTTTAACAATATACGAACTTAAATGACGTGCACAACGGTTACAAGTTTATTTTAATAATAAAATACAACAAAACCAAATGTTAGCTCTAGTTGTAGCTGTTTTATTCGGTTTATTGTTTAATAGATTTCTTTGGTTTAGCGATTTAACCGGACGCCACAATCTGACCAGAAACAATGAATTAGGTCACAAAATGTTCAGATTTGAGATGTATTTTGTACAATTGAAAACAATGTTTACCGAACTCGGTGTTTGTGGTGATAATAGTAGAAGACTTCTACTGCTGCTGCTGCTGCTAATACTACTTCTTGAAGAAGTAGTAGTAGCAGCAGCAGCATCAGTAGTAGTAGTAGTAATAGTGGCAGTAGTTGTAATAGTAGTAGTAGTAGTAGTAATAGTAGTACGTGGTTGTAGAAATAGCCGGTGGTAGTAGAAGTAGAAGTTGTAGTAGTAGTAGTAGTAGTAGTAGTTGTAGTAGTTGTAGAAGCAGTAGAAGTAGTAGTAGTTGTAGTAGTTGTAGTAGTAATAGTAGTAGTAGTAGTAGTAGTAGTAGTAGTAGTAGTAGTAGTAGTACAAGTGGTAGTGATAATAGTACGTACGAACGTCGTCTTAGTAGTAGTGGTGGTAGTAACAGTAGTAGTAGTGGTAGAAGCAGTAGTAGTAGAAGTTAAAGTTAGTAGTAGAAGTAGTTAATAATAGTGGATATAGCAGTAGTAGCAGCAGTATTGTTATTATTATTATTATAAGTAGTAGTAGAAGTTATAGTAGTAGTAGTAGTAGTAGTAGAAGCAGCAGTAGTAATAGCACTAGCAGTAGTTATAGCAGTAGTTGTAGTAGTACATGTAGTATTAGTAATAGTAGTAGTAGTAGTAGTAGTAGTGGTAGTAGTAGTAGTAGTAGTAGTAGTAGTAGTAGTAGCAATAGTAATAGCAGTAATAGTAGTATCAGTAATGGTGGCCGTGGTGGTAATAGTGAGTGTAGTGATATTATATGTAATGGTGGGTTGGGTGTAGTATTTCAGTGGTGTTGTGATATTATATGCAATATAGGGCGTGGTGGTTATTGTTGGTGTCGTGATATTGCATGTAATGGTAAGCGTGGTGGTAATAGTGAGTGTCGTGATATTGCATGTACTGGTTGGTGTGTTTATGGTGGGTGTCGTGATATTATATTATATGCTATAGTTCGTGTGGTAGTAACAGTGGTTGTCGTGATATCATGGGTAATGGTGGGCGTGGTGGTACATGTAGTAGTGGTTGTCGTGGTATGATAGGTAATGGTGGGTGTGGTGGTAATAGTGGTTGTCGTGATATCATAGGTAATGGTGGGCGTGGTGGTAATAGTGAGTGTCGTGATATTATAGGTTAAGGTGGACGTGGTGGTAATAGTGATTGTCGTGATATTATAGGTAATGGTGGGCGTGGTGGTAATAGTGGTTATCGTGATATCATAGGTAATGGCGGGCGTGGTGGTAATAGTGATTGTCGTGGTATCATAGGTAATGGTGAGCGTGGTGGTAATAGTTAGTATCGTAATATCATAGGTAATGGTGGGCGTGGTTGTTATAGTGGTTGTCGTGATATCATAGGTAATGGCGGGCGTGGTGGTAATAGTGATTGTCGCGATATTATAGGTAATAATGGACGTGGTGGTAATAGTGAGTATCGTGATATTATAGGTTATGATGGTCGTTGTGGTAATAGTGAGTGTCGTGATATTATAGGTAATGGTGGGCGTGGTTGTAATCGTTGGTATCGTGATATTGCATGTAAAGGTAGGCATGGTGGTAATAGTGAGTGTCGTGATATTGCATGTAATGGTTGGTGTGTTTATGGTGGGTGTACTGATATTATATTATATGCTGTAGTTGGTGTGATAGTAACAGTGGTTGTCGTGGTATCATGGGTAATGGTGGGCGTGGTGGTAGTAGTGGTTGTCGTGGTATGATAGGTAATGGTGGGTGTGGTGGTAATAGTGGTCGTCGTGATATCATAGGTTATGGTGGGATTGGTGGTAATAATGAGTGTCGTGATATTATATGTAATGGTGGGCGTGGTGGTGATAGTGATTGTCGCGATATTACAGGTAAAGGTGGGCGTGGTGGTGATAGTGGTTATCGTGATATCATAGGTAATGGCGGGCGTGGTGGTAATAGTGATTGTCGTGGTATCATAGGTAATGGTGAGCGTGGTGGTAATAGTGAGTGTTGTAATATCACAGGTAATGGCGGGCGTGGTGGTAATAGTTATTGTCGTGGTATCATAGGTAATGGTGAGCGTGGTGGTAATAGTGAGTGTCGTAATATCATAGGTAATGGTGGGCGTGGTTGTAATAGTGGTTGTCATAATATTATAGGTAATGGTGAGTGTGGTGGTTATAGTGAGTGTCGTGATATCATAGGTAATGTTGGGCGTGGTGGTAATAGTGGTTGTCGTGATATTATAGGTAATGGTGGGCGTGGTGGTATTAGTGGTTGTCGTGATATTATAGGTAATGGTGGGCGTGGTGGTAATAGTGGGTGTCGTGATATTATAGGTAATTGTGGGCGTGGTGGTAATAGTGGTTGTCGTGATATTATAGGTAATGGTGGGCGTGGTGGTATTAGTGGTTGTCGTGATATTATAGGTAATGGTGGGAGTGGTGGTAATAGTGGGTGTCGTGATATTATAGGTAATTGTGGGCGTGGTGATTATAGTGATTGTCGCGATATTATAGGTAATAGTGGGCGTGGTAGTAATAGTGAGTATCGTGATATTATAGATAATGATGGGCGTTGTGGTAATAGTGAGTGTTGTGATAATATAGATAATGGTGGGCGTGGTGGTAATAGAGAGTGTCTTGATATTATAGGTTATGGTGGGCGTGGTGGTTATAGTGAGAGTCTTGATATTATAGATAATGGTGGGTGTGGTGGTATTAGTGGTTGTCGTGATATTAGTTTTTATCATCGATGGTAACAATAAACTTTTTAATAATTTTATTGAGATATTTTTAGATAAAGTGAGTAAATGCCATTCATTTTATGGACACATGACCGATTGCAAGCCATGTAGTAGGAGTTATTTTAAATAATTATCATTTTGTTTCAATTGATATAACATTTTTAAATATAATAAAAATCAGGACTTGTTTTCAAACAAGAACATTCAGTTTAGTTTGATGATTGATCGAAATACTGATCGATTGTGAAAGATTATTTTTTAAGCACATATTCTTCATATTGTATATTTGTTCATTATACAAGATCACATTGTTCTAAAAATATCGTATTCTGTACTTGGGTTAACTCTAATACTTTTGATAACATTTATCAGTGTTTATCGCGGGACATCGTGCTTGCACGTACGGTGACACAATAACCGCAATATGCCATATCAGAATAATACTTAACCTATTACGACACTCAGCAACCTATACCACCGTATTTTGAGTGCAATATACAGATATATCAAGAAAAAATCGCTAAAAGTTGTCTAAACATTATCAAAACCTTGAAATTCACAATCAGCACGTCAACAGAACATGCGCGATTGTTGAAAAGTATGGCCATATATCCATACTCCAATCTTCATAATTTCAAACATAAATATATTTTTCTGGAAAGCGGTTTAGACACTGACCGAACGCTATAAAGATGTTAAATTAAATACAACGTTTCACGTTAGATAAAATGCATTTATATTCAATGTCAATGAAATATCAATTACAGATTGTATATTTTATTGACACAGCTTTGTTTAGCAAATGGGTCCTCACTTGACCAGCGGTCTAAAGGGGACGTCTCAAGAACGCTCACGTGTCAGCGCTATGTCAGCTGTCTTTCTGTTTTCGTCGTAACTCGAAGTTTTTAAAAAGATAAATCTTTCTTTTATAATGGCAAATTGTCAAGGTTAAATTTTGAGTGCAAAATCAGTATATTTATGGGTTATCTAATCGTTTATCATACGTTCTGTAACGTCAACATCACGCGTTACATATCAAGTTTTAACCTGTCTGTATAAGTGCATGTCTATTGACAAGATAAATATTTGCACCAAGGATACGCATCATAATATTTTTCTTTCTTAATCGCTATCTTTATCCATTCTAGCATACATTGAACTAATGTGGAGCGCGAGGTCCATTTGTAGAGCACCTAGTCCATGATCGGAGGGTCGCGGGTCGATTCTCCGTCACGGCTATGTGTGGTGTCCTTGAGCACGACACTTTATCTGCATATGCTTAGTACTGGTTCTACGCAGGAAGACTTCGAGCGTGATTTGCCTAAGCTGTAAGAACTTGTTACTCAATCGAGGTAAAGTAAATAAGTGTAAACTAATAGAGCATCACATAACATGTATTGATCAACTCTTTTAAATTGAAGTTAAAATCGTGATGATGACAAAGTATTGACAATAGCACTGGCAGCAGACAAAACCGATAAACCCTAGTTTTTAGTGGTTTTCAACCTAAATATATATGAAGCAAATCATTTTATGAATTTCAAAATACGATATCTACAGTTTTACTGAACGTCCTAAATGATATTTATGGACGAAAATAAAATTGCAACGTTTTAACTAAACATTTAATTTTACAAAAGTCAATTTTGCTATTATTCAGTATAAGGCCGAAGCTTAATAACGTAAATGAGGGAACTGTATAACGGTGTCTCATAATGACATATATGGAACAAAACTTTTTGAAATCTATATTACGTGTATTTATAAGTAATGGAAAACATTTTGATTAGGGTTTTGCCAATGAAGTACTCTTTTCAGGACCTACTTTCAAACTACTAATGACATCTTCTTTCGTAAATTGGAATATAACAGCTTTTATTATGTAATTTACTTCACGGGAGTCACAATTGTTATTCTAACCTGGTTCAATATCGTTATCGAATCATTGTTCGGTGTTTTCCGTAAAACTCGGCTCTCGTACGTAAACTACCGAACTACTTTCCAACTTGCTACAAGGATCATTGTAAATTGGCGTTATTTTTAGACGTTACGTTATACAATGCGTGACGAAAACTAACAGGTCCAATATGTTCTCGATCCGTGTAGATGTGATCTGAAATGGGATGTTTGTACAATTTAACTGTGCTATTCGATAAAAATATATTCCATTTTTGCTCAAGTTAGGTCTAGGTTATTAAACTCGTTATCAAAATTAATATGATGCTCGATATAGCCTCGCATAATATATAGTTTGCCAACTTGTTTAACAAATTTAGAAATGCATAGCCCTTATTGAAGCTCCTTATCAATACAGTAGTGAGTTGTAGAAGTGTCAAATAAAATTGTTATGGAGACTATTAGAAACATTAATGGCAATATGATTTTCATGGAAATGAGGGAGAAGAAAGTATATAACGAATCCCAACTAATTCTTTAAAGCAATTGGTTATTCTTTAAATGATGGTAAGATTTTAAAATGTGCATGAATGAATATTCTTCATGTATCGAGCTATAATTTTATTTACATGTTATTTGCTATATCATTTATATACTTGTATTCCCTCCATCCCGATTTGTCATTCCAATTGTGTAAGTTGGCGTTATAATGTTATGACCCAATTTACATGTAGTTAAAATGTACGTTTATTTTCAATGAATAAAAACAGTAATATAACAAACGGTAACCATTGCAACCGTTTACTGCATATGAGTGACGTATCTTGTTATTCCTAAAGTATTATATTTTGTCAACAAATTAATAACGATTGTTTACCCATTTTAAGTAAATACTATGATACTGTGCCCAGCTAGGTCTGATTTAAAATGTCGTTATTTATTGCAAGATGCTAGGACGATACGATTGTAAAGGGTACGACCATGTGTACGGTAAAGCAGTGCTGATATTGCCAAATGTGAGCGTTTTATACTAGATTCCTAACATTAAACAATGACAATACACAGACCTTTATTTTTTATATATCGTGTGAAGAATTCATAAAATTATGTAAATCTTAACAAATATTAATATTAACATTCCGTTACAAGACTTCTGAAATAAAAGTTAACAAAACACTTAATGACCCATATGTATTTAATAGTTGATATCATCACCGTTATCCCTGATAAAATAAACATATCTGTAAAATGAAGGCATGTGGACATATTTCCATTTTTTATATACTCCCAGATAATGTGTTTGACGCATGTCTGACGTTAGCTAACGATATCAAACAAACTACTTAACTTTTTCGACGGAAACGATGCATGCAGAACTAGTTATATTCCTTATTACTAAATCACATTTGCACATTTTCAAAGTTTTATCAGAGACATGCTGCGATTTTTATGTACCATCAACATGTATCGTTACATGCATCAGAGTTCCTTGTTTTATGACCTTTTGTAGTTGATTCTGTATATATAATATTGCTTCCCCTCGACTACGTGCATGCTGTTCCATTGCATGGCTTTACTACTTACATCCGTTGCGTTTCATTAAGTAATACAGTAAATACAGTAAGTATTTATGTGACCAATGCTTGTGGAGCTAACAACGTTGTGGTTAAAAATATTGCTACTAAGATATGTTAAAAGCGGCGTTTGTTCTAACTAATTACTTATAACTATAAGTAGTTATAACCACCCAATTGAAACAAAAGAAGTTTCAATCGTTCCATTTATACAGATTATATTCGATGACATATTTTAAAACACACAGACACGCATGCATGCACGCACGCACGCAACTCCACACAAACACTTAAACAGTAAACATGCAAACACTGCATGTATTGTCTAGTGCAGTAATGATAAAACAAACATACACACAATTAATAACAGGAATAACCGCCTTGCAATACTTAATGGCAAAACCGCAAACTGGGAGCTTAAACCTGACTTAACGATGCACCTCCCACCATGTATATGATCAGCCTCATCAACACGAATGAAGCAGTAATAGGCAATACATTTTGTAATCTCTCTTTACCCTTAGTATTTGGTAAACTGAATTCATACAGATATCTTCAAACAAAGATAATAAATTATAAACTTATTTTGTTGTTTTCAATAGTGTCCTGTATTGAATACAGGTCGCAATTGATATACTAAATCTTTTTCAGGCAAATATTTAACCAGAAATGGTTAACTTAAGTAGATTTATTTGTGAAGCTTTTGCAATAAGACGTTCCATATAAAAAAAACCCAGATATATGTGTTCATCATCAATGAATATATGTTAACTTTTGTATAAATCATTGCTCTATTTGAGTATAAATAAACTACACTCTAATCATTATAATTGTAAATACGTATGGTGTGGCGTGCTCGTCTATTGTATGTGTTTAGCCACATGTGAGTATGAGCATGAATATGTGTTACTTGACATGTTATGTTTTGATGTGTTTAATTATTCACTTGCTATTGCAACATTGTAATAAGAAACAGTGAACCGTTTAATGAATAAAATAGCTTCTCATTTTACTGATCACTTTAGAATGAATGTATTGTATTGTTGTCTAGAACGTTTTCATTAAAACGTAGCGGACATATTACTACAACGCTGATATCACCTTTGGAATACAATAAACACGTTTTAAGGTGAAACATATTGATTATTGGCAGTTGATTATTTATCTCGTTTCACTGATAATACTAAAATATTTTAAATTTGTTGTTTGCACAGTCTACCATATGTAAAGTCGTAACAAGTACATTGAGTGTTTTGCAACTATTCATAACATGTTGATCTATATTATTTTATTTACATACGTTTGTATTGTCCAATATAATAAAATATTGTAATATTTGTCCAGCTTTGAACAGTGTTTCAAGTAGATATAACCATAAACGATTCATTTAAGGGGTACATTTAGTTTGGTTCAGATTTCATCGTTTGGAAAATGGCGTAATTTTTCACGTGGGTTGATGTAAATTCATGATTTTAGTGAGAGAGTATAGAGTGTTAATTGGGCGTGAAGTAAATTTCGTCAATTTATTTTACCATTGATGAATTGTATACATTGATACTGGTATGAAAGAAGTCTGATTATACGATATAACAACTAATTGTTAGAACAGTTACAAGAAAGTAAACATGGGCGCATAGAAGCGGATTGCAGAGCAGTGGCCGCTCATGCTAGTGGTTGCAGTTTCGAATCCAAGCTCAAACAGATATCTCAAACAAAGTAACACTCAGTACTGATTCTTCCCAGGAAGGGAACTCGAGCGCGGTTCAAACAAGCTTGATAGTTCGATCTTTTATACAATATTTAATGGAAGGCCTTTTTATTTATTGTCATTACAAGAATTAAACAGCATGTACGTGACATGAATTTTAGGTAAACACTATGTGAAAGGTTCCCAATTTAACCCCGCAAACGCTGGTTACCCAATAACGTGTGAGTTGACTATTGATTAACTGTCCCATATCTTAACTGTACGTCTGATAAATATATCATTTCGCGGTCGGGGGTCATTATTACGCTTTATGTTACGTAAAATACAAGATAAATTACGACAGAACAAGCAGGTATGATATATTTTAAAGTATATTTAATCTTTATTTCAGTCTCATCTATGTACATCTCAATAACAATAACATTAATATCATACAGTAGATGTACATAGCCATTCAAATATATGAATTACAAGAGACTATCACATAATGCAAAATACAATATTTATTCACATAATAAGACTTTGTGTAATGCTGCAAATCGATTTATTAAAAAAGTGTTAAGATAAACAACATTTTAATATTCTGACAAGAAAAAAAAGCACTAGTGCACAATATAAAAAAATCTTAAAGTATCGATTATCACCTCTGATTAGATCAGAAAAGAACTGATTTGCAGCATACACATTGGACATGATAAAAAGGTAACATTGTACAGATAAAACAAAAAATGCATTATTTACAGAGGTAAAATGCACGTCTTTGTAATATGTTAAAACACGAATCATAGAAGAGTGGGAAAAAAATCAACATTTGACAAATTATTATAATTATCATTAATTGCAGCTGCTTTTTCAAATAAAATATTTCTAAGATCATTATAAAACTGACATTCTAAAATAGTATGACTTTCATCTTCCACTGTGTTACAAAAGAGACAATTTCTATCTTCTAATTTGAAATTGTCATATCTACTGTTCTCAATTCTTATTGGGGCAACACCACAACGAAACTTAGTAAAAGCAGACCTGTGCTTTAAAGGTAATATAATTTTACAATAATTTTTAACTTCAAAATGAGATTTAAATGAGCGGTAGGTGCGTAGTTTATTTCGTCCTTTACCAACAATACTGTCCATTCGCCTTATAGATAAAAACCAATCACTGGTATAAATATCCAGAACTGTCTTTGTGACGTCATCAACAAGAGTATGCTTAGGGATGTTAACATTAATATTCGAAAACTGTTGAAGATTTAGTGATATAAATTGTTTTATTTACCACATACATCCATTTTTTACAAGAAACATTAGATTTTAAGTAAGACAAGAGTGCAATCCGTTTATTGAGTCTACTTTCATCCATAGAGGATATGCCACACCAGTATGTAGAAATAGTTTTCCATTAACGAACAATATTAGGAATATAACGAACCATTTCACCAACAATAGATGAATTTGGCGTGTATGTGCTAACCCCCAAAAAGAATCCCATAGCACGATTTTGAACAGCATCAATACATGAAAATGATTAACAACCCCATATTGCAGCCCCATAATTAATTACGGGCCATACAATGGAGTCATTAAGCTTTGTATAAACATTATAAGGAACTCCTCCAATTAGTTTGCATTTAGCAATTAAAAGACCAAGAGCACGACTTCCACTCTGCGCGACAGCTTTAGCTGTTACATTAAAATCCAAATATTCCTGTAGCACTATACCAAGATAAGTGTATTTACTAACCAGTTGTAAGATTTCATTACCACACTGGAATACACAATCAGTTTTAGGAGTTGAATTTGGTCGAAAATGTATAACATTACTCTTGTTACAATTAATAGACATATCATTTAAATCACACCAATCAGATAGGGCGGATAATAATCTCTGTAAATCAGATTCAGTTTTGGCTAATAGTACGATATCATCGGCATACATTCAAATACAAATGTTATCATTATTAATCGATATTCCAATATTAAGCTTTTCAAATATAAAGCCAAAGCATTAATGACTAAATTAAACATCATTGGAGATAAGATACAACCTTGTCTTAACCCACAGTGCACATCAAACCACTCTGTGTTAAGGTTATTCACTCTAACACATGACGAAACAGAGACGTTTAATGATTTTAAAGCAAGAAGTATTTTACCACAGATACCATTATCAAAAAGTCTTTTCCAAAGCATATCCCTATTTATATAGTCATAAGCTTTACGAAAGTCTATGAAAGCACAAAATGTAGCCTTTTTTTGTTTCTTCCTCGTATCAATAATACTAGTTAGTGATGAGATGTGATCCGTGGTACTACGCTTCTTCCTAAACCCGTTCTGTTCATCGACTATTTTGGAGTTATGTTCACAAAAATCATTTAAACGGCTATTTAAAATATCATAATACATTTTATACATGCTAGTTGCTAATGCAATCCCTCTATAAGAAAGGGGGTCCCTTGGGTCCGCAGTAGAAGACTTGGGTATTGGGTTAATGACACATTTACCCCAGATAGATGGAACTGTGCCATTATTAAAACAAACATGAAATAAAGCGTGAAGAAATAAAATGGACGTATTATTACACAGTACCTCACTAGGAATATTATCAATACCACAAGCTTTACCTTGCTTTGCATTTTCAACGGCTTTTTTCACTTCAAAAACATATATTATCATTGAAATACCGATTTATAGTGTTACTATCATCCGAAAAGTCTGAATGCAAATGCACATGAGCATGTTCATCACTGGTTTTATGAAATAACGAACTAAAGTCAATTTTCCACTTGTTCAAAACATCGGAAACAGAAGTCGAAATAGAGCCATCATGAAGTTTAACTTCAAAAGTTATACATTTAGTTTTATACTTGTTTACACCGATCTTACCGATAGACTTCCAGAACTTGGACTGATCACCATTACAATCATTAAATAATTCATTTTGTAAAAAGTACCAATAAAAACGCTTTGACTTTTGTACCTTACGGTCAAAAAAAATACGAACTTGTACAGATTCAGATTTATTTTTTAACATTTTGTTGAGTACACTTAAGCCACCTTCGGTCGGCATTACTAACATCAGTCCACATTTCTGATAATCTCTCGGTCCACCACTGTTTACCAGGTCTACATCTTTTATTTTGTTGATAAGACTATATAGGTTTAAAGGATATTTGGTTATACATATTATTCATAACTATACTACACTAATGAACACTATCGATATCATGTTGTGTTTGTAATCCTTGCTCCAACTTGTCAATAGCAATATTAACATTAGTAAGCACTTCTGTATTATTTAGAAATGAGTACTTAAGTTAAGTATGTATATTTGTTTCAAATCATTTGTTGTGAAACCTGCAGTTTTAATATGTAAAATCGTAAAGGTAAAATAATAATCAATAAATATCTAACATTCCTTTCTCTAAAGTGTTGTTTAAATACTGAACCATCATATATTGCCCCCCCCCCCCCCCCACCCCCTACCACCACATGAAGCTTTCAATTGAATTTAAATACATCCTGAAATATACAAGGCTGATATTTTACCGAGCAGAATTTTAATAACATTTAGATAAGTTAACGTTTTCATTCTCAAATGTGTGAATAAATGGTGCAAAGAATGACATTTACGTTTGCAAGCAAGTGTAATTTTATATTTTAATATCAATTGCGGAATTTATCATTTTTCAAACGTTTAATGTTTAATAGTTGATATTAATAAGTCGACTTGATAACTGACCTATTTGACAGATGACATTGAACTAATTGAGCTATGACGACCCTGACCTATTTGACAGATGAGCTCTCAATATGAGTTTGAACCGATAAGGCTCAACGTTGTAATTCGCGCATCGTCTTAATATTGCAGGCATTTGTATCAATTTATTAAGTGGCAGTTTTGTCTAATTTAACTCTGTCACCGCAGTACCTGCTTAACAAAAAGGGGATGGAGATATAATTAGACAAATAAGAACTCAACTTTTTGAACAGTTGAACAGTACAATAACATAACGCTAAACATGTCACTGTTAAAATGACATCGGTAAAACAAGTCTTAAAACGAATAAGAAAGTCTGCGTGAACACTCGGACAAAACAAATCGAGCATTTGCAATTGGGTATCAATTCCGAATAACGAAGTATAAATAAATGAGAGGTTTTACACCGAACTGGACAAAATATATATTACTGAAATAATTTATATAACTAGTGTGAAGCAGGGCGGTAGTGGTAATGGCCTTTAAAAAACTTCTTAAATTGGAATGTCAAGGATTACGCCTTCTCTTCTAGAGAAGGGTTTCACATTTTGTGTTGTATCAATCTAGCTACTATCAAATCTGAAATGGCAAGGATTAATCCTTGTCTGCCAGAGAAGGGGTTGCATATATTGTGTTTTATCAATAGAGATACTTACAAAATTGGTATGACAAGGAATAATCATTCTCTTTAAGAGCAGGGATTGCATATTTTGTGTTTTATTAATTTTGTCATTTTCAAATCTGATATGGCAATGATTAATCATTGTCTGCCAGAGTAGGAGTTTTGAATTTTCTGTTATCAATTAGACTTCTATGGCAAAGATTAATCCTTTGCTCCCAGAGAAGGCGTTGCACATTTTGTATTTCATCAAGTTAGATATTTCAAAGTCGGCAATGATTAATCATTGTCTGCTAGAGAAGGGCTTGCACATCTTGTGTTTTATCAATTGATATTCTTCTCTGCCATAAATAGGGGTTGCATATTTTAGGTTCTATCTTAATTTTAGTTTTGGTTATTCATGGTGTATATTTTTGATAAATATCTATAACTGAAACTAGATGTTTAAGGGGTCAGGGGTCAATTTTAAGTTAAAGTTGATATATGAATCCACTAAAACAGGATATCTGAACTACCCCTTTTACACAAAATAAGTCCTGAAAAGAGTACTTCATTGGCAAATCCCTAATTAAAATGTCTTCCATTACTTCTTTCTGTAATCCCATATTGCCTGTTGCACAGTAAATTTGCCAATTTTTTAAAAAAAAACAGGTAAATGAATAAAAAAAATACATATGTGTTAAATTCTAAATTAAACGCTTCTAATGGCTCAAAACAACTGTTTTAGGGCGTAATGTGTTAGCATCTAAAATTTACCCATTATTTAAATACACATAAAATTCATTTAATTGTTCATTTACCCATTTTATTAGAATTGATCAATAAATTTAATTACTATTATTTTTATGTATGGCTTTTCATGATCAACTAAGTCGTTTTTCTTATGTAGACTTTTGAACGATACCACTACTTCGTAATGGTAAAAATTAAATTAAAACCTTTGTGCCCTAATTTTTTCATAAATATATGAATATGTACTAAATGAATGTTTATTTTCGTTCCTATGCTTTGCTTTTGTATGTATTTCAAAAGCAGAGTTTTATTTTTACTGTTAAAATAGTGTATTTGTGAAAAAATACCTAACATCAGAAAATTTCAATTTGTAACAAAAAAATGTAACGTCCGTCCCCCCCCCCCCCCCCCCCCCCCCATATATTCTTCAAAATAGATAAACAGAATAATACATTCACCTGCTGACATACATATCTATGTACTATCAAAAAAAGTAAAATAAAACTGGGTCTGAGCATATTTAAGGAAATTATACGCTAAAATGTAAAATTTACATGTAACGTCCGTCCCCGTAACGTCCGTCCCTCTATATATACAAATAATAAATCTATGTTTTTATCATCTTTTCACATTTCTTTTCACTTTATTAAGTATTTTATGTAAGCAGTGTGCAGTTCAGTAATGAATAAAAATAAAAGAAATAATATATGTATATTGACCATATTATAGACTTTTTTAATAAATTTATAATGCAAGTTCACATGAATTGTGGTATTTAATAAAATTTTATAGGTACAATCTCATGGAAGAGTACTTTTTTTAAATATCTAATACACATGTTTGTTTAGGAAACAAAAATTAAGAGAATTCATTTCTTATCGTGCAATGATGGATGCAGAAGGTAAACGCGAGAAAGAAAGAGACAAAAAGCGCCGCCAAAGAGAAAAAATGAAGCTTAATAAGGTAATTATAATATTATTTTATTTTAATATTATCCCTTTATTCATCACATGGTTTATAAATGGACCATTATTTATTCCTGATTTATAAGGGTGTTTTTTTATAATTTATTGACTGAGTAGCAAACAGTGAAGACCCTGCTCAGATTACATGGATGGCTGATATACACAGGTTGCAAAAACATTTAAGTTGTTTTTACTTAGTTGAGGGTTATTTTAATATTTTATAATCATGTTTGCTAGTTAAGGGTTATTTTAATATTTTAAAATCATGATTGCTTTGTAATTACTGCACTTTATCTGCATACGCTTAGTACTGGTTCTACCCTGGAAGACTTCGAGCATGATTTGTCTAAGTTGTAATTACTCTTTTCACAATCGATGTAAAGTAAGTTAAAAAATATTATTTAAATAAGAAAACAAACTGTCTGTAAATACATACCATATATTGTGTGTATAGTTGAGACATTCAAGACCTAATGTCTGTATTGAAAAACAGTATCGGATATATGCTGTTCAAATTATAGGTATTGTAAACACTAGTTCATTGTGTAATATCTTACTTTAACATAATTGCAGGAATAGCATACAGAAACTAAGAAAAAATACGTAGCTAGGAAGAAAGCAGAGAGTCAAAAAATTAAGGACGCTGCTGGAAATCAATCTAGAAAGTTCAAAGCTGTCTTTAATAGAGAAAATTAAATCAGCAACAGCAGACCTTGTTCGTAAATTTAGGGAAAGACAACACCGAAAAAATGAGACCATCATGCCTACAACCCCCACAACCCCGAACCCCCAAAACCAAAGACAAAGGAAGAACAACATAAGGAAGACATGAAACTACTGTGAAGCCAGAAAAAGATTGGTAAAGAGGCTAACAAACTCAGAGTGAGGAATTTTCGACTTGTTGACCTGAATACCCTAAAGGACAGTAAGAAATCGGTTTCAAATTCCCCGACAGTTGACAGTGATAAAACATACAAGCATAAAAGTAGTGAGTCTCGAGCATTCAAACGTGTTTAAGAAACTTTGCCTGGAACTCCAGCTAAGAAGGCGCGTTTCATTGAAAAACTTGTTGAAAATACGACACCACGGTCTCGCCAGATGTTAAGTCAGTGTCCCTTTGCTCAGACTGTGTTAAACAAAAAGTGACTCAAAAAACAAACAAACACACAATTCTCTATCATTGAATCCCTGAAGCACAAATTAGGAAACCGAAAAGAGAAACAAAAATCCACAACAAGCAGTGTTGCATCTAAATTACTCGGATTAATTATATATTAGTTTAAAAGTTTTAGAATTTAGAAGTGGTTTCCTTAAAAAGTAGTTTTTATCTCTTTTAAATGTAACGTCCGTCCTCTTGTGCTATAGACAATTTTAAGTTCCTATACGATATCTAAAACTTGGACAAAAAGGGTATTGGATGCTGAAAACAAGTCCCATTTTAATCAAATATTGTGTAATAATATAACCAAGTATAACAAATAAATAATACTATTAATACTACTACTATTTACTATTACTATAACTACTACTGCAACCAATACTGCTAATGCTTCTACTAAAATATCTTCTTCTACTACCACTACCACCACCACCACTACTACTATTATTAAAACCACTACAACTATTATTACTAATTCCTACTACTACCATCACAACGACTACTACTTCTATTACTTACACCACTACAACTACTACTATAACTACTACTAGTACCACAACAACAACCGCCATTAGTACTACTAAAACCAACACCATTAGTGCTATTACTACTACTACTACTACTACTATTATTATTACTGCTAATACTACTACTACTACTATTACTACTTCTACCACTACTACCCCCACCACCATCATCAACACCACCTCTGATATTACTACTACTACTATTACAACAACTACTACTACTACCACTACTAATACTCATACTACTATTACTACTACTACTACTACTACTACTACTACTACTACTACTACTACTACCACCTCCACCATCCATACTACTACTACTACCACTACTATTACTACTACTACTACTACTACTACTACTACTACTACTACTACTACTACTACTACAACTACTACTACTACTACTACTACTACTACTACTACTACTACCACTACTACTACTACTACTATTACTACTAATACTACTACTACTAATAATACTACTACTACCACCACAACAACTACTACTACTACTATTAACAACACCACATACACCACCACTACTACAACTTCTAGCACTACTACTACTACTACTACAACTACTACTACCACTACTACAACCAACACCACCACCACTACTGCTACTAACATCACTACTACTACTACTACTACCAACACCATCACCATTACTGCTACTACTACAACTGCAACAACAACTACTACTACGACCACCACCACCACCATTACTACTACTACTATTACAACGTAAAAAAATACTACTACTACTACTACAACTACTACTACTACTACCAAACCACCACCACCACAACAACGACTACTACTACTTGCACCACCAACTACAGAACCAATATTACTACCACCACCACCACCACCACCACCACCACCACAACGACTACTACTACTACTACTACTACTACTACTACTACAACCACTACTACTACTACTACTAGCAATACTACTACTACTACCACCACCACAACTACTATTATTACTGACACCACCACCACCACCACCAATATTACTACTACTACTATAACAACAACTATTACTACTAGCACTATTACTACTACTACTACCACCACCAGCACCACTATTACTACTACTACAACAACAACTACTACACTACCACTACTAATACTACTACTACTATTACTACTACTGTTACCACCACCACCATCACTAATACTACTACTACCACTACTATTACTACTATTACTACTAATACTACTACTACTGCTACTTATACTACTACTACCACCACCACCACTACTACTACTATTAACACCACCACATACACCTCCACTACTATTACTTGCACTACTATTAGAAGAGGAATTGGACGGCCACATCTGGGCAGAGTGTGCCACAGAAAACTGTTGAAAATATCAGTACCAGTGACAACCCCGACACCCTTCCCTTTAACTTATACACAGCAGAACCTCCCACCTCCCAAAACCTGTTCTGCTAGACTGCAAAACTACATGGGAAACAAATGCGCCACAGCCGCAGCTCATTTACACAGGTGGCCAAATTGTTTGTATGAAGGAGGGAGAGAGGCAATGCTCATTCGCAATTGTCTGTCTGAGGCTGATATATAGGCTGTAATGACAAGAGACAATGCCTAAGTCTTCCATCAGGACAATTCCAATCCTCTTCTGTTCCTTGCAGATGAGACTGAAAAGTGCATCTCATCTGAATATATCCTGTGTGACTTCTCTAGTGAAGTAAAACATAATTTCATTGAATTTGATGATGCGTAAATACATATTCAAACATATAAGAAAAGTAAGAACCTTGTAGAAGGTCAGAAAGGACCAGGAAAAGAAGACAGCCTGAGGATTTTGTTTAGTATGTTCATTTGTTATAGACTGCAGTAGATATTTTACTAAAAGAACAATATTTGGTCTTTCAGGGAACCGTGTTTAAATTGAGGGAACAGTGGAACGACTTTTAGAAGTCTAGGGAACATGAACACAATACTTTAGATGACCTAGGGAACAATGACCATTACTTTCAGAGATCCATGAAACAGCTATCCCCCTGGAAGGCCTCAATAAATGGCGCTTATGCATTGATAGGTGCCTCAGCACATGACTGTTTATACTATCAAACTGATGCCATAACTAGTGGCATTTCCGCCACAAACAATTATTGTCAATCTGCTTTGTTTTAAATGATCTGGTATATCCTAAAGACACTATAAGGTTATTATACAGTTCACTGTACAATACGGATTTATATTGTCGGAGTCAATGCTGTGGTGAAAACCTGTATTGGACGAGACTCCGCAACTTTGAAAATCTATATTGTACAGTGAACTTTATAATGACCTTTTTTATATTCACCTCGAGTTTTTTTCATATGCAACACAATATCAAATTAAAATTTTATAAAACAATTTATCTTAACAACAGGTAATTTTTAAAAACATACAATGTTTATCACATTTTTTTTGATAACATTAAAGTTTGCTCTTTTTAAAAATAGATATATCAATATTAATATGATTCCCTTATCACAGCTATTTTCTTTCTTTTTTAAATTATATATTTTTTAATATCTATTTATATCTTTTAGAATAGTAAATACTTCAATTTCTCAATATATACATGATGCTTGATGTTTCAAATGACACAATGTTCATTAGGAGTGCCTCAGTGATTTCTCTTATATGCTATATCTATTCTATGCAGAGTATTTATATCGTTAGAGCTACCGTTCCTTGACGTCCAATACAAAAATATTATCGATTTTCGGACCAGTCGAACCGTCCAATACGAAAAATGTATCTGGATTCTCGGGACGCTTCCGGTTTGAAGCGTACAATAACGATATCTTATTTACAGTCACGTGGTACAAATGCTCAAACTAAATTGAAATAGCTAAATTAGTTGGATAAAAATATATAATATATACACTTTATAAAATTAATGGCTGCCATTATCTGTTTCTGACACAAAAAACATTAAGGACGAAGTTTGGTATGTTTGTAAAAATAACATATCTATAAATATAAATTTATTTTAGGAAAAAATGAAGTTTTCAAAGAAATGTGAATTATGTGTCTGTTCCTCTAACCATGGGGGATGTCATCTATAAAGATCAGAGGTAAATGAATACAAAGGCTAAAAACTATCGTATCAACGTTTTGGGCAGGGAGCAGCAATTTTTTGACAGAGCGTGTCAATCATATTGAATAAAAAGGACCAAGTTTGCCCAAGAATTTGCGCTAAAATTCGCGTTACGTTACGATGTTGTAATGAATTGATCACGTTATGTCTACGCTAATGTCACATAGAATGAAAATCTAGGCCGAAACAATAACGTATCAGTCACAAACTCAAAGGCAGTAATTGATATCGATGACGTTACCAATTCCTAAAAGTAACAATAAATTATTCACGGTATTATTTGTTTAAACAAATTAACATAATTACATCTAAACATCAGTACATTGTAATTAATAAGATATAATGGCATTAAGTCTGTGTGAGAATTCGTGTTCGGCCTGTAACTTTGCAAAGATGGATTTTATAAATACTTGCTACAATTAATCAACATAACATGACGACGTGTCGCAAGTAAAACGACATCCGCACCTCAAAGATCAATGTCACAGTTTAAGTTTGTTTGACAACACTTTGAGTCTGTGTGAGATTTCGTGTCGGACTTGTAACTTTTTCATGCATAGATAGATATTGTTAATAGTTGCTACAAATGATCAACATAACATGACGATATGTTGCGTGTTACACCCAGACTCCGACTTCAAGGTAATGGTCACACATTTACTTTGAATAAATTTCATAAACACTTGGCTCAATTCATCAGCATGACATAACGACGTGTCACGCGTTAGAACCACAAGCGTACCTCAAAGGTCATGGTCACAATTTAACTTTGTTTGACAACACTTTCAGTCTGTTTGAGATTTCGTGTCAGGTCTGTATTTTTGTCATCTATAAATAAATTTCAAAAACACTTGGCTCATTTGATCAACATGACATAATTAAGTGCCGCATGCAAGACCCAGAACCTTTCCTTAAAGGTCATGGTCACATTTTCAATGTGTTTAAAAGTGCGTGTATGGTCTGCAACTATGTCTTTAACTTGGCCCAATTGATCAATATGACATGACGAAGTGTCACATGTAAGACCAAGACTCGCACCCCAAAGGTCAAGGTCACACTTTGAGTTTGTATGACAACACTTTGAGTCTGTTTGAGGTTTTAAGTATGTAGTGTAACTTTATCATATATGGATGGATTTCAAAAACACTTGGCTCAATTTATCAATTGATCAACATGACATGATCCAGAACCTTACCTCAAGGTCACACTTTCAGTTTCAGATGGATTTTAAAATAGCTTGATACAAGTTATCAGAATGGCATGTCAATTGCATTTACCTGTAGAAATACCTAGAACTTTACATCAATTGTCAAGGTCAAGGCTACTTAAAGATCAAGGTCATGCTTAATGTAAAAAATATGAAATTGCATGTCTAGTCTGAAACGTCAGTCCATTACTCTTGATATTCATGGATACATCGCTACCTGTTATAACATATATTGTTATTTTCACATACCATTTGGGGGGCATTCGACACGTACCAGTGACATTTCTTGTTTTAAAAATAAAACTGTACGATGAACACATTCACCATATAGAATTATAAGTAGTTGTACACAGTGTCACTTGTCATTTATCACACGGCCCTTACATGCTTGCATGTAATTGTTACATTCGGACCACCTCGCCGATTATCCAAATACCAAAGGATGACGGAATTGGCCGAGTATGTACGATTGGTAACTGTTATTTAAATATCGGCCCATAATATCTACGTATAGAACTTTGCTGTAACTCTATTGCAATCATATGTTATGTGCCTTACTGTTACAAATATCTTATATATATACCCATTTGTTTCTGGAACATATGTTGATGCACCTCATTGGTTACCAGTATAATTAGTACAATAATTGGATTATAATGGGCTTTATAAGCTAGCCTATATTTTATTCAATGGCATGTCTTTACAAACATTCATGTAGATATTTGTCTGTCGTAGTGCGGACCGCTTATGTAATAACTTTTTAAATGTTAGAGTATGAAATTCGTTTGATAGATATATAATATGTGACACTATCTGAATAAATAGGCTATTACAGATAAAAAAAAGCTGCATAACAATAAATCATAGCCTATGTTCATGTACCGCACTGTGCATATTTGGACTGTCAGTTAGATAACTAAACGCATAACACAAAACACTTTTCTTTAACTTAACCAATTACAATTGAGCTTTGGATTTTATTCAATAAGCAATTTAGATATAAGCAACGAAACATATAAGTGAAAATAGTTATTATATGTGGGTAGATTTATTCATTTACTTTACAACCCTTCTCGCTAATAAATGTAGATAACTGTTGGTTTAAACATGTTCTTTAAGCGTGTGTTCTACCGTATGCGAAGCTAAATAAAAAAAGTCACCTAACCGTACGGCACTACCCGGATGGTTTTGATTACATTAACTGCGTATAACATTTACATTGTGTCTGCGTGTGCAGTGTGGTTTGACATAAACTTATGTTTTTTGTGAAAATAACAAATTCAATATGGAGTCTCACCAACACAGGAAAAGTAAATTATGAGAAAGGTTTTATAGTTGAATTGAAGATAATGATGGGTATTTGATTGGTTCAAACACAACTGGGTAAGTGTATTTATTGAATTACATTATAACTGTCTATACTCAAAATGGCGGCCACTCCTGAGATACGTGATCAATGGCGGATAAGCGGATGTTTACAATATTTGTCTGACAAAATATGTGATTAAATATATTTACAATCTCACAAGACGGCAACTTTTAAAGTTTTAAACACTATATATTTCATATATGGTACGAAACCTCAATAAGTGGTACGAAGTCACCCGGTACGAAATTGTAGTCTCACAAAACAGCCAACAACCTATAGCTCTACGTCATTGATTTAAATACATGTCTAGACTATCTCAGAACCTGATATCTCCCGAATCAGGTCTATTTAAAAACCACTATCGAAAAAGCAGGGAATTCTATGTCTGTATCACAATTTATAGCAGTTGAATGCATATTAAAATGTGACGTCGTCAAACTTTCTGTTGGAACAACTGACCAATCAACGTGCTTAAAAGTGGCTTTCTCACCTTTGCTATTTAACGGACCCAATCGGGAGAGCTGGGTCCGTACTACAGACCAATACATGTTAATCGTGAAACATCGGGTATTTCCGTATCCTTCGTATAATACACCTCGTGTATAGCTCTAGAATACAACAACGCTATTTGCCTGTGTTACAAGTCTGTGTTCATTCGCGTGAAAGTAACACATTATATATCCGTCATCAAGTTGAATATATGGTGTCATTAGATGGATTTTTTCATTTATACACTCGACATGGGTCATGTTCATATAAATGTTTTTTTTCCTCCCAGACAGTTAATAAAAGTCTCTGGCACAACTTCCACAAAGGTGGCATAAGGGGGCCGCAATTTTATTTGATCATGTAACTGAAAGTATTTCCAAAATCGCGCTTTATTATGTCAGAGGTCTATTGCGTAGAATAAAAGCCGAGGTGATCAGATTGTAATACATGTCTGACGGTGACCAACCGAAACCGCCGCACGATTTACGTTGCCAATCCCCTCGTTGCTCTCTAAACGGCTCATCAAAGCCGAAAACAATAAAAACTAACGGAAAACACAGAGAAAAACGAAGTGTCGGATCAAAATCGGATGTAAACGTTTAAAAAATGGAATGTCACGAAACTTTCCGATAATTTTTCTTAATGCCTGTTCATGTTTTCATCAATAAATATTTGCCAAGCCAACATATGGTGGCATATATCTGCCACCAGTTATCCACATAACTAACGTAATAAGTTTCTAGTTAACCACTTAATTTTCGCGAAAAGTATCTAGTTAGCTAACACGATAAGTTTACAATTAAGATAGATAACTTAACAAATAAATTAACTTCTGACGCATTATGTCGCAATCTGAAATCAAACTTTCCAGTTAAATACAGTACTATACGAATTTTAAACATAATTAAAGTGCCTCATATTCAGAAAAGAAATTGTGTCGTCTGTGGTAGGTTACGATACCAATTCCTTATCGCCACAAATCGTACATTTATTGAGTCTACAGCTACAGCATGTGACTGGGCATTTTCCTGCTAACATTTGGCACGGGTTTGCTACTGTGCAACCGAATTATGTTGACTCGATTTGCTGAATGTCTTTTTCACGTGATGGTCCAGTCACAAGTTATATTGACAACAAAGTTGAGTCGTCTTCAATGTTTCAGTATTTTTCTTGTGTTTAAAAGGGAAAAGAAAAATTCTAGAATGTTTTACGATACATTTATGTATACCCTGTTCACGGATACAGGTTATTTTCAGATACGATGCGTTGTCTGTTATCACTTCTGGAAACGAAGCAGCCACGGCGAATTTCATCAATTTTTTGGCATGACGAGTGGCTATGAATTTTTTTTTTTCGGAGACATTCCCATTACCGCCCATATTTAATAAGTTGCGTATTACAAAAACGGATCTAGCTACGCGTCTGTTAGTACTATTGTTTTTAAGATCTTTTGTTGACCATCTTATAAACAGTATGATAGTGTTTATAGTTTAACAATATTTTATCAACTTAGATCTAAAACGACTTATATATATATATATATATATATATATGTTAAACATGAAAAAATACTCTTCATGCAATGGGGTCAACTTTGCGACATCGGTTATGAGGACGTCACCACAGTGATATTTTCTCATTGTGAAATAATTTTTTAAAATGATTTTCTCTCATGATAAATGAGGACTTCCTCGTATGACATTATCTGCATATCAATTATCTCTAAATATATTTTTATAATTATATCTCCATCAGTGAGGACAGTTTTGTATCCTTGTTATTATCTCAAGGCACGTAAGGACTTCCGCTTTTGAGTATTTCAAATGTTTTCAAATAAATCACAAAATAAAGCTAATGCTAATATCCCAATATATTCATTAGTCATATTTGCACCCGTAAGACAATTTTTGATAAAACGGGGGACAACGTTTGGTTAATTGTGCAATTCCTGTAAGACTTTGTTTAGAGAGAAAAATATCTCCTGTTTTTGAGGACATGTAATAAATCAGGGACAATATTTGGCTTAATGTGTCAGTCTTGTAATAACTTTTCCAAAATGAATAGAAAAAAGAATCTTCTGTTTGTGAGGATATGTAATAAATACGGAACACTATTTAACATGTCTTTTTTCGTTATGATTTGTCTTATGTAATGAATGATAAAAATCTCCTGTTTCTGAAGACATGTTGTAATAAATCGGGGGACAATATTTAGTTCGGTATGTCATTCTTGTAATACTTTGTCCTAAGTTAAGAGAGATAACAAGTCTCCTGTTTTGAGGACATGTAATAAATCAAGGACATAATTCGTCTTAATTTGTCATTCTTGTTAGAGTTGCAACGATAACCATAAGATTTGTCCTAATTTCAGAAAGAAAAAAACTCCTTTTCTGAGGATATGTTGTAATGAATCGGGGTACACTATTTTGTTGTGTGTGTCGTTCTTGTAAGACTTTGTCCTAATAAGAGAGAAAAAAATCTCCTGTTTCTGACGACACATTTTAATAAATTGTGAACACTATTAGGTTTAAAATGTCATTATTGTTAGGATTTGTCCTAGGTAAAGAGAGAAAAAATCTGAGCATATACTGTAATCACAAGATGTGTCCCAATTTAGGAGAGAGAAAAAATCTCCTGTTTTTAAGGACATGTTGTAATAAATCGGGGGACACTAATTGGTCTTGTAAGATTTTGTCCTCAGTAAAGAGAGAGAAAAAGCTCATGTTGTAATCATAAGATTTATTCCAATTTAAGAGAGAAAAAGTCTTCTGTTTCTGAGGACATGTTGTTATAAATTTGGGGACACTATTAGTATTAACATGTCATTTTTTTAATATGTACTTAGTGGGAACAGAAAACAAATCTTCTATGTCCTCAGTAAAGAGGGAGATAAACAATCAATATCCTGTTTCTAAAGACATGTTCTAATAATTGGGGACATTATTTGGTGTAATGTGTCATTCTTGTTAGGATTATTCCTAAATAAAAAAAGAAAACAAGTCTCCCTTTTTTGAGGACATGTAATAAATCGGGGCAGTATTTAGCTTAATCTGTCATTCTTGTTAGGATTTGTACTAAAAGGGTAGAGAAAATATATATCCTGTTTTTTAAGACGTGTTGCAATAAATCAGGCTCAGTGTGTCTTTCCTATAATGACTTGTTCTGAATAAGCAGTTAAAACGAATCTCTTGTTTGTGAGAACATGGTGTAATAAATCGGGTACAATATTTTGCTTAATCTGTCATTCTTGTAAAGATCAAACTGTCCTTTAGAAGTAAAGAGAAAAGTAAACAATCTCAAGCTTTAATAGATAACGGACACTATTTCGTTTAACGCGTCATTCTTGATTTGCAAGTGAGGAGAAAAAAACGAATATTCTGTTTTTGAAAACATAATAAATCGGGTACAATATTTGGTTTAATATGTCATTCTTGTAAGACTATTTTTCTAAGTAAAGAGAGAGAAAAAGTTTCTTAGTTCTGAGGACATGTTCTAATAAATCGGAGGACAATATTGGCTTTGGTGTAAGACTTTGTTCTAAGTAAAGCGAACAAAAAATCTCCTGTATATGAGAACATGCAATAAATCAGTGACAATATTTGGCTTAATGTGTCATTCTTTTAAATATTTGTCCCGATGGTCTCCTGCTATGTTATTTTTTTAATTTCACTCCGACCCTTTACGCTCAACAGACGTTTGGTACTATAGTGTTGAGCTTTTTTTAAAAAAAATCTAACCACACAAAGGTTCTATTAAGGCTAGAACATAATGTATTGTCATTATGTGTATCATATTTATATTAATCTTATGAGCTTCACAAACGTTTGGAAAATACATATATAAAAATGATACCATTTTGAAGGCATTGAAGATTTATTCAGAAAATATATTGATTGATGAAAATATCTTACCGCACAATGGTTCTATGGAGCTCGAACATGAGATTTTGTTATTTTTTACCTAAATATATGTTATTTTCAAAGTGCAAGAGGAAAGTCGTGATAATTTTGATGGTATCTAGATATTAAAAAATAATGTCCAAGCGTTAAATTTGATATTTAGCTCGTGCCGCTTACACATATTTTCAAAATTACTTCTCTGAATTACAACGCTGGTGGAGCTCGTCTTGACATTTCACCGGAAATTATCTCTTGGCACGGGTCAATAACCGTAGTTTACAATATGTTCCATGTATGGAGGCTGTAGCCATTGAGTTTCTCTAAATAATGATGTAAAGTCAGGCCCCTAGTGCTAGGAATAGTGTCAGGAGTCTGTGTGGAACATGGGGGAAATCTTTAAAATTTCATATATGCCAGTATGTGATTTTTTCGAAAATACTTATCGGAACCTATCAATCTGTATATCAGAGTGTAGATAAATGTAGCCTATACAAATTGAACAAGTACATGTACCACTCAAACCAGCCTGTAAACTTAAATAAATGGATAATACAAGGACATATGTATAAATTGTTTTATTCATGATTTTTCATACATATATACAATAGAGGCAGACCATAGCTGTGCTTGTTTAAAACACATATACTGCCTATTGTTGTACAGACGGACCAGAAGCTATTGAACTATTTCTTTCTTGTTGTCATCATCAAGAAATGCGTCTTGGTTGCCAGGAATTTTGTAGCTTTGCATAACTGTCTATGTATCCCGTTGCTTATTGTAAATCATGTTAAAGACTACCATACACATATTAATCCTTACAAATCTGTGCATATCGAAGAGGTCTCTTCTTATACTCATGAGTTTAACACATTTGGGTGTCTGGCAGTTGTGGATTTCACTTATGTTAAGCTTTCACCAAAACAACTTTAATTGGTTTAATTTTAATGTCAGATTTGATCCAATGCGCATATCTCACTTTCGTACATGGCTTGACAAGCGGGGTAGCAGTGCCTTGGATATTATTGGCCACTCATGCCAGAGCTGGAATCCAAACTCGACCCTCTGGTCTCTTAATACAACTCTAGTTTTATCTAGAAAAAGGACTTCAGAGTGATTCATATAAATTTTGATCTTACATGCAGTCTTGCTTAATAAATTGTTATAAAGTAAACCTACATTATTACCTGTGTATTATACCAAAATATCCCCCAGAGTGATCTACAAATGGGATATCCATTGCTTCCATAGTCACACAGAGGTCATTTACTTCAGGCCTTAATTTAATCTCAACACTTTTGACCTGTTTGCGCTGTTGAACATTTGCTCATTTTCTTTATATTATGTGTTGTCTTTATTTTTCAGTGACGTCTAAAATTCATTAAATGCTTTCGCTATGTCAGACCCGAATACCACACATATGAGAAGTTAGGCCAACATCCCTCCATCTCATTTTACCAGCTTGTTATTTTATTCATGTGGTTGGTCTATAGGTACTCAGGAAACGAAGATGTGTTTATTGTTCACTTCAATTTTGCCATTTACAAACTGTTTTGCTATATCGTCCACCAAAATCATATGACTCAAAGTGAAAGTTCAATAGGAGTCATTAGTTGAAGTTGCATTCTTACAGAGACCTGACGAAACTACGAAGTAACAGATTAGATAAAAAAAATCTGCGGTGATGCAAGCACCAAGAAAAAAGTGTAGTGCTGCCATCATCTGTATTTCTTAATCCAAAATCATTCGACATAAATATGTGAAATGCACAAGCAGTCACCTGATAGGCGAAAAGTATACATTTATGTGGGAGACCTTGAGGAATGACCTGGCCCTCTGATATATTATCTGCCTTTTCCAGAACACTATTGAGTCATGACCACTCAGCCAGTTGTCAATATTTAAAGAATCAATCTCAATGTGAAGCCCTCCAAACAAAACTGACTACTTGTATCTTCGAATGTACCTTGTAAATTTAATTGAATTTGTTGCAGACTGGTCACAAGCAATACATGTAGTTTGCTCGGGATTGAAACGTTTACAGATGCCTTGTGATGTTTACTGATTATTATGCATTCGGTTAAATCAGTTTATCATGAAATGAATGTTGCTTACGAATTCTAAATATTCAGACATTCAAGTTTTATATGTATGTATATATGTGTCTGCTCTAGAATATTTTACTTGTATTGCATAGAAAATATATGAATCACTACAGCAAAGCTTTAAAACAACAGGCATAATAAGTATATTTTATACTTTAAGCCAATATATATATACTATTTAAATACTATTACATCTTACCTTTTTTTAAATTTAAGTATGAACCTTTTATACATTTAATTAAATTTGGTTTAATAGAATAAAGTACACTAAATAAAGACGTTGAAAAAATAAGGTCACATCAGTATATAGATACATTTTATAGTGATTTACCCCCACCAACTGTAATTGGCATATAGATCCATTGTTTTGCACTATATCATGCATTATTTAAGAAATGTAATTTTTATATTTTAAAAAGGGTGTAACTGTTATTTTGTAAAATATCTATAAAAAAATTGGGCAAAATTATTATTTAAGATTTTAAGCCAATATTTTGCATATTTTTATACTTTCATACATTCTTTTGCAATAAAAACATTAAGCTCATAATATTTAAACATATTTTGATAACATAAGTCATAAAGAGCTATCAAATATCATTAACTACTGTAAATTTAAAAATAAATATGTTATGAAATTTGGCGGCCATCTTAGATTTCCGCCAGTTTGAAAGTGGGTCTCAGTGTTAAAACAATCAGTTAACTTTGTTCTATGTTTGTGCAAAGTGGCACAATATTTTCACGAAATGACTCCACTACCAGCACCTGCCTTTATAGTCCAAAAAAAGTGACAAGTTTTTAAAATAGTGCTGTTTGAATTGTTAACATTGGTTTAAAAATGGAGATGAAATGTCGGATTATGTATGTAAATTTGAATTATTACATTGTCCGGATGATTATTAAATTTGAACATGGCCAAACACGACGCAATACGTTGGGTTCAGGTTCGATTCTTTACTGTTTTCCTCACATTGTGGTTGCTCTTGTTGTAATTGTTGTGGCTGCAATTCGAACGGTGTTTGTCTAAATATTATTGATCGTTAACATATGTATTTACACAAAGTCTGCAAAAAATAGTATATGTTAATATATAGCGCAAACTATATGTTTAATTTAGTTGATATGTCAAGTTTTTCCGTAAATCAAACATGTTTTTTTAATAAATTACAATCTATCTCATGATCCTGTCCTATATATTTTCTAACTGAAATTTAATCAATAACTACTTATGTTTTGGAAGATGTAGTCTATAAACATCTCCAGAACTTGATTTAGTTTTACATCAAAAGGTTTATTTACATCACAATATTACAATTTTGAATTAGTTTTTCAACGTATGATCATATACACTCTGCGAACATTTAATCAATGCGCAATAAGGTTGAGATGTGTCCCATAGATACTTGAATCATATGCGCATTCGATTTACATACCCAAATCACGTTACTGTCTACTAAACTTTGAACCGAGAGCTCTTAAGCTCTACACGATATGGGAAAATACCCGATACTATATATATTGTTAACGCCCGTTATAATGCAATATTTTAGAAGAACTAGGCTTCAGAATGTCCGATAGATCCGTTGTTGTTTTCGATGACTCAATTGAAAAGAGATAATGTTAACATGACACACTTGAATGTGTGACTGAACAGCCAGTTTTCCACATGGAGGAATACCTCAGATGCATATATTACGATGTATTAAGTTGTATGTATTTATGTAGTACCAGGACAAACTCCAAGTTAGAGGTCGTACTGCAGGTGTCTTTAACAATGGACCTGTGTTCTTGGTGTTCCAATTCCTTTTTTAGTTGTTATGACATGACACTTTGCTCTTTTGTTAAATACAATTGAATTTGGTATCTATATTAAATTTTCCACCGTAACAGCCACCATTCCAACAATGTCGAATTTACATTGTGTTCATCTGTTTCTTCACTTAATGTTTAAGCTGCTCTTTATGTCAGCCCTCACATGACAGAAAAAGAAAAAAGAATCACATTACAATATGACTTTACTTTTTAGGCATTATAATACGTTGACCAAGTAGCTAAATACAAAGGCAATGTCCATCTTGTTCATGAACCTTTTGAGCGGAGAAATGAATTGACTAATAATTGGTGACATCTTATAACATACTCTGGTACATAAACATGTCCGGTATTTGGTGACATCTTATAATATACCCCGATACATAAACATGTCCGGTATTGGCGGCCAAACTTGCATTATCTCTTGACTAAACGTCAATAAAATTACACGATATTGATTAATTATTAGACATTTAAAAATCACAAAACGCTAATATATTATGCATGAAATGTAAGTTGTTTGTTATTCACGATTTGATAATTTGAAAAATGGTCTTGAACTAAAACATTGCAATATCACGCGTTCATGTAAGTCCGTTGTGTTGCTTACGTGACAGTACATAAAATCTGTAAAATATTCGACAAGTTCATAAAGAGCGGCAAGATTTTGTGTGAATACGCAGGTTTGAAAAATGGTACTTGAAACATCTCCGCTTGACACTCAGCAATAAGAAAATATCTCCAGGTTTATTCGGTCCGGTGTCAGAATAATGTGACTGGTTGGAGTATCTGCGGCGTGGCAGGTAACACATTTGCGATATGGAAACGTGTTCAAAGCGACGCTAAACACCACACAAAAACAAATCATTCTCTATAAATAAGTTTACATATAAATTCTAAGTTTACACCATGGCTATTTAAGCATAGAGAACTATTAATCTTTTCAAGTTAGATCTAATTGAGACATTATTAACGGTCTTAAAGCAAGTGAGGTTACGCTAGATTTAAAACATGAGCAAAACAACATTTTTAAAATACAAATTTAACTGAACATTTTTGTCTATCATATTGACAGATAGACGAGATTAAAATTGCCACAGATTACCACAGATATACAAATAGAATACACTTCAACCATTTACAAAATCTCTTTCAAAATAAAGACGCATTTAAATGTTTACATGCACACATGCCATTTTACAAACCAGTCTAACTCAAGATGATTATAAATATAAGCGGGACACAGTGGGTGCAATTACAATGCAAGTGTAGTGAATGAATGCAAAATCCTTTATATAAGGAGTACTTGGTCTCGTTAATATGTTAACATTGCTATTCACTAAAATTAATTGCGTAATATCAATTGCGTTTTTTTTCTTGTCTTCTTTCAAATTAATTTAGTGTCTTCTCTCAACGACAGGCGTATTCTCAGATTGTTTGAATTATATGTTAGAAAGGACACACTAGCACACAGATGCGTGTTGTATATTTAAAGGCAATAAGTTCATCTAAAGCAATTGTTTCGGTGGTATATTAATATCTATTTGATAAGGCATATACGAATATTTGATATAATAGTAATTTGGCTCTATCAAGTTAAACAAAGCACACAGTCTAGCATCCACAACAGTTATATTATCAACAATAGACAGAGTTTCAAGTTCTACTGCCATGCAGTAGCCGATTAATATTTAACCGATTTAATGCTCGTGTCGTTAGAAACAATACGAGTCTTTGATTGATATATCTAGGACATTTAAAAAATAATGATCAGCATTTTCTATATCCTCTTCACACTATGGTTATTATGGGACATACTTTTTAAAATAATAAGTATTGGGATAGCAAATACTTGAATTATTTGTTTGTGTCCTATATAAACATTTATGTTTTATCAATGCTTGTCGTGAGCAGTTAGCTCAGTCGGTAGCGCGTCTGAATATCATTTCATTGGTCGTGAGTTTGAATCCTTGCTCGGCTACATTTTCCGTGATGTTTGGTATATGACATTTTGCCTCGTTGTCTTTCGTTTCTCATCACTGATTCAAGTGGGAAAATTATCATCTATTTGTGGAGATAGTTGTGCTCGAGTACTGGTAAACCTTCCAGGATCCCAGGAAAGGGTGGTTAGGTTATTTAATCTTCTGTTAGCCCTCGATGGCATTGAATGATGCTAAATGTGCTATTAATCAATCATATTCACGGCTTATGGTAATTACGGTAGTCCTTTTTACCACTCAGTTTAATACGAATACGACTAAATTTAATTTACCTACCCACTGTTCATATGTTTAAATCCCACTGAGTGTTGTGATTTAGTTCATTATTTTTGTTATTGAAAATAAAAACCATGTACGTTGCACACAAATAGAAGTGTTTGAGCTACACCCGAATATGTACACTACCTTGTATTTAGTGGGTTTTTTTGTATATAAAATATTATAATAAGATGCACATATAACTTGTCATACACAGAAGCTTTATTTACAGCTATAGGTCACCTATTAAACTATTTTATTGACACGTGTCAATTCCACTCTGCGGACTATCACACCACAGGTGGTGCCCGTCTTACTGACTTACACGATGGGATAAGAGTCAACAGTTATTGGCGTAGAAATTGTACTGGTTATTCGTTAGCGTAAATGAATATTTTAATAATATATTTTGCACTTTGTTTCTCTATCTAATTAAAATATAATGTATATATTTACCTAAATATATCCACAAAACACATATGTCAGCTCACAATGATTTTTAAAACCAATTTTTTAAATAAATAATTCTTCATAGACCCTACCCCTCCAAGTCCCTGTATAGAACCAAAAGTGGAAGTTCAGGGGTATATTTTCATGGGGGATGTACACGTAATGGGAAAACATTAAATGTTTTAAAACGAGCGGGTTTTAATGCAGCCGAAACATTACATACCTCAAAGAATCACACATTTCCGAACCATAACACCGTGTACAAAAAATCAATTTGTTCTCAGAAATGAAGTACATATGGTGTTATTTAATACAAGACCTTCCTTCTCGAGCATAAACAATACGCACTTTAAAACCAAATTAAGTTACAATGCTTGGGGCAACTGGTTCATGTAACAAAGTTACTTGGTAACCACCCATCATGCCGAAAGTTGACAAAATTCGCCACGACCGTTTCGCTACCAGAAGCGATTACAGACAAACAAAGCACCTTATCTAAAAAGAACCTATATGCGTGAACATGGTATGCACACTTACATCGTACAACATTTCCCGATTTTTTTTTTCTTCTTAAACACAAGCAAAATACGGACACGTTGAACACGACTCACCTTTATTGTCACTATTTCTTGTGATCGACCCAGCAACGGAAATGCTACCGAACATTTTATTGCATCACTTTTATGTGACGGATTACCAGGCGTAGACTAAGGTGCAATAACGTTATGACAGGATACTATTTGTAGCGTATAATATGTGGTTTGTTTTTTTCAAAATGCAAGGTGCGCTATTGGATTATGTTCAATTGTTTATTTCATTAAAATGAAACTGTAGTCGCGACCTGCAAAACGACCCATCAGCGGAAATGCTACCCAACATTTTATTGCATCACATTTATGTGATGGTTTGAAAGATGTTTTAGATTTAAATGGGAGAGAAAAAACAATTATGTTACAGATCATCACGAGAATGTTAATTCTCAAATTAAAACCAGTCTTAGATTATTTTTCTTCCCTACAGACCAAGCGAGTGCCTTGCAATTATTGTTGGTTTTAGTAAACTTATTTATGTTTGATCGTTAAAGAAACTTGGAAGAACCAATACTAGTCTAGAGGTTTACATCTTACGCTGGTGCGGAAAGTTGACAGCGAATTTCTAAATATTTTCTTCAGAATTAAAGCAGACAATAAACGCTCAATACTGTAATGTAAAATTATTATCTATTTACTGTAATGATTACGGATAAATCCAGTTGTGTTTTTGGCTCAAATGTGCGTATTACAATAAGGTTTTAAAGGAGGTGGTATTCAAATATTAGAACTTTATTTAACTAAAATAATATATCTCAAATAAAAGCATGCCTTGTACAATAGAAAATCATATGTATGTAACAAAGACACATCAGAAGAACATATACAACAACCTACACGATACAATTCACATTAAGAATCAAAATGGACATTTTAAAGTTAGTTTAATGTGTTTGCTTAATACGTTTTCCGTGCTGCAAACAACAGTCAGTTATTCGTCAGTCGTTTTCGGTATTCAACTTGAAACTAACATTAAGCCTAGCTTTAATTACCAACGATATTGAAGGTTTAATATCTGTGCCCCACATATATTATTACACCAAAAGCTGTCTAGATTGTATCCAAATGATATTAATACTTTTAAAGCATTTTAGTTCATTTATTGCGTGTTTTTTACATATACCATGCATGATGTACGCCTAACATATATTTGAACTGCAGACATCTGCGGCGTTCTTTCTTTTCTTGCCATCTTGATTGGATAGTTTCCCCTAATACATCACAATCTGAGGGGGGGGGGGGGGGGGGGGGAGGTATTTTGAAATCTACTCTAATTCGAGCCAAAGTACATAGCACGATTTCTGTATCAGCTCCCCGATCTATGTAACATTCACATTTTTTACGTATTTCGTTTAACTACATGTGTGTTTATTTCGTTTGTTGTCTCTAAACTTATAAGTAAAAATAATGGTTGAGTAGTAGATCAACCATGCAAGGGGGAAAACATGTTGTTTAAATATGGTGCTAAGTGAGATTAAGCGAAAAATGGCAAACGGTGCTTTAAGTAAACAGATATCCGTTGCCAGTAATATTCAGAAAATATTTTATGTAAAAGTTTTTAAAAGAAAGTATCATTGTATATCTGAATTCGTTATTTGATATATACTTGAAAATATATGACTGGTGATTTTTCGTGTTTGCTTCTGTTGTTCATGGACACTAAAACGTATTGGAAACGTAGTGATAACACTTTGTTACCGTACGTTTATGTAATTAGTCTGGCATAAATAATCGAGTAAGATAAAAACTCAATGTATTAATACTTATTCAAATATAACTAAAGTTCCGTTACATTCAGATTTCTTTTTACAGTTTACCTTCAATTATCAGATACTAAAAAGAGAGAAACTTACCCGTGTCAGAATTTGTAGTTTTTAGTTACGAGGTGCCGTATCGGACGCAACGAGGGGGGTGGCAACGCATTATTTGCAATGAGGGCCGTTTCGGTTAGTCACCGTGTGTCCGTAAAAATGTTATCGATGCAGAAATCGGCATTCTGCGGCATCAAATGTCAACAATATGAACTTGGAAATACTCGACCAACATTTTGGTTCTGTATCATTTCCTTGATGGCAGTTCCAAAATTTATATTTAGGGTTATTCAGTGATATGCTGTTTTTCTGACGATACATATTAGAGATACTATATAATAGCTATTCTTTCCTAGGATCACCAGCCAGTTATTGAGCACATCTATCTCCGTAAGTAACTGATAACTTTTCCGCTTGAATCAGCGGTTGGAGACGAATGCCAATAACACGCAATGTCGTATATCAATCATGGATATCGTGGCCGGGTGGGAATTCTAGCTCACGTACCCTGGATTAATATACATGCTACAGACTGAGCTAACTGGGTCCGTCTTTTATTTTCAATTCAATACGTTTGAATTCGCCTGAGTTAAAATAGTACTAGTTATGTGTCTCTGAAACAGTATTGAATGAATCCATGATCCCAAAGATTCATGTATAAAAAATACAACATTGAATTTAATACGAGGCGACTTTTGCCACCAATAATACACACATACTACAAATAACCATAAACCTCAGATAAACACAGAAATTACTCTATTACATTGTAGAACAAAACACATATTTTAGTTTATTCTTTTACAGGAGTTAAGTCAATTAAAGAAATGGAAACGACTTCTGACATTGGAAACTACCTCCGTCTCAAATTGCTCGAAGTGAAAGCTGGTACACCGGTTTTAAGAGAACTACTACTGAGCATCATACATTCTATGTCTGTAAGAGATATCGATGAGTTTCTAAGTAATTTCAAAAATGAAATAGATAAAGTAAAACATTCAATATCGACCCAGTATATGATTCTGTATAAAACAGGAGGAACTGAAATCGGAACTTGGGACATTTCATTGTTGGCTTATGTCCTCATGCATTGCTGTACATTAAAAGGACAGCTTACACTTGCACTGGTGTCGAATCCAAAGGATATTCTAATTAAAGAGGTGTATTATGTTAACAGAGGAAACATCGATCAATATCTAAATTTGAACAAGGTCAGCATTGACCAATTAAAAGAAGATAATGAAATAACAGAGGAACAATATCAGTTATTATTCCCATCGAATTCCGGGAAAACTGATATTGATACTTGGGATATTGAACTCTTAATACAAGTTCTGTTCAAGCTGTGCAGCGACAATAGAGTAGAGACTATACGCAAGGCTTGTAAAACCGTTTTGACGAGGGAAGTCAGACTGTGCAGTGAAAGAGTAGACTTAAGAGTGTTCCTCGCTAAACACCAGTCGACATTTGACAAACTTAAACAAGAAGGAAAACTTACACATTCTCAGTTCGAACAGCTGTTTCCACCTAACCCTGGTGTGCCACCAGATATTGATCATTTTGGCGATGACGTCCTTATTATCGTTATGCTGAATGCATGTCAACCTTTCTCGCAGAAAATACGTGAAAGCATTGCATCAATTAGGCAAATACGCAATGACCTGGCGCATGCAGGAGAGTATGACATCAACCATGATGAATTTACAACCGAATGGAAAATATTGTATGATTCGATTTTCAATATTGTAGACAATGAGTTACCACAAATGAAAGAAACTGTAAC
The DNA here is from genome assembly GCA_029582155.1 of Panopea generosa. Taxonomy (NCBI): domain Eukaryota; kingdom Metazoa; phylum Mollusca; class Bivalvia; order Adapedonta; family Hiatellidae; genus Panopea; species Panopea generosa. The sequence continues at coordinate 48,229,499 of CM055907.1, forward strand.
GGATACAGTCCACAAATTTGCCATAGGTCCTTTAGACATTCGTGCATCATTGGTTGTTCTAAAGGACTTCTATAGAATTAAACGTGATACGGACATGATGGAAAAGTTGTGTGAAATCGAATCAAAGTTGGCTTCTTTAAATTCAAAAATGGTGTCACTATATCGGGCTGTCACGGCTGGACTAGCTTCTGTTGTTCGAAAGCTTGGATCTGGGTTTCTCTCCATTGAGAGGGGAATTTGCGAAATCACAAAAACACTGAAAGAAGGGTTTGGAAACCAAAATGCACAAACCAGAGGTACCCCTTATATAATTTATCATGTAAAATAAAATTTATTTTTTATGTTTGTATATGTATTGGTTTTAGGATGGACAAGTGGGTAATTGTGATGCACTGCGAAAACCTGCTTAACGCTTATAGTGTAATTTCATTTTGTCATCAATTTGCAGAGCTGGATGAAGTGATATTGTGGCTATGGCTGAGGCAACATACAGATAGTAGGTGATGACTGCTGCTATACATTGATAATGATCAGTACTATCGGTTTAGAGCCACAGCTTAGAGTATATCGATCAATGGGGCGTGTGTCATAACATACATACACAGTATATAACTTTATGATTCACTTCAACCCGAAGTTATAATATTGGGTAATTTCAACATTTCTGCCACACATGCTATCTGGCAATTAAAATTGGTCTCCTATTGTCAGTGTTTAGTCGTATAAGTATAAACTATCGCTGGCAAGTCTTAATTAGGGACATTCAGTATTTATTATGAATATGTACGACGTGCACCCATTCGAACAGGTTAAACTGTTTCTTTGAATGTGAATGGAAGAAATGTAAAAATGTAAAATTAAACTTCAGGTGTTTTATAACTACAGAAAGCCGGAATATTTGTACCAAAAACTTGAATTAACCATGGTTTCAGTAACTATACCTAATTGTGTATCTACTATCTTTAAACACCACGCATTCAAAGTATATGTCATTAAATATTAAATGAATACAGTACAGTAAAAGAGGTAATCAATTACAAGTGCAGATGTACAAAGATTAGTTACCTTATTTCTTCGTTAACTGCTGTAACTTACATATTTACCAAAATTTCGATTTTTCAAAATGATTAAAATAAATTGTAGACAATTTTACATAAGAACACAATGTCATCAGTTTTAAAATCATTTTTACTATCAAATGATTGTTCAAAAGTATGAAGGTTAAACTGACATTGTGTGACGGAAACCTGAATAAAGTCTAAAATGTTTGATATAATCATACTCAACGGAACAGCTACCCTGCCATTTTTGTAATTTCAATGTCTTCGTCAACTTATTGAGTAGCGTTAATTAAAGTACACGACCTAAACATACTATGTACTGATTTCACATAGTCTAAATGGTCTTTCTTATTGAAGTCCAAATTGCAATGAAATTGCTATGATACGTTTTGAGAAAATACATAAAATGTCAGGTACATAAAATATCTGGTGGCGAGTTAGCTGTTCTTTTCAGAAGTTCTATTACTACATATGCCGACACAGGCAACGTGTCGTATACTTAGCGGTGCAGCATTAAATTTTGACCCTGTTGAAAAATGACACGCGGGTCGCTTTTCAACGAATAAGTGGTCCATGTTAACGATAAGAACTGACTGCCATGATTAATTAACATTTGACCAACCAACACGTGAAAAATTGACCCTCGTTAAAATCTGATCACCAACAGTTGGTTCATATTTCAATATCGAAAACTGACCCCAATAGTTAATCGGACAATATTTCAACATTGAAAACTGCTATTATACAATTTGATGTTATCGCGGATATAAACAGTATGAATTATAATCGCAAAATGTGGTATACGATTTATACAAATAATGGCCGGTGTTAGGAAGCATTTTGACCCTCCATAGAATAATGACCTCTATTCTGTAAAATAACGACTCTCCTTATAAAATATTGACTCCCGTTGTAGAAAAGTGACCCCCTTTCGAAAGAAACATATTTTGTTCACAACTACTACTACGACGACTAGTACCACCACCACCACTACTACTGCTGCTGCTTTTGTTGTTGAGGCTGCTACAGCAACAAAATCTTATTATAATGAAGTAACCAACACAAACATCGATAGTTCATGTTCAAAACTGTTGCAAATGAATAAATGCTGAATTGTAACTTCTGTCTACCTATTTTGGTAACTGCTATTTAGCCTTGCAATCATTTACAGTTTAAACAACGCGTTTATTGTGACCATAGATTCACTCTTAAAAATTCACCATAAATTATCAATATGAACCAATTTTTCGGCAAGATCAAAGTTTTCGTCTCGTCTATATAAGGGCTAGATTGTAAACATGTGATCAAACTCCCGAATTGGACCACTCAGAGTACGACGAAATTAAAGTGTTTTTTAAAAACATGGGACTTATCCCGAAAACATAAAGAAAAGTAAGTCAAGAAAAAGGAACTTTTGACGCAAGTGTGCAGCATTTGTTATTGAAGAAAACGCGTTGTTTTACAACTTCGGGAAGAATGGCGATCACCTCGGAGTTCTAAAGACGTGAGTAAATTAGTTTGTCTTACTTCCTTTTTAGTGTAAAATGTATATCATAATGTGCTCGATAATTATTCACTGGTCAATCGTTGATGTTAAATGTGGAAATATGTTAAATGGACATGCCTCCAGATCAACATCAAAATTTCAAAACTTTTAAAACAGATAGCAATTAATGCTAGGATAATAGATATTGAAAATGATAAACCCGTTTTGTTTAAATATATATATTAATGTGTATGATACAAAGACAGTTAATTTTTTTCTATTTTATTTCATATTTCAATAGCGTGACTAACGCTTTTGATAGTTTTCTACATATTTTATTGACTATAAGAGTGCCGTTGTAGATAAAAAGTTCTTAAAACACATATACTCACTTTAAACTTTCTTTCTATTACAACAGAGCCTCACGGCGTAGCTCGACTGACCATATGGCTCTTTATGTGAGAACTTTGGCAGTTTTTTATACGGAGGATATGGGTCTGGTACTGTTAAGGAACCCAGGAAAGATGGTAAGGTAAATTACCCGCCTATATATGACTGATATATTGTTGAAAAAAAAGTGGTTAAACTCCTTTATAGGCAGCTATTGTTTAATTATTTGCCGTTTGCCTACTAGTACTAGCCAAAGAATTTGTTTAATTTCTTTCACTTATCAAAAAATAATCGCATAACAATCGAATATGTCAGTTTTTTTCAACATCTCGCATATTTGCAGTATACCTCCTGTCTAAGCGTTGGAGCATTTAATTTTACCGTAAACACGTGACTATTTTCTGGTTTGGTTTGGTTTTGTTAGAATTTTAACGCCCGTTTTTTCAACAATCTTTAAGTCATATATACAGGTTCCTGGGTTTCTTACCAACACCAGACCCCTATCCTCCGTAATAAAATTGCCAACCTACTCACATAAAAAGCCATATTGTCGAGGTCCAATGGACAAGTAGGACTATTGTCGTAGTGGATTGTCCGTTGTCCGTCCGTTCGTCCGTCGTTACACTTTTTTGATGCAATCTTAACCAAACTTTAGAATGTATATAACTACAAGATCTCGGATGAGTTTGATATCGGATCAGATCGGACCAGCAGCATCAGAGTAATGGCCCCTTAAAAAGCAAAACTGTTCAATTTACCTTGTTTACGCGATAAAAATTCTTCACCGATCATGCCCAAACTTGGACAGAATGTGAACAACCACAATACCTCGGACAAGTCTGATGGACCAGATTTGACTATGAACACAGATGTTATGGCCTCTTAATAAGCAAAAATGCTTTATTTTGCAAATAGTTCTTGATGTATTGTTTATTTCTTTTCCGAACTGAACAAACTTGCTCAGAATGTGTATGACCAATAGGATCATGGATGAGATTGATAATGGTCTTAATCAGACCAATACCACAAGAGTTGTGGCCCTTGCCATAACAAAATAATGAATTATTTTGCTTTATTGATGCAATTGAATCTGTCATTCTTAACCTATCTTTATGAATTTTGGATATAACATGTATTACCATAAGTTATTGGCCACATTCAAAAGTGGGCCAGTTGGGGTCAAAATCTAGGTCAAATAATAGTCAAAATCTTGTGAGTAATCTAGAGGCTACAATTTTGGCCTGGTCTTCATGAATCTTGGAGAGAACGTATGTCTTATTAAAGTCTCAGCCATGTTTGAAACCGGGTCAAGAGGGGTTAAAATCTATGTAACTAAGAGTTTTGGCCTGATCCTCATTAAACTTGTTTTCATTTTAAGAATGGTGCTACTCCTATTTGTGTGTCAAGTTTGAAAACCAGTAGTTTAAGAGCGTTTCAGGCCACCATGGGTCTCTTGTCTTTCAATGCCGAGTATGCCCACCTCTCATTTGAGTCAAATGAACAAGTCATATGACCGCACCATTCAGTAAATCGTCCCGTATATTTAAATGCTCCTAATGCCTTTTTTTTGTAATACACATTTTTTGTTATGAACATAAAATATATTCTTTTATTGTTCAATCGTATTTTTCAATAATTGTTCTCTCATATATGTGTCATAGGCTTAAATATATGATTCACATTGAAGAATTACTGAATCCATTATTTTTATTACCTCCCTTTATGGTTCTAACTGTATAAGTTCATGAGTAATATTTAAAGTGGTGCTTTTCTAACCATTTAATAATGCATATTTTTATATTTGGACAATGTTTTACCTGTTTTTAACATAGAATTAAAAGCCCTATGGAACTTTAACAAATAAAGCGTGTAAAATACGTCGCTTGACATGCATGTGCTAAAGATTGCGTTACGCAGCTCTGTCAGGGCTGCGTTCAGTTCGGTTAAACGTTAGATAACGCTAGCTTACATATTTCCCTGGACACTGGCTCAATCTCATATAATAGCACGCTGCATGCGTTGATGTTAGAGAACCAGACATTAATCGTGTTTGCTGTTTAACGGTAGTGAACGCAGCCCAGTTAAAGCTCATGGTTTCTTTTTTGCGTCAGTATATTTCATTTTAATCCAGTGATATTCCGCATGTGTCTATGGAAAAAAAAGCACATGACTACTGGGTATAAGATTATTACATCGGATCAGCCTGTCCGTCCGTCTGCCGCAAATTATTAGGTTTTTGTTAAGGTTAAAGTTCTTGTAAGCACATATGAAAATGAGATTTGAATTCATAAGAATGCGTAGTGTTTGATCAACAAAGTTTGTTTTTACTTCTTCAGATGGGAGGAAATTGCCGAAAAGTTTGACTTGAAAGGCTGCTATGATGAGGTTAAGACTTTTATCAAAATTTGTGACAAGTGTCAACGGAAAGCTGACTTGAAAAGGCAAAGAAACCGCTACGGTCGATACCAGTTCAATCGGAGGCCTTTAAACAAGTTGGCATGGATCTCATTGGCACCTTAGAAACCACACCAACTGGTATGTAAATAAATGTGTTAAAATTAAGGTGTCATAACGCCAAAAATATCTTGTCAACAATTCGTATGCACAACTAAGCTCCGTACTGGTTAAATATGTAAAGTTTCGTCGAAACTGGGCTATAGGTTTAAATAGAGTAGAAATCAAGGTAATGCAGACGGACAGGCGAAGAGGCTAAATACATGGGACTTCTGTTCTGTTCTGTTTAACAAAATTTAACAGACGTAACTGGTACGTGGGATAGTGGCAACAGTAGCGCGTTTTCAAAATATGGGTTTGATCTCTGTCCCAAACTGTAGTTCAATCATTCAAGGTATTCTTCGTTAGCGGTACACATGTTTTCGAGCATAGATACCAATCAGAAATTGCCAATCGGGATCATTGTTTTGATATATATACTGATTATGTTCTGGCAAGAAACACTTCTGCTCGCATAGAAGATCTTAAAACTGTTTAAGCATAATTTTATGTTTCAGAACAATTAAAAGTCGCTTAGAGACAAAAACATCGACTGCAGGGTTGGTGTGCATTACTTTGACAATGATGCCTATTCAAATCCATTTGAATTACATCTAAATGCTATTTGATCCGACCCTAATCCTTAAAAGACTCCAAAAAATAAACATGTCTAAATATTCGAAAGTATGACTTCCTTGTTGAATTAGCTTCATAACATGTAATTACTCTTATATTTTGTGCAGCCCTTCTCCATAATTTTCTTAAATTAAGCAGACTAATTCTGAGAATGTTTAATACATCAAGTAACAATCAAAGTTGTTCCAAATGCACACATTATGAATATTAAAGTGTACAGGTTTGTTAATATTTACATGATATCTCAATGTCATTTCTTTTTTATACGCTCGTTTTAGAAAAACGGGACGTATTATGTGAAGGCGCGTGCGTCTGTCCGTCCGTCCATCCGTCATATTTTCATTTAAGGTAATGACTTCAAACTTGGCATATAGGTAGGTGGCGATAAGCCTATATGCAGAGCATGTGAACCGGGGTCCGTAGGTTAAAGGTCAAGGTCACAAATTGAGTTCAAAGGTCAAATCAGTTCGTCATATTTCGTGCCTGGAGCATAACTTAATAACCATTCAAGGTATTGACTTTAAACTTGGGAAATAGGTAGGTTGTGAAAGGAAGATGTGCGGAGTACATGAACTGGTGGGTAGGTCAAAGGTCAAGGTCACCAATTGAGTTCAACTGTCAAACTGTCAATATTTTGTGTCCGGAGCACAACTCATAAACTATTCAAGGTATTGGCTTGAAACGTAGAATATATGTAGATGGTGATCAGACGATGTGTAGATTGCAACAATCCTCAAACCCTCTTCCCAACCCCCACATAAACCCCCAATACCCCCTATCTTTTAGTTACTTGTGCCTTAGCATTCCGTCATCGCCGCCGCACCCCTCCCCCACCTGCCCCAATCCCCACCCACCGCGACATTACTCACCGTCCTCTTGTTGAAATTGCTTCTGCCAAAGGATATTATGGAACCAAATATAATTAAATCGATGTCGAATTACACTGTGTGTACGTATCATCATAAACAATAAATGTGTCCCAAAAACACCATTTTCACCAAATATAGCATTAAAACTGGTCATAACTTGTGTCACCACTTGTGTCACGTTTTATGTTTATTTTTGAAAGTACCCAAATACTGTATTCTTGAGGCATTCGGGTAAGAACATAGTCAATGTATACGCATGCATGGTAACATGCATGCTTGTATGCATGTATGCATGGCTGGCTGGGCTGGCTGGCTAAACTGGGCTGGGCTTGGCTGAACTGTGCTGGGCTGGGCTGGGCTAGGCTGGACTGGACTGGACTGGACTGGACTGGGCATGGCTGGGCTGGGCTGGGCTGGGCTGGGCTGGGCTGGCTGGCTGGCTTGCTTGCTGGCTGGTTATATGGATGTATTTATGCATGTATGTATGCCTGAATGCATGCATGCATGAATGTGTGTATGCATGGTTAGATGGCTGGCTGGGTGATTGTATGTATGATTACATGTATGGTTGTATGGTTGGTTGTATTGCCGTGTGTAGATCAATGTGATGTTGACTGTCGATAGGAAATCTAGTGCACCTTAGCAAGAACGAATCTTGCGCATAATACTAAAATAAACGTTGTTGGTAAAAATTGGTGTCAAGTTGAAAACTATTTTCTAATCTGCTTTTCAGGTAACAAGTTCATCAAGGTTATTACAGAATATTTCACGAAATGGGTAGAAGCAGAGGCAATTCCTGACAAATCAGCTGAACAGGTTATGAGCGTCTTCACAAAATGTATGGCTACTAATGGATGCCCGACGGTTCTGCAACGACCTAAAAAAACGAATATGGCAACAATTTGTGATAAGTCACCTAATAGCATCAGCGTATTATCCACAGACTTGGGGTCACACGGAAAGTTTTGATAGAACTTTATGAAGCATGCTTATCCACCACGTCAACCCAGCCCATAATGACTGGGGTGTAAAGTTACCTCATATATAACTTGCGTACAGAACGTCAAAACATGTGTCCACAAAGCAAATACCTTTTAATCTTGTGTATGGCAGACAAGCTCTGTTGCCATTGAATTAAACTTTCCACAAACGGAAGGAGGTGAAAGTCAGGACTATGAAACATTACTCAGGCAAAGATGTGAATCTTTCATAGAGTTAGCATGTAGAAGAGAAAAGGTATCATCAAACATAAAAACGGCAGAGTCAAAACAGAAACAGTATCATGACTCTTTTATATCGGTGGACACGTTTTGTGTCGGCGACCAGGTTCTAGTACATAACACTCGAAAGACAACTCGAAAAGGAGGGAAGCTTGAAACAAAGTAGAAAGGACCATATCGTGTATCAAAAGTAAGTGGGAAAGAAACACCTTCTTATAAGAGCTTAAGACATCTGTAAGTGGAAGCAGACTTACGATTTACAGGACAGGCGAGGATGAAGATGATAGAACTGTTTGCAACGGAAACGAGGCATAGTGTAGGGTGTGAATAGCAAAATGTTATTACAGAAAGTAAGGACGAGCGTAACTCCCTCTTAATAAGAGAAAGGTTTCTGATGTCGCTGATGTAAATGTTATTAAAAAAATGCCAATGAATCGTTCCAATTCAAGCCTGTGGATAAGGATTGGCAAGAACAAATGCCCAACGTTTTTCATGCGAAGGTGAAGAATTCATACAATACTGACCAGGACAGGTACATATAGCGCGGCGCAAAACCAACACGTACTGTTTCCATGCGTGGAGATGGTAATTGTCTGTTTAGAACATTCAGCTACATCGTGTTTGTTGTGCAAACAATGCATAGATTACTCCGACATGTCCTTGTTGAGTTCATGAAAGAGAATGAGAATTTAATGAGAAGTGTTATGCGTGATCCAGTGGATCGTTATCTCGACCAATCAATGATGGCCACTGATGATACTTTGGAAACTGAAGTTGAGATTTTCGCATTTGCAACAATGACTTGAAACATCGTTTCTGTGTATTCGAGATGCGGAGATAGCTAGAGGTGGTTAGAATATAAACCATTGTCTGATGAGGGTGTCAATTCCAGGGCAGTTTTCATCCAGAATACCATTTCGTCCCAGTTCTAGATATGAAGGGGAGGAGTTTTTAAGACCGCCGTATACTCGAATTCGGAACATCATTCGAGCAAAGTACTGTAGGTTCTTAAGCGACGACATCTTGGACGGAGCTTTAGTCAATAGCCAAAGGGACGAAGAATTGTTGAAAGAAAGAGACAAAAGTGTAACGAGTGTCTATGTCAAAGAATTCACAACCGAGAGATACAATGTTGATGGTATGGAAGGACTGTCACTTAATGTAGACGCGAACATTTTTTAATCTTGTTTGTAACTGGAGTGACGTACACGGTTTGCTGTACTAAGAACGAGACAGTACCGATTTAAAGTATGTGATATATAAACCTTGGATTAGAAGCAGTGTTCGAAGTTCAACATAAAATTATCACTATTTCATGGCGATGTTTAAATACTTTTTCTCTGTTTCGTTGATAAAACTTTTAAAAGGTGTTTCGTACAAAAAGCAGTTGCACTGTATGTAAAAGGTGTCAATAAAAGAAATGATTGTTATACGTTTTGTAATAAAACACGCATTTCCTTAAAATAAAGTTTTAATGCTCAAAGAAAAGCATATTTTGCCGCTTTGACTGTCCGTCCGTCTGTCTATTCTTCCGTCCGTCGCACCTTTGCGGAGATAACTCCAGGGATTTCAATGAAATTGAAACACAGATAGATATTAATGAAAAGAATTACTGGGCGTAAAACTCGCGTAGTAGTTTTGGCAGTGTCGTCTGTCCGTACGTCTGGAGCGGCAGTTGTGGGGGGTTTTTTTGGTACTTGTGGGGTGCAATGTTCACCCCACAAGTGCGAAAATGCGTACAGAATGGCATTGTGGGGTTAATGTCATTTTTTCACTTTTTCTTTTACTTTTTTTCACCTTTTTTCATTCTTTTTAGTGTCATTAGGGTTGGATCTCAAGGTTTGTGACATTAGGGTTAGAAAGAAAAAGGTTTTGTTTTGTTTTATGAAAAAAAGATGTTTTATAACATATAAAAACCGCACCCCACATCATCACTTCCACCAGAACGTTCGTCGTCTGTCCGTCTACCTTTAGTTTGTCCGGGTTTCATTCTAAAACATGTATAGCATTTCCGTTAAAGGGGTATAACTTTCGCCGTACAAATTGCAATGTGTCATGCGAAAACACGGATACGTAACTTCTCACGATGACCAAGATTTCTGTAAAGTGTTTGGACTCTGTGACGAAACTGGTCAAGATATGCAACAAAAAATCCGAACATATTCTAGGACGGACGGACGGGAGCAAACAAATATGGAAGTCTTCTTTACTACAGTGGGGATATAATTTATTGTTTGTTTATTGTTAGGAGTTCAGCGCCCGTTTGTCAACAATCTTTCAGTCATATACAACGGGCAGTTAACTTTACCATCGTTCCAGGGTTTCTTACCAGTACAACCCCTATCCTCCGTAAGAAATTGCCAACTTTATCACATTTAAGAGCCATATGGTCGAGGTCCCCGTGGCCTCGAACCAACCATAATATATTGTTTAAAGTTAAAACTGTAAAACTGGCGCATCCGGGGATCGAACCCTGATCTTTTGATTACCAGTCCACTATGCTCACCGCTAAACACCGCAACTTGACATTTTCGTGTCAATTTTACTTTGATAGCGTACACATCAATCGATAACCACACAGTGGCTATAAACGCAACATTAACTCCAGTAAAATTGAAGATTGTACTAAAATAAATCGATTTTTAAAGATGTACATGATCGCTTTTTATACAAAATTTGCTGAAATGTAGAGACGAATGTGCTATTCATACATGTTCCAAGAAGGTAAATTTTCTGTAGTATATGGACTCTATCTATGAGCGCTCACTTTATGCTATTTTTTTCTGTAGTTAAATTACTTGTCCATGTTTATTGACCATGCTTGTCAAAAGGAACTACAGTAGTTTCAATGGAGATAATTATGATAAATTAGCTTTCAGCATCGCAAAAATGTTGAATGGTGACTTTGGAAGTATAGTACTACCCTCCTAGAATGAATCAAATTCAGTAAAATTAATCTCCCTGACAGTCCGCATGTTAGTAGTAGTCATTTTCTGAAACAAACAGCTGTGCTATTACGGTATACAAGTATAAACACTTTCAAAACTTTTCTGTGTTTATAGGTGTCACAAAGTCACATCCACAGCTGGTCATATTACTTTTTCATAAAATGGTTCAACGTTATAGACAGTACATGTATAAAAGCAAAATCAGATAAAAGTATGCATTTAATTGTGCATTTATAAATTCATGTTAAGCATATTTTTGGAACGTAGCAAAACATGCATTTTAACGCAAATGACACTACGATACAAAAGAAACGGTAAATACAGAGTACGTAAATACAATGTATGCACTGCTCAATCACCAACAGTTTTGTTTTGTACTTTGTTATAAATGTAACGTTACCTGGCAGGACGTTGCTGAATTATCAGCAAATAAACATATATTGCAAGTGTGGTTATTTTACGTCATGTGGGAGATCATATATTATGACCGGGGAGACATTATACTAAGTAAAATATTA
>CM055907.1:48855182-48906347 GCA_029582155.1 Panopea generosa
TTACCCACCCACTTATTTCTGATACAAAATAGAATTGTTTGCAAAATGAAATAAATTGCATATTTACAGTGGAACGGGAGTTTGTACTAATTTTTATTGTTTAATTATGAAAAGGCAGTAGTTGCAATCTTGCCAAGCTGCCAGTTTACGGTTAACTTCGGTTGTTTTCGGTTGTCGTCGCATTAAATTCTGCATCGAATCATTGAATTTGGCGAAGTTTTTGCTTGTACGCCATTTTTATAGAAAATGCTATAGATATGCAGAATTTTACATTGAATGTCAGTATGCATTATCTATTGAGCCTGTGTTGCCCTTCTTATATTGGAATTGATGTGTAGACAGGACAATGGAGTACTTTAGCATGAAATAGCTGAATTGTTTGCTTGTGCTGCTGCCATATCATTCTGATATTGAAAATTTTATCTAAATATGTTAAGTTTAATAAGTTTTGTCCAACAATATCATTTTTTTTGTAATCAAGATGTCTGTTTTTCTTCCCATTTTCAGACACCTTTTCATTTTACCATGTAGTTGTGAAGTTTCAGACCTTTTTAGATACATTGGTCAAGTTATCATGAAATTTAGACTGTAGGGTTGTGAATTCTTGCTTTTTTACCATGAAATGGCAGCATTTTGACTGTAACCATGTGTAATTAAAACTTATTTTATTTCAGAACTAGTTCAGATATGGGGATGCATTAGCTTTATTGAACTTGTATTGAGTATTGTTACATAATATGAAAATTTAGAATCTTAAATTTAAAAAAAAAGTCCTCTTCAGGACTCACACCACTATTATCTCCCTTGAGTACTTTGGACCTACAGATGAAGGAGGTAGAAATAAAACTTTAGTTCTCTTTTTCTTCTTTTTTCAGGGCTTTGTACTGCAGTGTTTTGTTTTTTGCTTGCATGAGTTAAATGGTCAGTATTTTAGAAATCACACTAAAAAATTTGATGCTGATACCAGCTTCCTGGACAATTCTTTGTCATTTCAGAATTGTTGGTTCGAACCGCATCTAGGGCGAATAGTTGACAAATCGTTACTCTGGAAATTGATAGGTCTCACAAAAGCATTGAATTTAAAAAAAAACAACCTGGTCAAGGTATACTTTTTTTTCTTTATAATTGCATATCTGGAACCAATGAAGAATTTGAGCCCAGACACATTGCTGCAGAATTTAATTTTTCACTCTGTTTTGGACATAAATGTTACAATGGAGCCCTATGGGAAATGTAATAGTGGTGTGAGACGTGTATGGTGTTCGTGAAGGGCAATAACGTGTAGCTAATTTTGAATAACAGAACGGGTGACAAGCCAAATGACATGTTTTTGTCTGAAGCCATTTTATTATATCTGAGTGTTCCAATATTGTTAAAGAAAATATTCTCTAATTATTAGTAAACATGGTAAAGGTAAAAACAAACAATTATGATAACAAATGTTATCGGGCATGTACCAACGTTTGGAATTGCTGGTGGATTGCATTCCAGATATAGGAAGCAGAAAAGAAAAGCCTGCAGTGCTCAAATGCCGCCTATTACCAAACTTGAAGTTGAAAATATACAAACGTAAGGGCCCAAATATTTTGGTAATAAACTTGTTCATCGGTGCCTCAGACAATTTCAATAAATCAAGGACAAGCAGTACAAATGCAAACGAGTAAATGACCTGAAACAAATTGTTTCGCAGTTAAATGAAACAAATATTAAGGGGTACAGGCTCATCAATTTAGATTGTTTGCAGACACATCTGAACACTGTCTTGAAACATGCTATAAACTGCAATGATGTGAGAAAACTTATCAGTGAGGACAAAGCGGTAGTTGAGATTGAGTCAGAAATACGCAGTCAAGGTTTAGCGTCAGTTTTAGGTGTGAGATGTGCTGCGTGCAAACGACAGTTTCAATTAGAAACAAGTCCCAAATTAACAACTGTAGACAATCATCCTAAATATGACATCAATGTGAGGGCAGTGTGGGTATCAATTGTAACTGGTAATGGAGCTGCACACTTGAAGGAAAGGGGGGGGGGGGGGGGGTTTACTATATAGCCTTTAGTAAAAAATTAAAAAAATCTTCTTGTCAGAAACCACAGGCTCAATCATGAAATAAGTTAATAGAAATATTCCTTGGATGACCTTCTACCAAGATTGTTGAGTCTGTTGCATTTTAAAAATAAATATGGCTACCATGGGTGTGGCTTACTATGGAACAAAAAAGCTGTCTAAAAACTTTACTTCTGAATTGATATATCTGGATCTTTGAATAATCTACTTAGTAAGCAATATAGGGCCATGTTGGCCCTTTTGTTTTCAAAGGCAGTAATTATACTTTTCTGTAACACAGGAGCAGAGGAGAGAAGGATTGCCATAGAGAAGAATAGCTACCATCAAGGAGTTACCTGCATTTCAGTTATTGCTGATGGAGGATGGAGTAAGAGGACTCACAAACATTCCTATAATGGCTTAGGCGGTGTGGGCATTATAATAGGAAAAGAGACGGGAAAAATTTTGTTCATGTGTGTTCGGAATAAATACTGCTACATTTGCTCACATGCTAGAAACAAGCATGAGGTTGTCCCTGAACATGTTTGTTATAAAAATTGGGAATCAAATTCTCAAGCTATGGAAGCTGACATTATAGTAGGATTCCAGTCAGCTGAAAATATGCATGGGTTAAGGTACATGTGGCTTATTGGGGATGGTGACTCATCAGTATTTGCCAGGATAAGAGAAGAAGTGCCAGTTTGGGGTGCAGAGGTACAAAAAATCAAGTGTGCAAACCATATGTGCAAATGTCTCCGGTCAAATTTGGAAAAAACAAATCCTAGTTATAAAGGAAAAAACAACCTCACAAAAGCTGTTAGAATTAGACTAGTAAGTGCTATAAGATGTGCTATAAGAATGCGTTCACAGGAGAAAAATAAACTACAAGGCGCAGTTCAATTAGAAAAAGATATTAGAAATTCTATCCACCATATTTTTGGAAATCATTGCAACTGTTCAAATTTTTGCAAAGTGAAATCAGCATTACCCACACAAACAGAGGATGATGTGAAGCATAGTACAGAACAACAAGATGCTGATGATCCATCTGATATCTGTATGGAAAATGCATTGTTATGGGAAGAAGGCTCTTCACTTGCAGACCAAGAACGATCTCGATATTCTACGTCATTAAACTACTCAGTCCTTCACTCTAACATGCTTCATGACATTTCTATTCTGTTAGACAGGATTGCTGCTAAGAGTCATAGACTAATTCACAACACAACAACAAATTTGGCCGAGTGTTGGATGCACATGCACAGCAAGTTTGATGGCGGCAACGTGTACAATTTTTGTAACAGAGGTTCCTGGCACACCAGATGTTTTGGGGGTTCACTAAGGATGAATCTTGGTGCACAGTGGTCACCGATTGCGTGGAAGAATGCCACTGGAACAACACCTGGACACAATTTCACTTCTTTGTACAAAGTCAAAGCAAACCAGCTTCAACATTGTAATGTGTCAAAGAAAAAAACAGAGGCAGCTATGCAGAAATGGAAGAGAAAGATGTCCTCTTTGAAGGAAAGTACCTCAAAATCTGCCCGTAAGTCCTATGGAACTGAAGCTCAAGATATTGAACCTGATGTAGCTTCATCTGAACTTCAAACAAAGATGGCAACATATGTGGAGCAACACATCAATATCTCTCCTGAGAAAATAGCTGCTATTGAAGGTGTAACACAACAGCAATCCTTTTCAAAAGTGTGGCATGAGGAGCGACGCAAGCATGTCACTGCTTCAGTGTTGGGGTGTGTTGTAAAACGAAAACCAGGCATTCCAGTTCAAAAACTGTTAGAACAGCTATTATATAAAAAGTTTAAAGGAAATAATCTCACTCGAAACGGGCTACAGAAGGAAAGAATTACTATCCATGAATATGTGTTACGTAAAGCTGAAGAAGGGACAAATGTTGAAGTGAGAAAATCGGGATTTGTAATAAGCAAAGTGTCAAAAGTTTTGGGTGGAAGTCCAGATGGAAAAGTTTACATAAATGGACAAAGAGCAGGTGTCATTGAAGTGAAAAACGTTTTGTACAATAAGACAATAAATTTGAATGAAGCTGCCAAACAAAATAGGAATTTCTTCTTGAAATACGAAAACGGCTATTTGAAACTAAAGCAAAACCATAATTATTACATGCAGTGTCAAGGTCTGGTATATGTATGCAATTTACCATGGATAGATTTTGTAGTTAGGACTGTCAATCCATACCAGTTACATGTTGAAAGAATATATAAAGACAACACATTATGGCAGGGCTTCCTAAAATTGAGTCATTTTTTAATTTGGCTATGTTACCAGAATTGTCATGCCCTCGACATGGAAAAGTACCTGGTATACGAGAACCTGGGTTATGGGTAAGAAAGTAATCACTTGTAAATGCTATTTAGTTTGACACAAGATTGGCATAATGACCAGCTGGGAAGAGCAGGGCCAGATGGGTAAAACCTGGTTGTTTTCGGTTGGGACAATACTATACAGTAATATGATATTTTGGAAATTTATTTTTTTTCATAATGGAATACTTTAAAACCCATGTTTTATTGTGTTATTACTTAATTTAAGAGTTTTATTACTTCTTAAATGGACTGTAGAATCATACCAGTCATACTATGAAGATGGAATGATATCAGACTGAGACATTGGTGAAAATGAAAATGTATATACATACATGTATGAATCATAATTTATGACAATGAAACGATTACTATTTTACTATTTTAAGTGAAGATTAAATTGTAAAAACTATTCACATACACATACCTGTATATGTGAACATCATCTGTTCAAATTGCACCCGAATGACATTTCATTACAATCTTCCCAGCACACTAGTACTGCCTGTACCCAGGAAGCCATCAAGATTAATTAATTCAGTTGCAACTACTTGGGTTTCCAATCAATGTAAAATAAATATTCAAAACTGTGTGTGTGTGTGTGTGTGTGTATATATATATATACATACATGAAAGTAAATTGTATAACAATACAGTATCTATGCACACTATCACATAGATCATTTACTTCATTTCTTCAGATGTAAACTGCCTACCCGGTACTATGTCCCTATTTACAGTGATTTATTATAACCATATACATGTATGCTTAAAGTATAAATACTAAAACCTCTGCTATGTTGTATATCTCATACTCAATATTAGGTTATACAGTTAATAATAGGATATAATTATTAACACATAATCACCTATTGAGGTACATTATGACCGCCTTTACAAATAATTATTTGTTAACAGCCTTAGGCTGGCGACAAACACTGCTTTATTCAAGTTTAACACCTTACTCTACAAAACCAATTGCCTATAAATTCATTGAAAAGTATATACAGTACTTTATCTAGCAATTGTTACTAGTCCTGCTCATATTAATTATAGCTCAGACTAGTACATTTTTAGTACCCAGTAATGCTCACCATTCACCAGTAAAAGCTGGGCTGGGCAATACTCATAAAACATGGATTATTGCCAACCTTCATTTGACATTATATTTGAAACAATACTTTCATGAAATGCTATATTTTCAACTATTGTTTTTCAGTACCAAGACTCTAGCAAGTCAGCTGGTGTGAAAAGGAAACAGTCAGCAGCATGCTGTGAACCACATTTCAGCACAAGTGATAATCTTCAAGGACTAAAAACTAAGGAAAATTGTGACAGGTATTTTCACACATATGTATATGCATTTCATTGTGACTGTTACTCTATACAAGAATTAATTTTGTACATGCATATTTTAATGCTTAAAGTTATATTAAGTGTTCTTTCTTTTGATTAATTGATTTGCCTTTAGCTTTAGTCGACATCAGACTATGTCCCCCACTTAGACAAACTAGAAATTCAAAAAGAGGGCACACTCAACACTTTATTCAGTTACTTGCAGAGAAAATTATGGGAGTACTGGTTAGAAACCTAGGAAACACGGTTAAATTAACTGACCCCGGTATATAACAGAATTTCTTTTAAAAAACGGCATTGAACTCAATACAAACAAAATCCTGCATGTTCTTTAAACACCAATGGAAGTTGTCGGATGATAGTGACACAACAGAGTGGTATGAGGGAACAGTAACTTCAGTTATATCTGGAAACGACGGTGATAATGCTGTTTATGAAGTACTCTATGATAACGACAATGAAGCTTATTTGCTAGAGGACTATGAAGCAGGCTCCGTACAATTTGTAGATTTGTAAGGTAAACAAACTTTTGATGAAAATTTAAAGAAATTATGTGGTTCATATACCTTCATAGAGGAGCTTCTATTACCATACAGTTAATGATGCTGACTTTCTATAATTTGCCTGTACTGTGTGTTGGTTTAAAACCCTGTTTGCTTGTTAAAATTATGTTATGTCATGAAGCCCTCCAACTTGCTTACTGACATTTACTAGTACAACCTAGATGCATGCTTGAAATAATGATCTTGAATCTCTCCACCATTTAAGACAGAAAGTAACTATATCAGCAAAATTAACTTGATGTAATTAAAATGCAATTTTGATCTTATTGATTTCATGCAAAGGTTGTATTGTTTATAATATTGTTATCAGCATTAAATCTTTCAAAACCATTCTTAGCCATTTTTATTTTCATTTTCCCGTTTTTGCATTGGATGCATTATTTAATAACAAACATTTTGATATATAATGATACATACTTTCTTATTGTATTTTTCAAATACAGTATTTTTAAAAATCACTCAAAGTCACTTTACATGAACCGTAAGCGAATTTTGCTCATTTGCACACAATAATTAACTTAATTATATAATTTTAAAATAAATATCACTGATTTGATCTGTTTTCATTAAAAAAACAACATTCAGAAATGCAACAAACAATTTACAAACCTTTAAAATGAGCTTTTTAATGAGTAGGTCGAGCCACCATATTTGTTGATGTCGGATACTAAATACCGGTGATAGGGTAAAATATACCTCTAGATGTTGTTTACTAGGTAAATGTTCTGTTTTTTTATGAGAAATTTGTCCACATGCTATTATCATTAAAAAACAAAATGTTGACTGTCTAAAGCAGTCTTATTTACAGTTGTATCATAATGTATTAACATTTTTTTTAGTACTGAAATGATTTAAATAATTAATTTATAATTATTACAGTGAGGGCAGTGGAATGTGGAGCCCCTCCTCAAAACTCTGACTGGAGTACAGAACTTAAAATGTGTCCAGTGCATGCAAATGTCACACTGACCTCACTGAACAAATTCAACAGTGTAGGCTAGGTCGAGCGCCTCTGGTGACAGTTTCTTGCACACACAACACTTTTCCGATTCTGGAACTTCACTGTCCATGGTTTTATCATCACTGTCCTCAAACACCAGATTTATTGTAGATGTACTAGGTTTTGGAGATGGTTTTTGTTTTTCAAATGGCTTTTCAGTGGATTTTATTGTCAAACTTTTCTTTGTGGAGACTTTGGTTTTCTTTATGGTTTCTGGTTCTGTAGTTAAATGTTTCATTTTTTCTTCTTTGGATGGGGACATCAAATTGACACATACTGTAAGCTGAGATTTTCTTTTTTTCCACTTTCTACCGACTTTGTGATTTTTCTGCTCTCAAGAAATAGTTTCAGGTGGTTCAGTTTCTGTTTCATTCTTTGTATGATATATTGTTGATGGAGCTGTTTTTAGTTCTTGTATTTGTTTACTTTCAAGAGGATATATGCCTGTCTTTCTAAATGATGATATCAAGTTCCCGGGTGTAAGTCCTTTGTTGTGGGCCTTGCTGGATATGGCAGCAACATTACTGTGCGTCCAAAACATCCTACATCAAGAGGCTGTGTGATGTGTAAGGTGTGTGGTGGCAAAACAAAGAAGACAACGTTGTGAGCGTTGCCCCACTCTGTCAAAGTAAGGTTGACATGTGATTTGTGCCCATCATACAAAATTAATAGAGGGTGCCCATGAATCGGAACAAACTTCAGGAAATGGTTTTGAAGATACTCCATTAATACAGCAGAGTTGGACCATCCAGATTCTGTGACTGTTCCGGATGATCCAGGACATGCTCCTTACAAAAGATCAGCATTCCACCGTTTTATTCCACCGTTTTCCTGGAAATATATAAAATGGTGGAACACGTGTTCCAGCAGCACTGCCTATTCCAATGATAGTAACATTCTTTCCCCTATTGGAGGTTATGGCTTGTGGGGTGGTACCTTTGAGACATAACACATTTGTTGGTGTTCCTAAAATAACTATCTAACACACCAGCGGATGTACTTTTGGTGCGAGCCAATGACAGTTTCTACGGCTTTCCTAATGTAAGAGTTGTGTTTCTAGTTTTAAAACTGTTATACCACGTTTGTGCAAAGGCAGGGTCGGATGATTTTTTTCTTATGTAGACTTATGGCGAAATCTGTGGCGAGGTTAAGAAACTCTTCACGAGAATAGCCATATCCTATGCCTGCCATATGGGCCACATGGTCAGTCAGTTGTTGCTCCTCTTCAATGCTAAAGGTAGGGGTTGGACCATGGTTGATTTGTCCTCCTTTTCCATCTGAAACGGGTTGCGGCCCCAAGGTACTATCACGAAGTGTGCTTTCAGGAACACCATAGAGTTTGGCTGCTTTGCAAACATACATCCCTTTTAACCTTAACATCTTCATATGCTTTTGAGAGCAAAGTTACATCATATTGCCTCTTTTTGTATTTGCCAATTGATGGGAGCTGAAATTAGTAAAGATAATACTATAAATAAAATATGAAAAAAATAAACTATAAAATAAATTAATAGATCTAAAAAATATATACCGGTAATTAAAAATGAAAAAAAAAATACCCATCCAAAAAAAACAGAAGTTTTATTAAGTACATTCCTTTGTCCATATAAGGAAATAACGTGACTTCGGTTCCCAGAAAAAATTGAATACTACGTCGAGTGTATGTCAAAATACCCATTGTCAAAATACCCACACCTCAAAAATGGCAAAGTAGTCAAAATACCCACAGCAGAGTTTTCAGGGTATTCAAAATACCCACAGTAGAATTTACAGGGTATTCAAAATACCCACAGTAGAATTTACAGGGTATTCAAAATACCCACAGTAGAATTTACAGGGTAGTCAAAATACCCACCCTGGGTTGTCACAAGTCCAAAATTAATAGGATTGTTAAAAACACACTCACTGAAAAATAAAGCCATTTACCAAGTTTTTTACCAAACTGATAAAAGTTTGTTATTATAATACCCTTACTCAGTTTGTCAAACTGTGAATTTATTGATTGTTTTGGGTCACTTTTAGCACTTTTACCATTGTCATTAGGTGACAGAAAATATGTTGAGAAAGGGAAAGGTAAGTCACCCAAATAGGATTAGTGCAGATTGTGATGCTTTCACCATTTTAATTGAATGGATATTTGTACAATCAAACCTGTATAAAGCGGTCACTTAAGAAAGGGGATCACTTAATATTGTTCGAAAGTAATGCACAAAGCTCTCAAAAGGGCTTTCTGCATTGAATCACTTATCTGGGCCCGGTCGAAATACTATCTAAATTCTATTATTCTACCTCCGATTGCTAGAACACCGAGTCGAACTAGAAATTAGGTCCAGCCAACATATTTAAATGTATTTTAACACTCTTCGTTCAAACTATTGTGTTCAGTCCCGTCGGGTTCGATCCATCGAAGTTCTACTGTATTCATCTTTATATACTTGGAACAAGTTCTGTCATTCCGATACAACTCAGGAAATAATTATATGATTTGCACTTGCTGTCGAAGATCTGCCAAATATAATGTTTTTCAACCATTTACAAGAGTTATGCACTTTTTTTTCAACACAAGACTTAACATATGCTATGGTAATGTAACTTTACATAATAAGTATGTATGCTTTTCAGAAATAGTTTTAAGTGAAAATTACAGCGTGTCCCTTTAAAGTATTTTAGTAAGCTAATAAATGTGAATAGCTGATATATTACGCAGCAGTTTTACAAATCTTTTGCTTTGATTAGTAACACCGCAATTATCTAAAGCTTTATATTCCTTCTAGTGTTTCATGTTTAATAAAGTAAACACTAAAACATTAATAAACTATTTGTTACAGATCATGTCATGTTTGTACGCTATTGAAAAACGTGATATGTTTTAAAACAGATATTTAACAATACAATGTGCATATCAAGGCTTCCTTACCTGCAGTAAAGTACAAGGTTATGGTTGTCTCTACTTGTAAACAAGTCAATTATGTTATTGTAGAGATTTGCATTTTTAGCCAGTTAGTCACTTACGGATGTTGTCATAATCATTTGAATAAGTGACTTACGAAAGGTGATTATACAGTAGAACTTCGTTGGCTCGAACCTGGATGGCTGTTCTATATATAGTTCGAACCTCTTATCTAGTCCCGAACAAAATCCTATTTCGATGTATATGCATATACATATTTGGTATGATGTTAAACAATGAAACAGTGCTTGGCTCGAACAACCCTTAGCTCGAACTATTGTGTCGAGTCCCGTCGGGTTAGAGCCATCAACGTTCTACTGTATATTAAACTAATCAATAAACAATCGATTTACCTTTAGGGAGCTCCTCCTATGTTTCCTAAATTCTCTCCTCTCTGCCTACCTGCCTGGCTCTCTCTCTCTCTCTCTCTCTCTCTCTCTCTCTCCCTCCCTATATCTCATGTTCCACATTTCCTGAGCGTTTTTAATCTCTTTTCTTTACTTTTTGTATCTGTATTTGTATCAAGGAGTTTGTGGGAAGGGGAAGCCCCCCCCCCCCCCCCCCCCCCTGAATTCTCTGATGCTAATCCTTATGGTGATAAATAGTCTTATATTATTTTGTATAACCATTTTCCTTATACTGATCCACTCCGTGGCAGGTTTGGTGGAAAAAAAAGCAAGCTATAGATCTACATAGCTCAAGTTATTTTTGAGAAAATGCAGTAACATATTATACCAACGTTTTCATTAAAACTTGTTTAGATTTGTGTGTATGTACTGCACTAAAGAGTTATGCACACTCAACAGGTGTCATTGTACAAAGAATGACAGCTAGTATTACGCATAATATTATAAAACTCTGACGATATCTTTTGAACAAATGTAATAGATATGCACACGAACTGCGCAAATTGAATAGAAAGCGTATCTTTATAATATATATTTATGCAGACATTAATATATTTTTATATTTGGTTTTAAATCCAAAACACAAAATATCTAAATGTCTCGTACTTATATGATTTTAAATAACTTTTATAACGATTTTGTTGCTGAGTATTCTCTTACAATTCATTCATTCCAAAATAAAATATTTGTATATATGAGACATGATCATCCCATTAACGTGTCTGTCTGTCTGTCTGTCTGTCTGTCTGTCTGTCACACACACACACACACTCTCTCTCTCTCTCTCTCTCTCTCTCTCTCTCTCTCTCTCTCTCTCTCTCTCTCTCTCTTCTATCATTAAGTGTTCCAATATTCTTCCATACAATAACTTTATCATGTTGTTGATATTTCCATTTATTGTCGCCACCGTTTTCTCTATTGGCGACGCCTCCAGAAGAGTATTAGTAATTTTTAGAGTTTTAGATGAAAGTGCAGAGATACAGAATACTTTTTTGTAGTGTCCCCGAGTCTTTTACATGCCCGATGAAAGCACCGATACATGGTCTCTCCATTTTTGTTAAAGTCTCATACCAAAGGCTGATAAGTATTTTTAGATGTAGGAGCGGGGGATCGAACCTGCGACTCCTGGGTTTGAAGTCACTTTATCCTCATTTTCACTTTCTCCTCTTATGTTCTCTCCCTATACACATTTGTGTTCAAAACCTTACTACACAAACACACCAGTACCAGTGTCTATGACTTAATCAACACCGTGAAAAAACATACGTTGGTAACTTCATTACGCCGAAAAAAAATTATTTAAACTTATTTAAACATATGCGGATAAAAGGTCTTGCTCAAAGACATTACACATAGCCGTGGCGGGGTATCGAACCCGCGTCTCCCCAATCGGTTCGTTGCTCTATGTACCAAGCACTTCACGAATCAGGCGCTTCAGGAAAATGTTGGTAACCTATTTACAAAAGGCAAACTTATATTTTGTGTTAACCAAAACTTCGATCACCAACGACGTAAGATCCACACGTTTAATACCTAAACTACACGAGACAATCACCAACTGTATGATATGCACATGCATCAATGACATGAGAATCACACGTTTGGTACCTTTTTTAGATAAGACAAGCGCTACCTGCATGATAAGCACGTATTTGGTACTTAAATAATACAAGACAAGAACCAACTACTTGAGAACCACACATTTGGTACCTAAATTACACAATAAAATCACCAACGGAATGAGAACCAAACGTTTGGTACCTACAATACATAAGACAAACACAAACTGCATGCTAAGCACACGTTTGGTCCCTATTATACAATTAAAGCATAAACGGAATGAGAAACAAACGTTAAGTAAGTAAATTAAAAACGACTAGCACCAACTGCATGGTAAGCACACGTTTGGTAACTAAATAACGCAAAGCATCAAGGCCATGAGAATAACACTTTTGGTATCTTATATACATAAGACAAGCGCTACTTACATAATAAGCACGTGTTTGGTACCTAAGTTACACAGTAGAAGCACCAACGGAATGAAAAACAAACGTTTGGTACCTAAAATAGACAAGACAAGTACCAACGATGTCAGGTCCACATGTTTGGTACCTATATTACACAAGGCAATCACTAACTGCATGATAAGCACACGTTTGGTACCTAAATAACACAAGGCAAGCATTAACTACATGATAAGCACACGTTTGATACCTAAATAACACAAGGCAAGCACTAACTGCATGATAAGCACACGTTTTTGCCTAAATAACACAAGGCAAGCACTAACTGCATGATAAGCACACGTTTGATGCCTAAATAACACAAGGCAAGTACTAACTGCATGATAAGCACACGTTTGATGCCTAAATTGCACACGACAAGCCCTACCTGCATGATAAGTATGTGTATGGTACTTAAAATACACAAGACAGTCAATAACCGCATAAGAGAACCACACATTTGATATCTAAAATACCCAAGACAGGCACCAACGGCATAATGTGCACACGCTTGGTACCTGTATTACACAAGACAAGCACCAATTTTATGATATGCACACGATTGGTACCTAAATTACACAATTAAAGAACTAACAACATGAGAACCACACGTTTGGTACCTAAATTACATAAGAAAAGCACCAACGGCATGGAGACCACACGACAGGTACCTAAATTACACAAGACAAGCACCAAAGACAGTTGTAGCATGTTTCCCTGATATACTCCCTTCAAACTGAACTAAACAAGGAATAAGAGATATAGTTCCATGGATCTAGGAACATGTATTTTTACATGGTTATACAAAATAACATCAGTAATATAGAAAAGTGATTTTTTAAAATGGTAAGAACAAACTGGCCTTTATTTGACAGATCTAGCTAACAAAAAATATCGACTCTAGGTATATTATTAAATTTTTGCACGTGCACGTGCTTCAGATTTATTAACAAAACTCGACCGAGTGCTCTCGGGGTCAGTGAGGTACGGCAACCTTAATATCTATTCAATACCTGTCCATATATAATTGTTTATTAGAGTCTCATCATAGTATATACAATACTGAACATAACATTTAAAATACAATTTACACAGATATTACATACTGTGTCATTCTCTACAGAATTGTAAGAGACACCTCGGCAATATTTTAATATCACAGTAATTATACAATATTAAAACAACACATACAAACACACTATAATATACTTACTAGTTAAAAGGTGTACAGTCATTGTTAATCCAGAAAAAAGAAGAACATGAATCTTCATTTTTTTCATTTGTCTAAAACAGTATTAAAATAAGTTCTATTAATCCACTACTTATATAAACATGAGCAAAAGGGCAGAATTAAAACATATTTTAAAAAATCATTTATCGCCTCAAATCAGATTTAGGACGACCTGATTAACAATGACTGTGTATTCACAACTAAAATTTCCAATATCAAATTAAACAATATCAATCATTATATACATTATAAGATAACGTTAAATAGACCATAAATGCTGTCTATTTGCTTAAAAAGAGAGATCTTCTTTCAAGAATTAGAAAGCAGGGTTTGGCTACTATGAGTATAAGATCGTGGTTGGTGAACAACAAAGTAAGTTTGTTTTCATCTGATAGATTTCTGTATTGCATATCAATTTGAACAGCTTTTTCAGTTATATGTTGTCTAATATCGTTATATAAAGGGCATTTCAATATCACATGTTTCTCGGATTTGACTTGATCACTACAAAAAGGGCAAAGTCTGTGTTCAATTGGCAGTCGTTCATACCTTCCGGTTTCTAACCGTATTGGTGCAACACCACATCGAAATTTTGTCAAACAACACCAAGATCATCAAATTCCGACAAGAAATGGCCTCTGGGCAAGGGTTTGAACATGGCACCTAAATTTGCCAAAATCGGTGGAATTGCACGGATATACAGGGAGACAGATAGCTTATCACTCTAAGAACAAATGTTGCTTAGAATTAAATTCTCTACAACATATATCAACATAATCTCAATGCACATGGCTCTCATTTTCCGGCACGTGCTACAACATAACCTAAGTTCGAGGCCTGCTTGCGACCCCTGGTAGTCATATTTTCTTAAAAAAAATACAATTACCTCAAGAGCTACGCAATACCTGTCGAACCCTGTGTCTGGGTTAAAAACGTCACAAAAATGGCGTTAGTACCAGGGTTTGAACATGGCACCAAATATTTTTTGGAGTGGCACGTGTTGGCACGGGCAGTTGGGACTAAACGAAGACAGATAGCTGATCACTGTCAGAACAAAAGTTGCCCAGAATAAGATGTTCTACAACATATATGAAGAATAACAACAATGCGCGTGCCTCTCATTTTCTGGCACGGGTTACTAAATTTTGACCCGAGCTATACGAAAAAGTATAAGTTATTTTTCGAAACGGTAAAAATAAACTAGCCTTTATTTGACGAGATTGAGCTAATTTTTTTTTCTCTAGGTCCCTTATTTCTATGCATGCACAAAATATTAATTTTGGACTTGTGACAACCCAGGGTGGGTATTTTGACTACCCTGTAAATTCTACTGTGGGTATTTTGAATACCCTGTAAATTCTACTGTGGGTATTTTGAATACCCTGAAAATTCTGCTGTGGGTATTTTGAATACCCTGAAAACTCTGCTGTGGGTATTTTGACTACTTTGCCATTTTTGAGGTGTGGGTATTTTGACCGTGGGTATTTTGAGTGGTACCCACTACGTCACACGCACTTGCAATAGCAGATGATCGCTATCATACTGAAGAGAATGTAAAAGTTTTCGCGAGAATAAAGTGATGTAAAGTTCATATTTATATAAATTTAAGAATATAATTATTTTTTCTTTATGATTTTTCATAATTAAAACAGTACTTACCCGTAAAAATAACATTATAGTTACGTTTTTCATAGCCGTGACCAATGTAAACAAATCCCGACGGAAGTGACCGAGTACATTAATGCTCAAGCCTTATAAATTCGGAATGGTTTCGTAATCATTTTTTTGCAGTCGTACATACTTGGCAAATTCCGTCATCTTCGGTATTACGTAGTAATAGCCAAGGTGTTCCGAGTGCATTTTTTTGGTCACTTCGTAACCAGTTTTTAATAAGAAGAAACAAGGATTATTTATAACCGCCATTATGCGACTACCCCACGGAAGCACTTCCTTTTTCTAATGGTGGTACGAACAATTGGAAGAGGCTATTTATCAAGAAGGTTCCACTGTCACTGCGTATGATCAATATTTTTTCATATTCGCAATATCTCTCCTGCGAATAATGGAAACCCAAACCTCCATTTTTGGAGAGTATTGAACCTTCTTGACGTTTATCTGTTTATATTACAATTTTTCTGCATTGTGAAAGAAAAATGCTATTCTCTTGACGAATATGCATTATATTTTTCTACATTGTGAAGGAGAAATAACATTTAGACATCGATTGGTAGGTGTTTTTGATCAGAGTTCTGTAAACATCAATAATGTGACTTTAAAATTTGGTTTTACCAGTGGGAGTTTGTTATTTTTAGGTTTTTATGAGTCTAACAATGTAAATCGATAACTTATATACCTTAATTACAAAAATTGTCCCCCCCCCCTTCCCTTACACACACATACAAACATGTATATGGAACTGCCATTATAAGAGTTTAAAAGCAAAAACATAAAAATAATACACCGCATTAAAATGCACACCACCCACAAACAGATCTATAACAGTATACTGCAGTCTCAACAAACGTTTACTCTTCGAGAAAAAATGACAGTGATTGTTTCTATTTATACTTATTAAAGAGTGGTTTAAAACATTAAATATTGTTCTGTAACTTTTGTGTATCAATATTAATTGTGTTTTTTATTGTAGAAATTGTAAATACAGAAAAGAGGTAATACTTTCTTAGCTTTACACAGGAAGTCTATCAGGGAGAAAGTCTTTGTAGTACAAGAAAGTACAAACTCCTCCAAGGAGTGAGATGTCAGTTCAAGTCTGACCTTGGACAAATTGATAGACTTCCATTACTTTTTCATAATGATATATAATAAAGGCTTTCAATTGTGCAATGATGTGGACTTTGGTTAAAATATTTGGAATGAAATAAGGCTTATTTATACAAATAAGAAAATCATTAAGCAAAGTTTAACTTATAAACTTTTCAAACCCTATTTAGTTTCCATTCAGTAAGGCAAATTGAAATGAAAATAAAGAATATTGAAATACTTGCATACAATCATTCAGTCTGTATGTCAACTATATATATAGTGTGTTATTGTCAGTCACTTCACTTCAATTATTAATTATTGTATTCTATTTTTTTAACAATGTAAAACTTAAACCCAAAATAATACTGGTGTGTATGGCATGCTATAAGTACAAGCATTTAGTTATTTAAGATTTGGAGATACTAATTAGTTTGAACTTTTGATATATGACACTGTCTAAGGATCACATACAGCAGGCCAAAAATAGAATTAGTAACATATTTTATGGTCATTTAGCGAAGAGAGTGGACATCTGATATATAGAAAATCGTGCGTTATGTGTTAATGATGTGCAATGTTGAAACAATAGAAACTGCATTTCGTTTCTCTATGAAAATCAATTGAATTTGGGTAGTGCTTAAAGTACCAGTTTGCATTTCATTGGCACCATGATGTTGCTTTGCTTTTAGCTTGTAGGACATTACATTTCATGGGATGCTTACTGTAGCCTAGGTAGCCATAAAGATGTGCACAACTGTGCTTATTCAACAGGACTTGGAACAAAGTCACTATTCAGACAATGACATTAAATTGGTAGCAAGATACTTCTGTGTTTTTTTAATATAAAAAAAAACATCATCATAATTATTCTTTCATCTTAAATAATTTGAAAATATATTACAAATTATACAATTTTGAGTTTTCACTGAAAGATAAAAAACATTCTCTAGTCTAGTTCAGACTTCAGACATTAATCTAGCCTGTTTTTCATCACTGGGTCAAACTCAAAATTATGCTACCATTCCTGAAATAAACACAAACTTATTTACTAATATAAGCATTTTTCACTATCCTCATTCCATAAATTCAAAACTGATTTACAATAGGTAGTATGAAGCCTCCAACAGATATCCTTAGTTGGGATTGAACCAACATCTTCCATCTTAAAGACAGATGTACTTCATTGTACTATAAGGATGCATTTTGAAGCTGCATTAAACTTACATTGTACATTAATTATGATAGTTCAAATCCCTGTTTTATTTTTAAGTCTTACAGTAATTCAAGCTTTAAAAATGTTTGCTTTTAATTATCAATTTTGTAAAAATTAAATCGTTGCCATTAAGCAAACTTGAATAAACCGACAATTGGAAAATCTTTATTCAATAAATTTACACTCTTTTTACAGCGACACACATACACATACAGGTATGAAGAGGTACATAGGTAAGAGAAGTAAACTTACCTTGACACACATACACTCCTCATACATGGGTATGAGGAGAGGGAATCTTACCCTGACACACATACACTCTTATACATTGGTACGAGGAGAGGGAATCTTACCCCGACACACATAAACTCCTTTTTTCTTCTGTGTTGCCTTCAAACTGAGTTTTTTTCTATTTTCTTGTTTGATGAGATTTTTTACTTAGGCGTAAGTTTTTCTATTGTGTTTATTGTGCCATGAGTAGAATCTATACATATAACATCAGGGGCATAATGTTTAAATTCTATAGCCTGTTCTTTGGTCATCAGAACCCACATGAAATCTTCTTTCCTAAATTGGATAGAATTAGATTGTGTGTGTTGCTGCTTATATAACAGCACAGGATTAGTGGGGAGTGACTGCAGACTTGGAACTCTTAAATGCACTGATGTTGACTACTAATATTTTGTACCATGAATAAACGTGACCTAATCTGATTCCTTACAGATTCTGGGATAGGAAGGAAACGAGTTTGATTTAAACCAGTTGCATGAAAATGGGTCTGTATGTACTTCACAGAAACAACCCCAGAACTTTGCACTATTACATTCATTCTTGATGGGCAGATCTTACCTATTTTTGCTGAGCCTTTACGTGCACGTTTATTACTTAAAACAGCATTATTAATGTTATTACTATTTTCACTAAGTTTTGAACCACTACGATAACATATAAAGTTCTTGTATACTTTACCACAGACCTTTTTCGTAGCTAAGCACTTCAAAAACACATTATTTGTACATTCCTCATTGGATTTCCAACACATAAATTCCTGTTCAGTTTTAAAATTAAATGTTTGTATTGCCATTTCAGTTCCATGAATAGTCTTAAGGTGTTCAGTCATTTTATCTACTGTCCTAAACTTTTCAGAACAAGATGGTGTCAGGTGAGTGAAACTTAACTTGACAAACATACACTCTTCATAAACAGGTACCAGGTGAGTAAAACTTACCTTGACACACATACACAGGTGTCAGGTGAGTGAAACTTACCTTGACACACATACACAGTTGTCAGGTGAGTGAAACTTACCTTGGTACACATACACTCTTCATACACAGGTGTCAGGTGAGTGAAACATACCTTGACACACATACACTCTTCATACACAGGTGTCAGGTGAGTAAAACTTACCTTGACACACATACACTCTTCATACACAGGTGTCAGGTGAGTAAAACTTACCTTGACACACATACACTATTCATACACAGGTGTCAGGTTAGTAAAGCTAACCTTGACAAACATACACTCTTCATACACAGGTGTCAGGTTAGTAAAGCTTACCTTGACATACATACACTCTTCATACACAGGTGTCAGGTTAGTAAAGCTTACCTATACACACATACACAGTTGACAGGTGAGTGAAACTTACCTTGGCACACATACACTCTTCATACACAGGTGTCAGGTTAGTAAAACTTACCTTGACACACATATACTCTTCATACACAGGTGCCAGGTTAGTAAAACTTACCTTGACACACATACACAGGTGTCAGGTTAGTAAAACTTACCTTGACACACATACACTCTTCATACACAGGTGTCTGGTGAGTGAAACTTACCTTGACACACATACACTCTTCATAAACAGGTACCAGGTGAGAGAAACTTACCTTGGTACACATACACTCTTCATAAACAGGTACCAGGTGAATGAAACTTACTGTGACACACATACACAGGTGTCAGGTGAGTGAAACTTACCTTGACACATATACACTCTTCATACACGGGTACCAGGTGGGTGAAACTTACCTTGACACACATTCATTCTTCATAAACAGGTACCAGGTGAGTGAAACTTACTGTGACACACATACACAGGTGTCAGGTGAGTGAAAATTACCTTGACACACATACACTTTTCATAAAAAGGTACCAGGTGAGTGAAACTTACCTTGGCACATATACATTCTTCATAAACAGGTACCAGGTGAGTGAATCTTACTGTGACACACATACACAGGTGTCAGGTCAGTGAAACTTACCTCGACACATAAACACTCTTCATACACTGGTACCAGGTGAGTGAAACTTACCTCCACACATTTTTTCAAGACAAGAACAAAAATAGTCTTAACATATGCTATGGTAATGTAACTTTAAATAATAAGTATATATGCTTTTCAGAAATAGTTTTGAGTGACAATTGCAGCGTGTCCCTTTAAAGTATTTTAGTAAGCTAATAAATGTGAATAGCTGATATACTACGCAGCTATTTTACAAATCTTTTTGCTTTGATCAATTATACCGCAATTATCTAAAGTTTTATATTGCTTCTAGTGTTTCATGATTAATAAAGTAAACACTAAAACATTCACAAACTATTTGTTACAGATCATGTCATGTTAGTTCGCTATTGAACACGCGATGTTTTAAAATAGATATTCAACAATACAATGTGCAAAATCATTCATATACATATCAAGACTTCCTTACCTGCAGTAGTGGGTCCTCCGTGGCCGAGTGGTCTAAGGCGCCGTCTCAAGATCACTTACCTCTCACCGCTATGGTCGTAGGTTCGAGTCCCGCTCGCTCCAAAAACTTTATGTGAGAAAGTTTCCAGTTACTTGCGGAAGGACGGTGGTTCTACTCAGTCTGACTCAGTCTGAGGTCTTCCTCCACCAGTAAAACTAGATATGCCATATATAACCTGAAATGTGTTGAAAATGGCGTTAAACCCCATTCCAAAAAAAAATTACCTGCAGTAAAGTACAAGGTCATGGTTGTCTCTACCTGTAAACAAGTTGATTATGTTATTGTAGAGTTTTACATTTTGAGCAAGTTAAGTCATTTACGGATGTTGTCATAATCATTTGAATAAGTGAGTAACGAAAGGTGATTATACATGTAGCTTAAAAATGTTGACTCAATGTGTTTATTACTATTTATCAAATGTAGGCTTATATAACAACTTTTGTGTTAAGTAATTAACTTCTTAACTTTGTGATATTCAAAACTGGTAATTGCTATTTAAATTAACTGTTTTTACTTGATAAATCTTAACATATTATTGATGGAGAACTACCTTGTACAATTGTTAGAACATACCTAATCTCATTTTCACTTGGGTACTTGCCGGAGCCTCCACAACTCCGCTGCGTTTTTTAAGATTCTGTTCTGTGTTAAAATTATGGTAAATGAGTAAATCTTTAATCAATTTTAAAGTTTAGAACCTGCCTGAGCCTGAACCACCCCACCCACCGCTCTCCAACCTAAATTTCGTTTCAGAAAAATGGTATTAAAATGATAAATTGTGACTGATGTTTAGCATTTTGCCCCGTTTTGCACCTCCGGCCCCACATTATAAAAATAATTGGTATCACTTCCCACTACAACCACTTCTAATTTGTTATTGTTGTTTTGTATAAAAAGTATGATTTGTGTGAGTTTATAGTCTGCCAAATAGTGTCAAGCCAGGCCCATGCAGCCCAGTCGGTAGCTCATCTGACCATGAATCTAGGGATTGTGAGTTTGAATCCTTGCCGTGATGATTTACATACGGCACTGCGTCTCATATCATTTGTCTCTCACCATTGGCTCAAGTGGGAAGGTCATTAGTTACTCGTGGACATTGGTGTGCTCGAGTACTAGCCATGGTTAACCTTCCAGGAAAGAATGTTTAGGTGAACTGATCGTCTGTCATCTCTCGAAGGCATAAAAATTATGCTGAATATCCAATCAATCAATCAATCAATCAATCATAGAGTGAAGGTCTGAAGTAATAGAGCATCGTTTGGAGAAGAACTACTCATTACACTACTACAGATTAAGTATAGTTGATCGACAATATAAAAAACAGAGAAAAACACATAAATACAACATTGTGTAGGTTTATGTTTTGTTGGCCAAGTTAATTATCCGTTAAGGTCAAGGTCATCCACAAAAAGCAGTTTTGAGTAGTATTACTTGGTTTGCAATGACGGAGCTAAACACAAAATAGAACATTTTGTAGATCAACTTAATTGTAACCCATAAAGGTCAAGGTCATTCAGATGGTTGTGAACATTACCACGCAATGAGAGTAATAGTATTGGGAATCTGCCTCAACAGTTTCTATAGAAACTTGAATTTCTGTAGATACAAACTTTCTTAAAGAAATGGAGATAAAAACATGAACTTTTGTAGTCCCTAAATCAATTATCTCCAGAGGTCACGGGGAAGGTAATCAGAACAATGCTGCACGTAGTATTGTCCATAAAATAACTTGAAACAATTTTGCGTGCATGCTTATACTCTAAGGCACTATGTATAATATCAGACTCCTAACTTTAGAGTCAGTATCATACTGCACGTAGTATTGTCCGTAATACTACTATGGACCAAGTTTGGGGAACAGTTTCTCAGAGTTAAATGCAAAAATCCTGATGTTAAAATATTGGCACTGCAAGTGCCATTGAAAAATATTTTGTTTTTCTAATACAAGACGAGAGTTATGGCTATACACAAAATAGAGTTATCCCACTTGCCTTTGAGTGTGCCCAGAATAGTGGAGAATAAGTGCGGAGTTGCAATGGTGCACATGACCAGTAATTACCGAGGTATCAGACGTAAAGAACTTGCTATATACGACACCAGCATGACGGAAGATTCCAGGCTTACACTCCTATTTTACATTTGAAACATGACAAGTGGATGCGTGTGAAAAGGAACCAAACAAATATTTTTTTCAAATATATCTCGACTTGGCACAATTTGCAACCGAGCACTTACATAGGATAGGAAACTTGCATATCCTGACTAAATGTTGAAAAAAATAGCACACGAATGATTAATATTTGACAAATTAACCTTTCAGAATTCACAGACAACTGCTTTCTTGTACATAAAATGTAATTGGATGTAACCTTAAATGTTTTAATATGATTCGATCACGCACAATGATCTTGAATTAAAGATATTATTTTATATTAATTTTATTTTATCATTGGTTGCGATGAAAGCTCAGAGCTTATATGAATGGCTCTCGGGTCCGCTTCCTGGGAAGAACCAGTACTGAGTGTGCTTTTTTATGAGAGGCATCGGGTCGACTGGGGGATCGAAACCGCAACCTCTGCCGTGAGCGGTCAACACACTATCCATTAGACTACCTCCCCACTTATATTAGATATTGAGGTTTGAAGTAAAATATCTCGCAATTTTCTTGCTTTTTTAGCTGAAGTATACACATTTTGTAATCCGAAGTACTTCAACAATTTCAACACCAATAGCTGGGAATGGTATTGTTTTGATGAAAATTTCATTCTGCAATGTAAGAATTTTTATTTGTGTTCCTAAGATGAATGGAAGTAAGATAACTGAAAACCAGATATTTTGAGAGTTTGCGTGAAAACATGAGCGTTCACAAAATCTCAATTAGTGCTTACCGATGGATGCTCCCCAAGTGAGTATTTGACTCTGTGCCAGCTACTTGGTTGAAAAATAACAAACTGCATAGCAGGAACAATATGTGGCTCTGCACTTCATAGAACCCATTCGTAAATCATTGAACCGGAATAAAACGATAATATGCACAGAACCTAGCTAGTTTTACAGAATTAAAACCAGAGGTTGTAGCGAAATAGCGTCATGACGACAATATGCACATCTCCACTTGGTAATGATGCATCCTAGCAAGTTTTATAAAATTTCAACCACATGTTGTAGAGAAATAGAGTGGAGAAGAATTTGGTCACAGACTGAATAAAAGGACCATAACTCCGTGAAAAAAACATCGAACCGGAACACAAACATAGCAAATTTCATAATATTCCAACCTGAGGTTGTATAGAAAATGCGCAGACAATAATTTGGTCACAAACAGAATCAAAGGGCCATAACTCCATGAAAAATCATCGAACCGGAACACAGAAAATATGCACATCTGTACTTGGTAATGATGCATCCTAGCAAGTTTCATAAAATTCCAACATGGGGTTGTAGAGAAATAGCGCAGACAATAATTTGGTCACACACAGAATCAAAGGGCCATAACTCCGTGAAAAATCATCAAACCGGAACACAAAGACAATATGCGCATCTGCACTTAGTAATGATGCATCCTAGCAAGTTTCACAAAATTCTAACATGGGGTTGTAGAGAAAAAGCGCGGACAAGAATTTGGTCACAAATAGAATCAAAGGGCCATAACTCCGTGAAAGATCATCAAACCGGAACACAACGACAAAATGCGCATCTGCACTAAGTAATGATGCATCCTAGCAATTTCATTAAATTCCAACATGGGGTTGTAAAGAAATAGCGCGGACAAGAATTTGGTCACAGACTCAATCAAAGGGCCACAACTCCATGAAAAAACATCGAACCGGTACACATAGACAAAATGCGCATCTGCACTTGGTAATGATGTATCCTGGCAAGTTTCATAAAATTCCATCATGGGGTTGTAGAGAAATAGCGCGGACAAGAATTTGGTCACAGACTCAATCAAAGATCCTTAACTCTGTGAAAATTTTACCGAACCGGAACACATAGACATTTGCGCATTTGCACTTGGTAATGATGCATCCTAGCAAGTTTCATAAAATTCTAACATGGGGTTGTAGAGAAATAGTGCAGGCAATAATTTGGTCACATACAGAATCAAAGGGCCATAACTCCGTGAAAAATCCTCAAACCGGAACAATAAGACAATATGCAAATCTCCACTTGGTAATGATGCATCTTAGCAAGTTTCACAAAATTCCAACATGAGGTTGTAGAGAAATAGCGCGGACAAAAGTTTGGTCACAGACTCAAACAAAGGGCTATAACTCCGTGAAAAAACATCGAACCGATACACATAGACAATATGCGCATCTGCACTTGGTAATGGTGCATCCTAGTTTGTTTTATAAAATTCCAACATGGTGTTGTAGAGAAATAGCGGGGACAATCATTTGGTCACAGACTCAATCAAAGGGGCCACAACTCCGTGAAAAATCACCAAACCAGAACACATAGACAATATGCCCATCTTCACTTGGTAATGATGCATCCTAGCAAGTTTCATAAAATTCCAACATGGGGTGTTGTAGAGAAATAGCGTGGACAAGAATTTGGTCACAAATAGAATCAAAGGGCCAGAACTCCGTGAAAAATCATCAAACCGGAACACAAAGACAATTTGCGCATCTGCACTTGGTAATGATGCATTGTAGCAAGTTTCACAAAATTCCAACATGAGGTTTTAGAGAAATAGTGCGGACAATAATTTGGTCACAGACTCAATCAAAGGGCCATAACTCCGTGAAAAATCATCGCACCGGAACACATACAATATGCGCATCTGCACTAGGTAATGATGCATCCTAGCAAGTTTCATAAAATTCCAACATGGGGTTGTAGAGAAATATCGCGGACAATAATTTGGTCACAAACAGAATCAAAGGGCCACAACTCCATGAAAAATCATTAAACTCAAACACAAAGGCAATATGCGCATCTGCACTTGGTAATGATGCATCCTAGCAATTTTTACAAAATTCTACCATTGGGTTGTTGTGAAACAGCATGGACAATAATTTGGTCACAGACTCAATCAAAGGGCTATTACTCCGTGAAAAACATCGAACCGGTACACACAGACAATATGCGCATCTGCACTTGGTAATGATGCATCCTAGCATGTTTCACAAAATTCCAACATGGGGTTGTGGAGAAATAGTGCGGACAATAATTTGGTCACAGATTCAATCAAAGGGCCACTACTCCGTGAAAAATCACCAAACCAGATCATAGACAATATGTGCATCTGCATTTGGTAATGATGCGTCCTAGCACATTTCATAAAATTCCAACATGGGGTTGTAGATAATGAACGATAGAATGAATAGGGTTTTACGGCATACCAACACATTATAGGTTATTCGACGCCAACAGGAAGGTGGATTCCAGGTTCACTCTACATGTACAAAGACAACAAATAAACATATAGATTTTAAACAAAAATACACCAACAAATGAATATGCAGAATGAACCTAAAACCTTGATACCTGCAGAACTGCAGAGATTCAGCAAATTCTATCGTATTACTCAAATTGTCGCTTCTTACGACATATATGAACCACAGTGGTCCTATTCTTGCCATCACTCATATGGCTCCCTGAAACCACACAGGAGTTGATAATTTAACCACAATAGTGAACATGACAAAAAATGATAAAATGAACATGACACCTATTCGGAGGATTCCTACCCCTCTGCAGAGATTGGCAGTGATTCTATTCTTAGCTTGGGTTGAAGAGAAATAGCACGGACAAGAATTTGACACAAATAGAATCAAAGGGCCGTAACTCCGTGAAAAATCATCAAACCGGAACACAAAGACAATATGCGCATCTGCACTTGGTAATGATAAATCCTAGTATGTTTCATAAAATTCCAACATGGGGTTGTAGAGAAATAACGCGGACAAGAATTTGGTCACAGACTCAATCAAAGGGCCATAACTCCGTGAAAAATTACCGAACAGGAACACAAAGATAGTATGAGCATCTGCACTTGATAATGATGCATCCTAGCAAGTTTCATAAAATTCCAACCAGAGGTTGTAGAGAAATAGCCCGGACAAGAATTTGGTCACAAACAGAATCAAAGGGCCTTAACTCAGTGAAAAATCATCAAACCGGAACTCAAAGACAATATTTGCATCTGCACATGGTAATGATGCATCCTAGCAAGTTTCATAAAATTCCAACCAGAAGTAGTAGTGAAATAGCCCAGACAAGAACTTGGGGACTTATGGATGGACACATGCACAGACAAAGTGGCGACTATATGCTTCCCCCCTTTGGGGAAGCATAATAACAGGTTGGCAAATAATGTCATAACACACTTTTTCTCAGCTCCGTGTTTATTTTATTAAAAAAATGGATAATAATAATAATGAAATTAGCAAAGTAGATTTAACAAATAAAGTTTCTGAAAAAAACAAACAATACATACGAAATACATGCAAACCAATTTCATACTATATTACGAAGTGACAAAGAAATCTTCTAATTTATCAATAGCACAAGGCTAAAGTGGGCTTGAGGATATACCATTGATAGAAGTCTCCACATTTGCTGTTTCTATAGATATATGTATATAATTAAGATGAAATGAGAAACAAATTTGAACCCGTGTACCACATTTTGTTTGATTAAAACTTATTTAGTTGACCTCAATTGTGAAACAAGTTATAACAACTTGGACAAATCTAAATCCTCCTGGATGGAATTCGAACCAGTACTAAGCATGTGTGGATAAATATATTTGTTTGAATTTGCTTAAGTACAACAAATTGATAATTCAGTTTCTGAGAGAATGAATTCTGAAAATATTTCTATTTTATGCGGTTGCAATAAAGGCCAATTTGATACACAGAATCAACCTAAAACCTTGATACCCACAGAACGGCAGAGTTTCAGCCAATTCTATCCAATATATATAGTTAATGTACTACTAAAACAGCTTAAAACAGCTTATAATAGTGAAAAATAAATGGTTTAGTAATAAAGGCAACCAAGACAAATATCATAGGAGCTACAGTGGTCCTAATTTTTGCCATCACTTATTTGGTTTCCTGGGGTCGTATTCACCAACAATTCTTAAGAATGTTCTTAAACTTAAGCTTGAAATCAAAATTTCAATCTTAAATATCTAGTTTACTATGACAGATAGAAGAATTATGAGAGTGTATTTGACTATATATTAGGGGTCCCTGCATGCTTGCAAATTTTGGTCTCAAAACATGGTCTCTAAGTATGTTTCTCAAAATTCATTCTTGTGTTCAAGTCTTAGAATATTCTTAAGAATGGTTGGTGAATACCATCCCTGAACTCACACAAGGCTTGAATTTTTTAACTACAATAATGAAACAAAAGAAAACAATAATAAAATGGATACAACACCCATTTGCAAGATTTGTAATCTACAGAATGTTACATTATGGGACATAACTGGACAGGGTTCATACAGATAAGGACTGATAAAATTCAAGCCCTTTTTAATGCTATTTGTTCATTTTCAAGCACTTTATCCACTGACGTTAAAAAAAAAAGCATTATTCAAGGAGGTTTTTTAAGAAATCAGCACTTTTCATCTGAAAAAATGAAAATCAAGCACTTTTCAAATCTGTGCAAACCTTGTTCAAAGCGGCAGCCGAGGAAGTTGCATATACAGTTATTCTAATTAGCTTGATCGTCATGTATAACATTTTATTGTTGTTTGTTTTTACTGCTGATTAATTTTGAACTGTACTACATAAAAATTATTTGATCCAATACCCTTCTTCATATTGCACGATCACATGGTAACATCTGTTGTAGGTGATTGGCTATACATATACAGGTGTAGAATAAAAACAGTTAGTGTGTAGGACTTGAACAGTATATAACAGTGAAAAATAAATGATCGAGTAATAAAGAGAAGCACTTTCATCTTTGATCAACATCCTGCATGGCAAAAATACAACCAGCATATTTTTTTTATATAAATGTCACATATACAAAAGAACAATGTTACGTTAACAATACCAGTATAAAAAATTTACAAACTCAGCAGTTTAAATATAGTCAAACCTGTCTTAGAAACCAAGTCAAAGGAAAGACCAAATGTGACCTTTTAAAACATGTTGTTACATGTTCTTAATATGGATTAGTTTGATCTAATATCAAAGAAATAGGGAAAAATCAAGCATTAATCATTTAATACATTTCATTTCTTACTCTCTTGTGAGGAAAATAAACAATCATTTCATGTTTAAAGGGCACATGGCAACGTTGAAATCGATTTACTATGTCCAAGCAAAAAACTCCTTTCATCATTATGACAATACGGAAATAGTAAAATGATACGGCTACACACAAAATGTTACTTAAATGTTAGTATCCATTCAAATGAAATTGATCGGTAACCACTATTTTACTAAAAATTAAGCCAATAAGGGCCAACAACTGCTGTAAAATTTGAATGACATTGACAAATATCGAACTTGACCTTTATTGTATAATGATATATTACACACCCAATATTAATCGAATACATAGACCCTTTCAGGAGTTATAAATGGAAAACAGATCTGACACTCAGACAGACGATTGAACAGACTCAAACACACACACACACACACACACACACACACACACACACAACTCTTTAAAATACATGTATGTATTCCTTTTTTCTGTGGATATGTTTCTATTTCACCCATTTAAACTTAATTAGAGAATTATAACAGAGGATTTAAAATGTCCAATAAAGTGTGCCTTTTGACCTTTAACCAGTGTCATGCACTTTAAAAAAGAAAATAAAGGATCTGCATACATGGAGTGGTATTTATATTTCACAACTGCATCACGTGAATATATATACTATTTTCAGAAATAATACTAGATGAAAATTTATCAAAATTGCTTGATGTCCTTTAAAGTTAAAATTTAAATTTACCTCAAATTGTTGAAACATTACCTAATATTAAATAATCTATGAAAAATGTCCAAGGTATTGTTCCATCTTTTATTTTATTTTATTTGTTTGTTCGGTATGACAAGTAAAATTTAATGTTTATGTACATACTGTATGAGAAATGTATAACAATGCAGTCAAACAATCAGATTATAGATAAATTAGTAAATTGTTTTAAATGCACAATATATACGTTTTTTAATATTTTTTATATCAGATCTGCTATCATTTTTATTGGAAAGCAATTAATTTGTTAAATTTGTGTTTTAAAGTGATGAAATTCTTGGATTTAAATTGAAAAACAAGATAAAACAGTTTTTTCTTGATATATCATTCAGATCACATCTAAATTTGTGTTTTTAAAGGTGTTAATACGTCTAATAAGCATTATTGCAGCAAAATATGCAATAAATTATTACAGTCTGCGAAAAATCGATATAGTTTGAGACCCAGTCTATGATATTTTCAACCAGGCTACAAAACGTAAAGCCTGACTATTTTTATGACCTTTTTACCGAAATGGAAGAATCTGAGCAATATGATGGGAAAATTTACTTTATTTCTTTTATGAAACTGAACAAAATTACAATGAAACGATAAAAAGTTTTGGAAAGTCTCTTGTCCAAAGGACTATAGTCCTGAAATGTTTTTGGCACCGACTACTACTGCTGCAACAAATTTTTCAGATGAAGGTTTGTATGAAAATGTGGGTGATAAAGTGAACATAATCTAAGTAACAATTAAAGAATGGACGGACAATGGACTACAGGCACAATTATCAGTATAGCTAACATCAGGTGTTTTGCTAAAGCGAGTTGACAACAGTGTTTACTGGGGAAAAATAGAAGATTGTAATTGTCGTTGACCTAATCTCTGTATGTACTATACACTGAGTACAGGAAGTCGACTTTAATACATATTCATAGGCCTACCCAATTTGATTGATATTATTTTAGTGTTTGACTTATTTCATGGAACATCAATTTGATTGATATTATTTTAGTGTTTGACTTATTTCATGAAACATTTTAAAAATTGACATAGTACAAAGCCCATAATATAATTTTAGTCTCTGAATTGTTGCATACTTTTATAAAATACATGAAAAAAGAAAAGAAAAAGAAATTCAACAATTTAAAAATGCTGAAATTTTACTTTAAAAAAAACATAAAACTTTTGGCTGTAACATGCCCATCAGTCCATTTTGCTTCTGAGGGAGAAGTTACTGTTCTTAATCACTTTCACCTCTATGAACTTTTTCTTTTTCTGAAATGAGAAGAATATAAAAAATTTACCGGTACTCTACGGAATAAAAATACAACGTGTCATTGTCTGTGGAGCTAATACTCAAACAATAACAGTCATCAATTTCTCCTCGCCCCACCCCCGCCATGGGGTATTTTATTTAAATGCTCCGAGTCCTGAAACTTGAAAATGAAAACTCCTTCACAGTAAATGGTACTACTAGACCATGATCAAGTTTCAGCTATGTGAACTTTTAATTTTGTAATTCTGAGTATTTGTTTCCAAAGTAACAGAAAAAAAGACTGCTCCAATGCACAGATGTATGTGGAGAAATGGGGAAGAGAATAAATATATTGAGCTTACAATCAGCCACAGGTGTCACAACACGACACGAATATAATACTTCCTGAAGCTGCTATGTCAAGAAAATGGAAACTCCCTATAAATGAAAGGCATTTAATTACCAGATCAATAGGTTGGCATGTATGGAAAGTTTTGTGGAAATACCATGTACTGTTTCGAGTTGTACTTTGGAAAAAGCGAATTTTGTAATTTTGGCTATTTGTTTCCATGGAAACAGAAAATAATTGAAAATTAAAACTCACTCATAGCAACTGGTACTGATACACAACTAGGTTGACATGAATACAAAGTTACATGAAGCTGAACAGTTTAAAATTGTATTCAAGAAAACTTTTGAACAGTGGCACAGACTGACACACACAGGCAGAGACAGTGTATAATTTAATATCCGCCGCCAAATTGCATTGTGGTGGATAATTTGAAATGTGCCCACAGGACACAGATGTCCTCTGCTATATATTTAACAAAAACCAAATAGAAAAGGTGTCACAACTCCAGTAAAATTTGACTGTCGTTGGCAAATATCTAACTTAACCTGTATTTTATAAATGGACCATTTTAATAGTAGGGGGGTAAAGTTACTCCTATGATACAGAATTTCTATACTGAAATATGAAAAACTTTGTTCAAAATATAACTTAAATATCTTGAAGACCTGTGTGTCTAGACGGCAAATGAAATTGTAAATTACTTACAATCATCTAAATAATATTATGCAAGCATATAAAGATTTCAACTAAAATAAACAAAAATAATTTTTTAATAAATAAAATTGTAATGTAACTTCAAGACTTTATGCATCTTTATCCTGATCTCTGAAAATCTGGTAGTCATATACCCCATCTTTTCCTATTTACGGGTGAATTAACTCTCATTTAAAAAGTTACCTAAGGCACCATATATATTTAGAGTTTTTGACCAGAAATCAATTTTGTTCACACCATTCTTCGATTGTTGGGGGCATAGCAACCATCAATGCATGGACACCGGAAACAGGGAGATCATATAAGCTTACCTGTGAATTAAAAAATTATCCATAGGGCCATAAACCACAAAATGACAATTATTATGCATACCGTATTTAACCAATGTATTGGGATGAAATGATGGTACTTCACTTACATCACATTTGATGCCTGGATGAATATCCACGTCGCAGAATTCTTGGGAGTATGATTTTCCATCGACCTCTGCGGAGATGACAAGATCTCTGAAAACAAACAGTCATATAATTTAAGAATACATTTTAATAGAAACGTACATAAACAATAATTTTTGCACTACAAAGTTACCTATCTGTATCATATACAAACCATTCACTGGATAGATAATATCTTTTCAGCAAAATTTTACTTTAATTGAATTTAATCATTTAAATTTTTGTTATAATTCTATTATGAAATTATTAACATAGTTTAATAACCTGAGCGGCGATCCCCGACTGGGTCATACCAAATACTTGAAAAATTATACAAAAACTTACTTGCTTGACCCTCAGCATTTAGAGGATAGTTCTAGATCTGGTTGGCCCAGTGTCAGTATAACTTGACTTGGTGAGGTACCATACTAAGTGTCCGCAGTGTGACACTCCCGTGTGGCAGCGCTTAGAATACAGTCCAGGGCTGGAAAATTCCACTCGTCCGCTCGCCATGACAAGTGAACATTTGGTCAGGACGAATAAGATTTAAGAAACTGACCTTAATATTTCTTAGATTTTTTACCATTTAATTAAAAAATGTTAGAAAGGGAGGACGAGTAGCTTTTATAAGACATTTCAAGCCCTGCTGTCTCAAGTATACACTGCCGTGACATAGCTGTTGAAAGTGAAACTAAACACCATACAAAACTATACAGTTTAATCATATTGCTGGCATGTATGAGTGTATCAATAAAGGTCACAACAGTAATCAGAA
This sequence comes from Panopea generosa, assembly GCA_029582155.1. Classification (NCBI taxonomy): domain Eukaryota; kingdom Metazoa; phylum Mollusca; class Bivalvia; order Adapedonta; family Hiatellidae; genus Panopea; species Panopea generosa. The sequence continues at coordinate 48,888,289 of CM055907.1, forward strand.
ATTGGGAGTTTACCGAATATTTAAACGATGCTGTGGGTTTTTTATTGGCATTTAGTCAGGAATTGCCACTACAGTAAAACCTGTCTTAAGCAGCTAGTCAAGGGAAGGAGCTAAAGTGGTCTTATAATACAGGTTGTTGCTTAATACACTAACTGGTTAATTTATTCTGAAAAGGTAGAAATGGGAAATAGCAAATATGGCTGCTTAAGACAAGTGGCTGCTTAAAAGAGGTGACCGTTTACACAGGTTTGACTGTATATATCATGGATTGTATAATATGCACAAGTCCCACACTTAAAAGATTTTAACTAATGTATTATCTAGCTATGAATGCAACTTACATATTTCTCCCCCCCCCCCCCCCCCACCCCACCACCCCAATAAATTATAGTCTTTACTATATAAAATTAATTAGGTGAATACTTTCTGTGTCATTTTTATGCCATCCAGGGTCAACAGATGATCAGTTATATATATATAGTCGAAACCGTTTATCTCGATATTGGAGGGGCTGCCAAAACCACCTTTGACCTTGACCGGTAATTAGTGTCTTAAACTGTGAAAAATGGCACGCATAGATTTTCACACGGCCTAGAAATACACACAATATTATGTAAACAATAACTATATCGAGACAAACATTCAATTAAAAGTGAGAAATGATCTATCGGGAACTAAAACTGGGATCGAGATATTCTAAATATCGACACAGACAATGTCGAGTAAAACGGAATTTATTTATATACACAAAGAAGGGGGAAAATTGGAGATGGCAAAAAATATCTACACTACCGGAATATCAACACAAGCAATATCGAGATAACAAGTATCAGCTGTATTTATTTTATGAACACTTCAAATATTGCAACTATTAAATATATGTAGAAGAAGTAATATAAATATCAGCAATTCTGCTACTTTAACAAGTTTGAATAATTCCATCCAAGATTTTCTTACCTTATCAAACAGAGCCAATATTCGGTTACTTCCCATCCCAATTAACAGGAAAAAAAGCTCTGCCATCAGTTGGGATCATCATGATAGTAATTATACTTATTAGACTTTTACTTCTTGCTTTAAACCTAATAACTTTATATCAACTGTGAAACAAGTTTTACAAATCTGCTAAACGTTATCCTGGGCAGTAGTGGTATTTTGAATATTTAGCACCAGTTCATGCCCTTGAGGACTAAGAGACAATCAGTTAACCTAACTTCTTCCTAACGCTCTTCCCTGGGATCCTGGAAGGTTAAACAGTACTAGAGCATACCCCCCCTCTCAACAAGTAACTGATAGCTTTCCCACTTGAATCAGCAGTGAGAGACAAATGACAATGAGACACAATGTCGTATATCAGTCATCAGGAGACTGTGCCTGGCGGGGATTCAAACTTGATTGATAGCCAGATGTGCTACTGACTGAGATAATCGAGCCCAGCAAAACCAGTACTATAAATATGCATATGCAGTTAAAGAGTCCATCTCAAGGGCATAACTTGAGGAGCACGAGTTCCAGTGGTAGAGCACCGAACCCATGATCTGAGGGTCATAGGTTTGATCCTCCACCACGGCTTTGTATGGTGTCCTTGAGCGAGACACATTTCCGCATATGCTTAGTACTGGTTCTAACTGGGAAGACTTTGAGCATGATTTGCTTAAATTGTAAGAACTTGTTTCACAATCAAAGTAAAATAAATAAGTTAAAACTAAGGACACAACTCAATGATATGGTGGGGAACCAAACCCATGGACCAGATCCGATGTTGAACCACTGGACTAGTAGCCTACATTCTCCACAAGATTATTCAATACTTACTTTCCCTTCAACTCTGCTTTAGCTGTGTGGTTTGAAGGATTAAAATCTTTCTGCGTACATTTGATTGTCCCTTCAGTGGCTGTATCTTTCGCTATGGTCACTAAATATAAAAAAAACATATTTATTGAAGGTATTTTCTCTATATTATGCACTTATCCACTTCCTCCACACACAGGGTTGGAGAAAAAGAAAATTTTCCAAATTTATTGTACAATTTACCAGAAGCGAGAACGACTGTGGCCTCGCCCACTGGCCACATGTCATTGTCCAAGTACATGATTGTGTAAATACAATGTGTTTACTGGTATGTTTAAGGACAATGGTGGCTTAGCAATCAATATCAATCACTGATTATATCATTCCCCACACCCCACACACCCTACGTAGGGGTAAACATTTATAGGTGAATAAATATATTTAGAAAAATATATCAAAAACCTGCAAAACAACAAATGCAGTTGTATCTATATACATGAATGTAACAGAGTCATGACATGACTAGTGATTTTCACTATCAACATTCTGTACAACTTCTGTATTTATTATATAAATTTATATAAATGTAATTTATGTCAGGCAGGGTGGTTGTTTAGTGCATTGAGTGTTGGCCTTTCACACTATAAGTTGGGTGTTCGATTCCCAGCTCCACTGCCTCTAAAACAATAACACTCAGTACTCCTTCTACCAAGGGAGCTGACTCAAGAACTGTTCATATGAGCTTCGGGATTTCTTTGAAATCAATCTTAAATAAATTAGTATAACTAAATGTACCATAATCAAACAAATTTTAAAAGACAGCTAAAGGTGATGCAATTGCAGGATTTTAAAAGAAAGCTGCAGTAATGAAATTGCAGGATTTTTAAGACAGCTACAGGTAATGAAATTGCAGGATTTTAAAAGGCATCAACAAGTAATAAAATTGCAGGATTTTAAAAGACAGCTACAGGTAATGAAATTGAAGGATTTTAAGACAGCTACAGTAATGAAACTGCAGAATTTTAAAAGACAGCTACAGGTAATAAAATTGCAGGATTTTTAAAGACAGCTACATATAATGAAATACATAACAGGATTTTAAAAGACAGCTACAGGTTATAAAATTGCAGGATTTTAAAAGACAGCTGCAGTAATGAAATTGCAGGATTTTAAGACAGCTACATATGATGAAATTGCAGGATTTTAAAAGACAGCAACAGGTAATGAAGTTGCAAAATTTTAAAAGTCAGCTACAGGTAATGAAATTGCAAGATTTTAAAAGACAGCTACATGTGATGAAATTGCAGGATTTTAAAAGACAGTTACAGTTGATAAAAATGAAGGATTTTAAAAGACAGCTACAGGTAATAAAATTGCAGGATTTAAAAAGACAGCTGCAGTAACGAAATTGCAGGATTTTAAACAGCTACAGGTAATGAAATTGCAGAATTTTAAAAGACAGCAACAGGTAATGAAATTGCAAGATTTTTAAAGACAGCTTCATGTGATGAAATTGCAGGATTTTAAAAGACAGTTACAGGTGATAAAAATAAAGGATTTTAAAAGACAGCTACAGGTAATGAAGTTGCAGGATTTTAAAAGACAGCTACAGGTGTGGAAATTGCAGGATTTTAAAAGACAGCTAAGGTGAGGAAATTGCAGGATTTTAAAAGACAGGATTTTAAAAGACGGCCACATGTGATGAAACTGCAGGATTTTAAAAAACAGCTACAAGTGATGAAATTGCAGGACTTCGAAAGACAACCAGAGGTGTTGAAAATGCAGTATTTTAAAAGACAACTGCATGTTATAAAATTGGATTCTAAATGACAGCTACATGTTATAAAATTGCAGGATTTTAAAAGACAGATACAGGTAATAAAATTGCAGGTTTTAAAAAGACAGCTACAGGTAATGAAATTGCAGGATTTTAAGACAGCTACAGGTGATGAAATTGCAGGATTTAAAAAAACAGATACAGGTAATAAAATTGCAGGATTTTAAGACAGTTACAGGTAATGAAATTTCAAGACTTTAAAAGACAGCTACAGGTAATGAAAGTGCAGGATTTAAAAAGACAGCTACATATGATGAAATTGCAGGATTTTAAAAGACAGCTACATATAATGAAATTGCAGGATTTTAAAAGACAATTACAGATAATAAAATTGCAGGATTTTAAGACGGTTACAGGTAATAAAATTGCAGGATTTTAAAAGACAGCTACAGGTAATGAAATTTAAAGATTTTAAGACAGATTCAGTAATGAAATTGCAGGATTTTAAGACAGCTACAGGTAATGAAAGTGCAGGATTTTAAAAGGATTTTAATAGACAGCTACAGGTTATAAAATTGCAGGATTTTAAAAGACAGCTACAGGTAATGAAGTTACAGGGTTTTAAAAGAAAAATACACGTAATAAAATTGCAAGATTTTAAAAAGACAGCTACATGTCATGAAATTGCAGGATTTTAAAAGGCAGCTACAGGTAATAAAATTGCAGAATTTTAAAAGACAGCTGCAGGTAATAAAATTGCAGGATTATAATAGACAGCTACAGGTAATGAAGTTACAGGGTTTTAATAGACAGCTACAGGAAATGAAATTGCAGGATTTTAAAAGACAGCTACAGGTGATGAAATTGCAGGATTTTAAAAGACAACCACAGGTAATAAAATTGCATGATTTCAAAAGACAACTTCAGCTAATAAAATTGCAGGATTTTAAAAGACAGCTACAGGTGATAAAATTGCATGATTTCAAAAGACAACTTCAGCTAATAAAATTGCAGAATTTTAAAAGACAGCTGCAGGTAATAAAATTGCAGGATTTTAATAGACAGCTACAGGTAATGAAGTTACAGGGTTTTAATAGACAGCTACAGGAAATGAAATTGCAGGATTTTAAAAGACAGCTACAGGTGATGAAATTGCAGGATTTTAAAAGACAACTACAGGTAATAAAATTGCAGGATTTTAAAAGACAGCTACAGGTAATAAAATTGCATGATTTCAAAAGACAACTTCAGCTAATAAAATTGCAGGACTTTTAAAGACAGCTACAGGTAATGAAATTGCAGGATTTTAAAAGGCATCAACAAGTAATAAAATTGCAGGATTTTAAAAGACAGCTTCAGGTAATAAAATTGCAGGATTTTTAAAGACAGCTACATATAATGAAATACATAACAGGATTTTAAAAGACAGCTACAGGTAATAAAATTGCAGGATTTTAAGAGACAGCTACAGGTAATGAAATTGAAGGATTTTAAGACAGCTACAGTAATGAAACTGCAGAATTTTAAAAGACAACTACAGGTAATAAAATTGCAGGATTTTTAAAGACAGCTACATATAATGAAATACATAACAGGATTTTAAAAGACAGCTACAGGTAATAAAATTGCAGGATTTTAAGAGACAGCTACAGGTAATGAAATTGAAGGATTTTAAGACAGCTACAGTAATGAAACTGCAGAATTTTAAAAGACAACTACAGGTAATAAAATTGCAGGATTTTTAAAGACAGCTACATATAATTAAATACATAACAGGATTTTAAAAGACAGCTACAGGTAATGAAATTGCAGGATTTTAAAAAACAGCTACAACAAAGAAATTGCAGGATTTTGAAAGACAGCTACAGGTGATGAAATTGCATGATTTTTAAAGAAACCTTCAGCTAAATGAATTGCAGGATTTTAAAGACAGCTACGGGTGATGAAATTGCAGGATTTTAAAAAACAGCTACAGGTAATGAAATTGCAGAATTTTAAAAGACAGCTGCAGGTAATAAAATTGCAGGATTTTAAGACAGCTAAAGGTAATGAAATTGTAGGATTTTAAAAGGTTATGTTAAATGAACATTCAATAGATCATGCAAATACTTTACGAAAGGAAAATACCAAATCAAGACATTACCATCATCAAAGTTTCTTGTAGCCATCTTGACTTCTTTGGAATAAGTTGAATCAATTGGTCTCTAAACTGAATCCTGAATTCACGTATTATCTGGAGGAGATAAAAAGCAATATATCACTAATGGCTGGAGTGATGATTATGAATAATGTCCCTGGGAGTGTCCCTAGATGGTCGCGCCCTAAGCGGAAATCAGAACAAGATAACTGACTGTGATTGACCTTATTAGACACGATCAGGTAGATTATCATTGGTGCAGCCAAATAAATTCTATTCTGGTTTAAGTGATAACAGAGCATATACTTGCAGTATTTCAACCAGGTCAAAAGTCAGTGCAATCCAACATATATTTCTAACAAATATACGTTCAATACATTACCAGCAGGATTAGATATTAATAGTGTTTTTACATACATCACATTTGATAATTATTTGGTCATATTTATTAAAATAAATATACAGTATATTTGTATCAGTCATATCATCATATAATACCTTTTATTTGACATGAGTATATTTTTAATTTTTAATTGCTCCAATATGATATTGTTTGTAAAATATGTTGTTATTTCGTTTAGTTGTTTTTATTTTAAAACAAGGGAGATGTAATATATCTGTTTACCCATTACTCCATAGATACGCGTTTTCCCGCACCAATCACAGAAGGCCTTTGAAAACAGTGCAGGTAGAGTTCCTGAACTGTTTTCCACTATGTCAGTTAATATAAACATAATCATCAAATAATTCAAAAGCCTTCTGTATTACATGTCCAAAGGTGTCTATATTAGAGGTGTCCAAACGTGTCTATATTAGAGATGTCCAAAGCCGTCTATATGAAGTATTAAAGGGTTAACTTGAACCAGACTATAAACTGACCACTATATAGCTGACCACTATATAGAATCATGAACCTGATGATACTGCACACTTGTAAAATAAACCCCAATAACTTAGATTCACATTTGTGTTCTAGTTATTAATAGTCATTTGACTTATACCAACTATTTTAATTACAAAAAGTTAGAAAACATAACAAAACTCAAGACCCCTGATAGTAAGATGTGCTACAGAGCTTAATAGTAAAGCTGTATAGTACATGCTGAAAACCAAACATAACAATGTACATGTGAGCATGACGAGTCTCGCTGTGTTTTCAAAGTGATAATGTGATCTTATATCTAGAGAATTCTCAGACATACAAATACAAATTGACTACTATGCACAATAATATTTCCGCAATATGAGACCACTCCCAACAATTTGTGAATACAATTATTGATTAATTGATTGAATATTTAGCATCATTTTTATGCTATCGAGGGCTAACAGACGATCAGTAAACCTAACCATTCTTTCCTGGGATGAACCCGTACTCGAGCACACCCCATCTCCGCAAGTAACTGATGACTTTCCTACTTGAATCAGTGGTGAGAGATGATTGATAATGAGACACAATGTTGTATATCAATCATCACAGACACTGTTGCCGGACGGGGATTCGATCTCACGACCCCTGGATTGACAGTTAGACGCGTAACATACTGAGCTAATCGGGCCCGGCTTATGAATACAATTAATGGGGTGGTATGATTAAACAAGAGGCCCAAGAGGGCCTGAGGACGCTCTACTAACAACTTATTAACAACTTATGGATAAATACCCCCACCACACCCATACTGAAAAAAAAAACTTAATTGCAATGAAAAGGAAGTATTTAAACTCCCGTACCATTCATTTGTAAAAAAATACAGTCCTCTGTACAGAACTCTTATACAACCCAGCCCCTTAATTTGTCAGAAGTTCAATCACCCACACTTACCGATTTGTTATGAGCAGAAATGATTAAAATTTTAAAAAGATTTTTTTTGTACAACGATGCAAAATGAAAAAAATCAGTCTTCCCTATAATATTTCTATGTTAAAGTCACATTACAGGGCCCCAATATATCCCAGCCCCTTGATATGCAGAATCTTCAATACTTGCTGATGTAAGGATAAGTTATATCAAATATGAACTAGTTGGACTGAAAGGTTACTGAGAGGAAATTTGTGAAAATTCCTAATTCTAACCTTATTGCCTCATCCGCCCCCTGGCCTGTTATGGAAATTCAATCCTGTTTATTGAACAAAATCGATTTTATTGTAACAAGACAATGCTTAAGTTCTCATATTGAACAACATTTTTACCCAAATGGACAAAACAATGAGAATTTTCCATTTTCTCATAGTATTCCTATGTAAAACTCAAAGACCCTTACAGGGCCTTTATACATCCCAGTGTCTCTTGATTTGTACAAACTTATATTTCTTAATCATAAGGATAATTTATATAAAATATGAACAAATTAGTCTCCTATGCAATTGAAACATCAATGTGAAGTTTCAGTTTAATTGGCCTAGTGGTTTCAGAGAAAGTGCTGCTAACACACTTAAGAGCTGACAGACGATGGACAATGTGCCATCGCATAAGCACTTCTGGCTTTTTGCCAGTAGAGCTAAAAATGTATGTACTGTCATTATATAAAATTTTACTTCAAACTGCATGCAATGTTTTAAATATGAGATAATTTGCAACATCAAAACACCATAAAACAATAAAAGTAACAAAGATTGATGTGCAACTACAAGAAACATTTTCTTGTGAATTTTGACATATTATCACTTGTTAAATAATTATACCCTCAGGTGCTGTTGTATCAACATTTAGTCTGGAGATGCAAAATATTCCTATCAGAGTATTACTCAAATTGTCCCTTCTTACGACATGCATGAGCCACAGTGGTCCTATTCTTGCCATCAGTTATATGGCTCCCTGAAACCACACAGGGGTTCATAATGTAACCACAATAGTGAACATGACAAAAAATGGTAAAATGAACATGACACCCATTCGGAGGATTCCTACCCCTCTGCAGAGATCGGCAGTGATTATATTCTTAGCCAGAACCACACGGGCTATTATTATTATTATTATTATTATTATTGTTATTTTTATACCACACTTATATAGCACTCTTATCATATCAGAAATACGTTTAAAAGTGCTGTACATACAGTAAAATTTGCTTTCATAGTATTGCATAACAAGACTCAGCTTGAAAGGTAAGATCATAAAACATACATCAGCACGGAAATCCCAGTCACATCAAACTGAATAAAAAGACATGACGTCTACATATAGACTAAGATAGTATACAGTAAACATGGAGATTTAAATCAATATACAATACAAATAAAACAAGTACATGGTATCACAAAGAAATCATAAAAATAAAAAAGCATCATAAAAACTGATAAAAAAAAAATCAGGAAATTGAGAGCTGGCTAGATTCAAATACATGTATCATTAAATGTCAGTTTCTAGAACAGTGTCACATACCTCTGTTACTATTCAGTGCACATAGTGTTTCGTAAAGAAGTATGTTTTTAACAGTTTCTTAAACACACTTAAAGATTGTGCGCCCTGGATATTGCTAGGCAATGTGTTTCATAAGCTCGAAACAGAATGCTCAAAACTCCTGTTTCCAAATAGAACAGTTCTATTCCTTAGTACCACTAATGTCAGTGAGTTACTAGAGCATAGGTCCCTAGCTGGTCTATAAACCTTAAACATTTTTTGTATATATAGTGGTGACTGACCATGTAACACCTTGTATGTATCTATAATGACTTTATACTGAATCCTGTAAGGCACAGGTAACCAATGAAGTTCTTTCAGCCTAGAGTTAAAATGGCTGCGGCGTGAAGTTCTTGTGATAATACGAGCAGCAGTATTTTGTACACGCGCAGTTTATTTAAAATGGAACTTGAAATGCCGACAAGAAACGCATTACAGTAGTCCGATCTTGAGGTAACTAATGAATTAACTAGAGTTATTTTTGGCATCATTTGTAAGATCTCTTCTTATATGGCCAATACTGCGTAGTTGAATATACGCAGATCTACATCCATAGTTCACTTGCTCTTCCATATACATATGTGGAATAAATATGGCACCAAGACTTCTAGCAGAGTCTGTTGACTTGATCAAAGATTCACCAACTTTCACTGATACAATTTCAACATATTTGGAATTATGTTTTGATGAGAACAACATTACTTCAGTCTTGTCTGTGTTAAGTTTAAGCATATTTCTGTTCATCCAAGAGACAATTTCAGCTAAATAACACTCAATGCAATGTAGAGCTTCAATTTTGGAAACAGTGTCTATAGGTTTAAATGAAATATAAAGTTGAGAATCGTCAGCGTAGAAATGATGTAATAGTCCATGACTTCAACAAATTGAACCTACTGGTTTTGTGTACATGGTGAAATATTTTGGACCTAAAACAGATCCCTGAGGAACACTGTATTTCATAAGTACAGGCTCTGATGGTTCACCATTTACACACACAGTCTGGAAACGTTCACTCAGATATGAAGAAATCCATGACATTGCATTACCAGAAATTCCATAATGATTTTCCAGACGGCTTAACAGTGTATGGTGATCAATAGTGTCAAACGCAGGTGATAGGTCAAGTAATACAAGTACTGTGACACAGTTACTGTCAAGAGATTGAAGGATATCATTTTGAACTTTAAGTAGAGCCATTTCAGTGGAATGGGATTTTCTGAAAGATGATTGATGAGGCTTGTGTAGGCTGTTGTCTGAGAGATGGTTCTCTAATCATGCATCTACCACCTTCTCTTAAATCTTTGACAAAAACGGAAGATTCGACACAGGTCTGTAGTTCTTTAGTACATCAGCATCTAGACCAGGTTTCTTCAAAAGCGGTCGTATGATGGCACTCTTAAATGCCTTGGGCACATAGCAAGAACTGATTGATGCATTTATGATGTTAGTGACCAGAGGTAGAAGCTCATTTAAACAAGACTTCAGAATCCATGTTGGTATCGGATCAAGTTCACATGATTGAGCGGGAGCTTTTTGTATGATTCTTCTTACTTCTTCCTGCGAAGCAGGTAGTATGTTTTCTAACCTAGGGATATCATTTTCATGTTCTATGGTAGACTCGACATATGTTTTACTGATCTCGTTTCGAATGGTTACGATTTTGGATGTGAAAAAATCACCAAAGTTCTGAGCAGTATCTTTTGAAGAGGAGCCAGAGGGAAGGTCTAAGCCATCTTTACTGCTGCCTAGTAAATGTTTAGTAATCTGGAATAAACTCTTGGTATCTTTGCCACAGGATTCAAACTAACTTGCATAATAGTTGATACGAGCCTCTTCAGCGTGGTGTTGAATGTCGCACACTGGCTTCTGTAGATTTGATGATCAGCAGTAAGTTTAGTTTGAAGCCATTTATGTTCTTAGTTCTAACTTTCGCTTCAGATGTTTAGCAGCATGTAGTTCATCTGTGAACCAAGGACAAGTAGGTTTTTACCCTCTGCTTCACACAGTAAATGCAATTCTTAAAGTCCACCTCTCTTAATAAGCTACCCATATGCAAAATATAAATGACCTCATATGGCATATGTAAAAAATACTTTTATCTGTATGGAGAAAAATAAAGTTTAAGATTGTGAGTCTCTTATTGTATGTTTATCTCTAATTTTGAGTAGGAAGTAAGAAAAAATTGCATTAAGGGTCATCAAAGGTAATGTGTTTTTACTTGTTACACTTTTATCTGAGTATCATTGAACATGATTGTACTGATCTGCAGTTATGACCAGATGTGCTTTAACTATCACAGTGGTACTGCAGCAAGTATCAGTACTTAAGCCTTAAGTAGGTAAAATGTAAATTCAATATCCTACTGCCGTTATGAACTACAATACAACTTGCACATAATCAGCAACAACAAGACTGATCAACACTGAGAAGACATCAGTATAAAGTAGTTTGTCACTTACTGGATCAACTACTGACATACATGTTAATATATATTTTCATAAACGTGGTCATTTTATCGTCTTTTTCTCACAGCCCTACCACTTCTCTTCTTGATTACTGGTGGTGCCTGTTCCTCTTCTTCTTCTTCACTTTCACCTCCATTATCCCCCTGATTTCTTGTTAAATGTAAGAGCTTGTTTTAGATGTTTTCTGTCAGTTCTAACACACAATCTGTTAGATGAATTTCATCACTAGGCAAGGAACACTGCACAATAGTACAGCTAACCTGATCAGAACAAACTGATGAGAAAAACATTGGGGACAATGGTCTCTGCATACCATTCCCCATCCACTGACAGAACATGATTATCTTCTGGGAAATCTTATGTCAATCTCACTAAGTAGAATGCTGATTTTTTCATGCATCTTGACTGGTAACACCTTTTTATACAGACAACACAGTTCTTTGGCTACTTAGTTGTTCTAGCAGTTGCTGTTTGTTCACCGTTTGAGTCTTCTTCTTTGTCAGTAAAAAGATGCCAAAAATTGACCGGATTTGGCTGATCTTTCTTGGTGATGTAAAGGTTGAGGGGTAAGGTCCCAGGCTTGTCTTAAGTGGTCATTGAATGAACTGTTTGCTGTCTAACTGCTTGTCCATGCTCTACTCGCCAGCTTTTCATTTTTTTATTTGTTCAGCAGTTTGGTTACCTCTTCCTTGGTACTGCATCTTTGGAAGCTGTTGGAATTGATTATTTATCCTTGCAGCATAGGATAATAGGACTTGCTAAGTGTGAAATACTGGAAACAAGTACTAGTCACACGTTTTGTCAATTCTTTTGTACATCTAGAGAATTTATGTGCAAAGTCAAGAACAGTGGGAATCTCAGTTGATTTGTATATTGCCATTGTAACATCATACAAATTCTTTGTAGTGTATATGCTAGCCATGAGTGTTGATCTTTCCTGTTCAACTGTTCAAAAACTTTCAGTGTTGATTCAACATTTCCTGGTTTTTCATTTTTTGACGATCTCTATCACTAAAGTGCATGCTTTTCCGATATAAATTTAGACACGAACAGTGAAAGCAGCATCTAAATGATCACAGTTCATCATAATGAAGACAGGTACCTGGTATACATAAGTTATGAAAATTCAATATAAGAAACTGGCAAATGCTAGTCACAAAATAGATTACAAAGTTATCACACTTTTTGGCATACGGTGGTGATTCTAAGATCAAGTAAAGATCTTCAAAAGGCTTGGAAATAGATCAAAATAGACCAAAATAGAAAACAAGAGGGCCAATATTGCCCTATATTGCTCACCTGACTAACCTTGAGTCACCCAACTTAAGTAGATTATATAATACATGTACACTCAAAATTCCAGAAAGACGAGATGGGCAAGTAGTTAGAATTTTGATTTGTTTTGAAGATGTAACAGATGCGTAGAAGAGTTCAAACTTGGTAGAGGTTCACCCATGGTAAATGTCAGTGAAATTACATCAAAATCAGGTCAGTGGATTCTGACAAGGGCTTTTGAAGTTTTTACTATAGCTGCCTATACATTTGGAGACTGTTCCAAACCTAAGTCTTTGAACTAAGATAAAAATCCAGTTCCAGCACAAAACTAACCTGTTATGTTTGAGAATGATTTCAAACTAAAGCATCAGATTAAACTATTGTGCATGAAACAATCCACAGTTCCAGCACAATAAATATTTCTATGAGTTTCAAACACAAGTCTTCCCAAAGCCTATCGCTTGAAAGAATCTTTGTCACAGTGCACTCTCTCCTAAAAACAATTAAGCTCCTCCTCCGAGATTTCAAGCACACTTTGACACTGAAAATCACAAGCAGACTTCTTGTTGTGAAGAAACTACTAAAAATATGGTATTGCTTTATTATGAAACAGTAAAGCATCGCTGTCTGAACCATAAAAACTCTTATATATTCTCATATATTATATATATTTATATTCAGAAAAACACCTATTTTAAAATTGTTCATGATTTATGAATAATATTTCAGTCATTGATTATAATTGTATCATTTATCTTTTTATGATGAATTATCTTTTAAAACTTATATCTGGTATAATATTGTATAATAATAGCAAAAAAAAAGTATATTTAAAGAGTTTATTACCTCTTCTTATAATAATTGCTACCGCATATTCCCTTATAAATGCCCCAACTGTAATAAACGCCCCCCACCTATTTTTCTGGAAAATCAAAAAATAAAACGTATATGCGAGTTGAGTGCGTATTCGCCCATCTTTCCCTGATCAATTATTTTGTTACACAGGTAACAATTAGCAGAGTGTTTATTACCTTTGAACTCTTTAACCCATTGTTTATATCTTGGGTGACCACTTAACCACTTTTGGTTGAACAAATACTTCCCATTATTTGCTGTTTAATACTAGTAAAAATACCGTCTGCAAATTAAAACATTACAAAACGTCGACAATGTGGTAAGTCTGTGTACGCTGAAAGCTCATTGTTTCACGTTGATAAGAGCAAGCGTCCAAGTGATTTAAAGTGAAGAGTACACTGACCATAAATTCGGATATTCCAGTACGCAGACTAGTAATTTCATACAGATTTTCAGCTTTTTTTCATCCTATGTCGATTATTTTATTCACTCTCAAATAATTCTGAACCACTTTTTCGGGGATTTAAACCGGATTTAAGGTTTTTTCCATGGCTTTATTGGTTTTATTGTATTTTTAACTGTTGTTAAATTTGATTTTTTTATCTTTTATAAACGCCCCCACCTTGTAAAATGTAATTCCCCCGGGGGCGTTAATTAGGGAATATACGGTATATATAAACATTTATGCTATAAAACAAGGGCATTAATTTGACATAAAACCAACCCCATCCACTGGCTGCCATGTTTTTTGACGAATCAAGATGGCTTGAACAAACTTGGTAGAGAGTCACCCAAGGAACATTTCTGTGAAATTATTTTAAAATTGAGCCAGTAATTTCTGACAAGACGATTTTTTAAGTTTTTACTAAAGCTTATTTAATAAACTAACCCCACCCCCTGGCCGCCATGTTTTTGACAAATCATGATGGCTTGAACAAACTTGGTAAAGAGTCACCCAAGGAACATTTCTGTGAAATTATTTTAAAATCGAGCCAGTATTTTCTGACAAGAAGATTTTTTAAGTTTTTACTATAGCTTATATAGTAAACTTACCCCACCCACTGGCCGCCATGTTTTTTGACAAATCAAGATGGCTTGAACAAACTTGGTAGAGGGTCACCCAAGGAACATTTCTGTGAAATTATTTTAAAATTGAGCGAATAGTTTCTGACAAGAAGATTTTTTAAGTTTTTACTAATAACTAATTAAACTTGCCCCGCCCCCTGGGGGCCATGTTTTTTGATGAATCAAGATGGCTTGAACAAACTTGGTAGAGGGTCACCCAAGGAACATTACTGTGAAGTTATATTAAAATTGGCCAAGTGGTTTCAGAGGAGATGTTGTTAAAAGCTAAAAGTTAACGACGGACGACAGACGACGGACACCAGGCTACCACAAAAAAAAGTATAAGAATTTTAATTCAAATTTCGAAAAGCATATGGAAAAAATCAATAACCTGATATGGCATATGCAAAAAATAAATGGGCCCATATGGCATGGCATATGCAAACAACCCTAACAGACCCTCACAGATAGTTTAAAAGTTATTCATACTCAGAAATGTCTCTCGTTATGTTTTCATGCGCTGAATTATTTTCCGTTTCTATGTTTGTTTCAGTTTGCATAATTGTCGCATCGGCTTTATGTGCAGAGTGAACTGAGCTCTCACTTTCAGGGATAGACTACATCAGATTGGTATCCCTTGTATACCTAATACCGCGAATACCTGTTTAATAACACTCTGGGAAGACATGCGCAAAGCTCCAACTTCCATTAGCATCGGCGTTGGTTCGCATTTCCTATCGGCAACTGTTTTTTACTCAGCACACTTGTGTAAACTTATTACTGTTAAGTATTGATGCCATTCTTTACATGGTTGAAATTTTTTTCAACTCCCAGTATTAGGTATGACCAGTATATATTTTGAATTTTTTTTTTTTTTTTAAATAATTTTTTTCTCACTTATTTATATGAAAAGTTATACATTATCATTTACATTTATTATATATATATATATATATATATATATATATATATATATATATATATATAGACTCCCAGGGTGTCCCGTGGTAAAACAAGAGGCCCTAGAGGGACTGAGGCTGAGGACGCTCTACTGACTCTTAGTGGCCATAGCACTTTTTGAAATTCTACTATGCAATAGAAACATCGGGGCTGGGTCATTTTTAACTCTAGGGACACCATTTGAACAAATCTAACAAAACTATAGTTGGTCATCATTACTACATAAACATTTTGAAAATCTGTTGGACCGTTCATGAGAAGAAGATTTTTTAAGCTTTGGACTATTTTTAGTAATGGCGGCCATCTTGAAATTCAGATCGAAAAAAAAAACTCTTCTGTATAGTCTCATATGCAATAGAAACACCCATGTGAAGTTTCAGTTTAATTGGCCAAGTGGTTTAAGAACAGATGAAAGAAAAATAGAATTTTCTGTTTTCCCATAGTATCCCTATGTAAAATTCTAAGTCCCCTTACAGGGCCCCTATAAATTTTAGCCCCTAAATTCTTATTTGCAATCAAACCCATACACATAGGGATAATTTATGCAAAATATGAACAAATCTGACATACCGATTGTTAAGAAAACAAATTTAGTAATTCCCAATTTTTACCCTTTTGTGGCCCCTCCTGACCCCTTAAGACAGTGGAAACCAGTCATTTTTACAAATCTGAACTTCCTTCATCATACAATGCTTTTGTGGAGATATAGGCAAAATCATTTTCATTTAAAAAAAATAAATAAAATATAATGACATGTTTCCCCTAATTGACCCCTCGGGGCGGGGTAATATTTAACCCTAGGGACACCATTTGAACAAATGTAACAAAACTATAGTTGGTCATCATTACTACATAAATATTTTGAAAATCTGTTGGGCTGTTCATGAGAAGAAGATTTTTTAAGTTTTGGACTATTTTTAGTAACGGTGGCCATCTTGAATTTCAGATCGAAAAAAAAATCTTCTGTATAGTTTCCTATGCAATAGAAACACCCATGTGAAGTTTCAGTTTAATTGGCCTAGTGGTTTCAGAGAAAAGTGCTGCTAACAGACGACAGACGACAGACAACGCGCCATCACATAAGCACTTCTGGCCTTTGGCCAGTAGAGCTAAAAACTGACCCTAATAGTTCATCAATCATTGACAATTACTCATTGAAAGAAAAAAAATGCAGGACTAAAATTTCGTGACAAGCTATTCTAAAAGTTTGAATGCTTATAAACATATTCATTTTGTATATTTACGCTCATAAAGGCAATGCAGTTCCATCCAGGAAGTAAAAATTCCAAAAATTGAAGTTTAATTTTCTATTCTGGTGATACTAAATACCGGTGACGTAAGCGAATTAACTTAACTATATAATTTTAAAATAAATATCACAACATTCAGAAATGCAACAAACAATTTACAAACCTTTAGAATCAGCTTTTTAATGAGTAGGTGGAGCCACCATATTTGTTGATGTTGGATACTAAATACCGGTGATAGGGTAAAAAATACCTCTAGATGTTGTTTACTGTGCTACTAGGTAAATGTTCTGTTTTTTTATGAGAAATTTGTCCACATGCTATTGTCATTAGAAAACAAAATGTTTACTGTCTGTTAATTCACTATCTAAAGCAGTCTTATTTACAGCTGTATCAAAAAGTATTTTCATTTTTTTTAGTATTGAAATGATTTAAATAATTAATTTATAATTATTACAGTGAGGGCAGTGGAATGTGGAGCCCCTCCTCAAAACTCTGACTGGAGTACAGAACTTAAAATGTGTCCAGTGCATGCAAATGTCACACTGACCGCACCAAACAAATTCAACAGTGTAGGCTAGGTCGAGAGCCTCTGGTGACAGTTTCTTGCACACACAACACTTTTTCGATTCTGGAACTTCACTGTCCATGGTTTTATCATCACTGTCCTCAAACACCAGCCTATAGGTTATAAAACTTTTTTGAGTTTGATTTCATGCTCAACTCAAAGTTTTGTGCTCAACTCAAGCAAATCTCAAATAGTCAAGGTTATAAAAGATTTGAGTCTGAGATCGTACTCCCCATGAGCACAAAACTCAATGTTTTTTGAGCATGGTAAATAGCAATCTCAAGACGCGCACTCACAACAAACAGAATGGCCGCTCATGTCCGACAGGAGAGCCTTCATCGGCAAAATATGGCAACAGCCGTGAGACGACCTCACGTTTTTTGCGATAGAAGTAATCCGCTCGAAGACCTTGAGCCAGTCCATGTTTTCCGGCGATACAGATTTTTCCCGGAACCATTATGTTTATATTGGGATTGATGCCGGACATGTCAACCCAAACAGCTAGGAATATGCCTCTAC